>VZTY01031782.1:0-37949 GCA_013400935.1 Turnix velox | reverse complement strand
TTTCCTTTACCTGTAAAGAGCTTTTCCTCCAGGACTCGTAGGTGATTAAGCGGCTGGCACAGGCAAAGCCACCCTATTAGTAACCAGGAAGCCTACCCATCAAAGAGAGGGCAACTGCATAGCCTAGACAGCTTGCTCCTTTTCCCAGAGCAACTCAACCAGCTGCTCTGCTTCTGCTTCCTACGTTATGATTTCTGTTACTGCTGCCATGGGGGAAACATGCAGGGAGAAAGTTAATGGTTACAGAAAATGGTAGCCTACATTCAGTGGCAACTGAACTCTGAAAAGAAATCGGACCTGCAAAGGAGGATCATTCCCATGATCAGATCAGATGGTGGAAAAGATGTGGAGAAAAAGACACACCTCTTCCTTCTGTTTCCACCCTCTACTCCTTTCCCAACATTGCATAACATACCATCTATTCAAACCATCTTCCCACTGACTTTTTTCACACACTGCAGAGAAGCTGTGAAGAATTCATGCTTCAAATTGTTATGGCTTTAATTTTGCTAGGCTTAGTCCCACAGACTGTCATTAGTTAATTACACATCCATTAGCTCTCTTTACCATGGCTTAAAATTCCTACTGCAATTACATGTGAGTTGCCAACAGTTTAGGTTGAAAACAAAACACCAGAACATATACATCAAGTAGGGAATGAGGGAGTCACTGAAGAATGTTTTGGGGAAAAAGAGGAAAATTTCCAGTTTTGGTTATATTAATAAAAATTACCTGAAAATAAAAGTAAAATAATGCCTCGGGGAAAAAAACTGAATTTTCATGTAAATAAAATGTATTTTATTTATATGTATTACACATGTAAAGTTCTTCTCTTTCATGCTCAAAAGTTACTCCCAAATAAAAAAAGGAATGTATCACTGAAAGTGGAATACAGCATCAAACTCCTCATAAAAATAGCAACACAGACCCCATGAGATGTCATGGAATAAGGATAAACACATCTCAGGCACACGTTAACCCAGAGGAACATAGTAGAATAAATTAATAAATTATGCACAGGAGTAAATCAGTGGCAAGGAGGCATCAAAATAACCCCAGTGTATAAACACTCATGAACTGATAAGATCAGAATTTTTTTACATACTTCTGTCAGCCACATACATGCACATGTGCACACACACACACACACACATACAGATCATATTCCTTTTACATTGAAAAGAATTTCCAGGAAATGAGAGGTATTTCCTCAAATTGTAAATTGCCCAGCTTATAAGGAAGAACTGCTGGGAGGACTCTGGCTCTGACGCTAATGATGCTGATGCCATCGGATAAGGCAGGACCAGAAAGTCAGAATGAAAGTGAGATATTTGGGGTCAGTGCTAGGAGGACATAAACTGCCCAGTCACCAAGACCACAGATTGCTGAGCGCTCAGACCTGTCATCCTTTCCATTTTGTTCATCTGCCTGTAGATACTCTTGCTTTGTCTCTGGGTAGTGACAAAGCTTTTTGCTTTCAAACAGCACGGAAATGTCTCAGCACAATCCATAAACAGGAAAACATTTGAGTGTATTCAAAGCAGAAAGGACTCAGGGAGGTGAGAAAGGCAAGTAGATGCCGAAACACTTACAGGAAAGCAGTGGAGATTTTGAGCTAAACATGAAAAAAATCTCAAGAAAAACACTAGAAGAAGGAGTATAAAACAGGTCTGCCTGCAGGGCCACCTGACACCCTGGTATCCTGTGTCTGACTTTGAAATTACTTCCTAACAGCAAATACCTCCTGTGTGTGCTTCTAAACAGGTACCTGTTGCAAATCTTGATGTTAGTGTCCTCAAGTGGGAGTGAGAAAGCAGCTGGGTGGGTGTCTGGCAGCCTGCCAAGAGCAAGCCACCACAGCTCCATAGAGATGTTAAAAATTGATGAAACTTCCCTTGTCAGCATGCACTGTAAGGTGGCATCCCAGTTACAATCATACAAAGGCTCATCTGAGCCTGTCCAGGTGCCTCAAACAAAGATTACCAGGGTCAAAGAACAAAAGTGACATTGTATATGTGATGGAGCAAACAAGCCAGGCAGTCTCCTGAGCTGCAGTATCAGAGGGACATTGTCTGTGGGCCTGCAGTAAAGTCACTGTATTTAGCTAAAAAAAATGTGTCCGAATGTGACTTTCACTACTTAGTAACATCACATAAAATCATGAAAGCCTTCTGCACTGAAGCTGGAGGAGAATGAATGGATTATGTTCAGCACCACAAGTCATCCTTTCATTTCTCACATGCTGCATCCAATAGCAACAACTGAGTTCTGGGAGAAGCTACTTCAAGCCTTGTGTTTACAAACAATTCTGCTGAAGTTAGTAGAGCTGCATACTTTGAGCTGAATTCAGAGTCTAAAGGAAGTCAAGAATATGAGACAAATCATTCCAGGAAATCTTAGTGGAATAAAAATGGTCTTTTATGTGTTTTTTCTGTGGGCTGACATGGACCTGAGCCCATCCTGTGGGGTCAGGTGAGCCTAGAGTGCACTCCAGTCCAGTAGCCCAGTACCGGTTTGCCATGAACAGGCACATAGGCATGTGCATGGTGGGATCATAAAGAGGATGGAGTCAGGTTTAAGGTCATGTGTAGGTCTTACACATAACATAGCACTTCTCCATTTTATGAAAGAGAAACGTTTTAGTATCATAATGAAAGTGCTCACAGCATCTGGGTTCAGCTTTCATTTTGTGTACCAGACATTCACTGATTTTCCTTGAAGAAAGGAAAGTACTTGCAAGTACTGCAATTATTTCTGATGCCCTAGAGATTTTTTAAGTACTCCACCCATTACAAAACTATTTCAATGCTACATAAAAACCTGTTTTGACATCGTTCAGTGCAGGCTGCTGTTGTTTGCCATAACTAAAGTTGCCCCCTCAAGAAAGAAAATGGAAAAAGAAAACTACCTGAAAAATGCAAGTGTTGAAAACTGATGCTGAAAATCAGGCCCTTAGAGAAAAAGAACAATTATAGAAAGATTTTACAAATGGAACAGAGTGATATTAAGATAATGAGATCAGATCAGAGAAGATACGAAATGCACTATGAAATTTGCATATTTGACAACAGCTGTCAGAAACTCACATGCTCATCATCTTCAGCAAAAAACCCATCATTATCAGCTTTGGTTACAAGTCCTTAGCTGTCCCAACTGCCTCAATGGGACTTTATTCAAAATTCACTCTTAAGGCAGCTTTGTCGAACTCAACAGCCCTGCACAAAGAATCAGCTTGAATCAAGGGATACTAGTACTTCTGTGGTCTAATAGCCTAGCCACTAAATCACAATGCATTAATTTCTCCTTGTTTTGATATGCACTGCCTACTTAGAGCTACCTATGTAGACCATACAGCATTACTTACCTATCAAGCAGTGAGTCAGTAAGGCTGTAAAATATGTAATTAAGGCTCTAATTCAGGAAAGCCCTCATCTTCAAGAGGGACGTTTAATCATACATTTAAGTGCTCTTGTGTAGCAAAACCTGAATATTTTGCTTTACTGCAAATTAACAAGTTAAGCAAGGATTTTCTGAAATTGTGGTGTCAAGAAAAGCAAGCAGATCTGTGAACAGGTCTCATTTAAATACATTTTTAATAAACTTACGATTACTATATTACATCTGTGCCTTAATACTGCCAGCAAGCCAATGACTTGACTACACTCATGTTCAAGGAAAACCCATTTCTGGATTATCATAGTATGCTACCAAGACAAGTATTACAGAGGTTAAAAGTATTTCAGTATCTGTTCCCTTTAAGCAGAACTTAAGACTATCATATGTAATATTCCAGATGACAGCTTTCTGCCCTTTCAAATTCTTATTTTCAGTAAACTTGTTTAAAGAACAAGCAGCCTAAGTAAACCTGCTGCCTGCTACATGAGAACACAGCAAAGGCAATTTCTCTCACTTGTTTTCCCTGGCACGCCTGGAAAAAAAAAAAAAAAAAAAAAAAGATCACTTTACCTGCTATTCACGAAGCACTGGCTGTATGAAGTATTTTCATATCATGCTAGCAACCAAGATAACTATATCAACTATTTCACAAGGCACAAAGAAAGTGGGAAGTCTCTTGCACAAAATAAAAAAAAAACCAACCAAACAAAAAACCCCTCACTTAATTAAGAATATAATCCAGCCTCCTGCCAGTCATTTTTATACCAGCAGTTTAGGATGTCTAAAAGAGACATTGAACAGCTTCCCAGATTTCACATACACCCAGTAGCTTCAAATCAGTCTAAAAAATCAAAAAGTCATTAAGGCACATGTAAATTGGCCTCAGAGACTCTTTGAGTGTACATTTGTTGGGTAAAATTTCAACTATATTGTTACTGTCAGGTATGAATAATTTTAAGATTTAGAATACCAGTCCTTCACAGTAAGTTCCAGTAACCTTATATCAATAGGACCTCAGGGGATTTTTTTGCAAGACCACAGATATTGAGTAGAACAAACTGATTTGTTTTTTTAAAAAAAAAGACAAGTGTGACTCTGCAATTATGGGAACCTTTTATGTGTTTCCTTACAATGATACTTTAGAATAATTGAGGTGAAAAAAAAAAAAAGAGGTTTTCCAACTTATATTCCTAAAAAGCTGAGGAGTCCAGGAAAAGGTATTCTAATACCTAATGATGAAGTAAAAGCTGCTACTCCCAGCTGACCAGCAGCCAGGAAAAGCCCTTTTTGATCACCTACAGATAAAAACATATAGACTGAAAAAGATATAATGGAGCCTGAAATGCATAATAAAAACATGGTCTTAATCTCTTTTCAATACTGATAGAAGCCAGAAAACAGCAACGTTCTGTGAATCCCTGAGGATGGGATAAGACCTTCTGTGTGGACTGAGGTCAGATCATTGGCTCATAGAAGACACCACCTTTATCCACGCATGCTGGAACTGTGCTTGAACTAGTACATTTCAAGGTTCAGGACACAGCTCTGTCAATGCTGACAGGCTGGAGTGTCATAGTTCCCTGCACCAAAATTACTGGACATGAGCCTTGGGCCTGTGGGCATCAAATTTTGAGATGCTAGTGATAGAATCATAGAATCATAGAATAGTTTGGGTTGGAAGGGACCTTAAAGATCATCGAGTTCCAACCCCCCCTGCCACAGGCAGGGACACCTCCCACTAGATCAGGCTGCTCAGTGCCTTGTCCAGCCTGGTCTTGAACACCTCCAGAGAGGGGGCATCCACACCCTCTCTGGGCAACCCATACAATGCCTGAGCAACATGATGGTGCCAGCTGCAAGGCAGCAGACTGTGGTGATAGTCTGGTCACACAGAAGCAGGATTCACCTAAAGATTGATGCTCAGCTCTGGCAGTAACAGAGCTAAAGAAAGGTGATTAGCACAAAAATGCAGTGATACAGGCAAACTGCATATAGACAACAAAACTTGTCTATTTTGGCATCAAACACTTCCATCTATTTCCAAAACACATTGAAACATCAACATTATATCAAGTGGAATTCCAAGCATTAGTTACTAGGGTAAGATTACACTCTAAAGCTTATCTAAATCACACCCTCTATTCTTAATGACACTACACAACATCTGTTAATGCTAAGCTACAGGGAATTTCCACACAAACTAGTTTAGTGCACTTTTTAACTTCCTGTTGACAAGAGGTAATATACCACCATTAAATAAAAACACATACATCATGACATTAGTGACAGAAGCAAATGACAGGTCTCCCCTTCCGACCACATGGTGGCTTTCGGTAAGTGTAGCATTTACCAGCTAAAAAGGAACTGAGCTTTTTGGAAGGTCAAACGGGTTGACTAGCTTTCTCAGCTGAAATAAGAATAGAAAGTCAGATGTAACAGTTTGCCTTTGACACAGAAAAAAAAGGTTTATTTTTGTTAATCAGATAACAAAACGCCGGAGTATGCAAACTCCTGGAGCTGGAATGTTTACAGTTTGCATAGGGTGTGTTCAGAAGATATTTGTGACATTGACCTGTTGCAATATTACAAATTTTTAGAAGATATCTGTAAATGCGCATTGCCAATATGAAAGCAAAGAAATATTATTTGGCAGAAGGACTGACTTTATCTCTTCATAGAATGTAATTGTCTTCTGGGGGGAAGGTATCTGGGCTATCAGGCTCTTCTGGATGGAGATGGCTCCTTTTTCAGAGCAGCCAAAGCTGCGTCTCAAGCAAGCAGTGCTCTGACTGCAGGGCAAGCAGGTCAAGGCAAGTGGAGACGTGACCCAATGCCAGACCTTCAAAGTGACAGTGAAAAACTTCTCAGGGCCAAGGAAAGCTTGCAGAGTTTGTTAGAAGCCAAAAACACAGCTCAGCTGACCAAAACAATGAAATTCATCCCCTACTAAATCCTGAAAAAGTACCATATACTAAAAGAAGTTACTGAACACCATATATTGAAAAAATCTAAAAAAAGGAAAAAAAAATACACAGACTTTGGTATTTAGTTTTAGAAGGCATGATCTGAGGAGCACTTTTTCAGTGCTTGCAATAAGATGATACCTTTAACATCTCTGTCATTACATGCTGTCAGTCCAATAAAACTGACAACTTCCAAGATTATGGTTCTACAGGCTTGTTTACTACAAGCATCAAACAGCACTTTCACACCACTTTTGATTTACATCATCAGGTATCTAAGAATAAGTTAGATTTTTGTTCTGTGAAAGCTTTTATGAGACTTGATCCATGCATAAAACTAACTCGTATGTTTTAATTTGCCCGTATCTAATCTTACGGTCAAATACGTTGCCCATTATTGTAGAAGAAAAAGGGTGTTCAAGGTAATCAAGATAAAGCACTGAATACTGCCCTTGATACAAACATGTCTCAATGACATAGAAATCTTGGGGGACACACTACCCAGTGGTAACTTTCAAGTCTTGACTACAGCAACGTTCAGTGAATCAAAGACTGGGAGTCAATCTGAGGATTAAATATTGGGGGAGTCCCTATGGCTAATAAAAGCATTTTTTATTAAGAAAACAATGTGTATAGGTAGTGACTATACCAGAGTTTGACAAGAAACAATACAGTCATTAAGAAGCAAAAGCAGAGCTTTGGACCTGGACATGAGCAGGTTGTTTTGAAATTAAACATGTGCATTAACTGAAGTAACTATTAGTATTTCTCACAACTCGTTATTAAACTAATTGGAGTTTATTACTAAACCACTCATTCTCCAGTTCCTCAGTAAGCCCTACCAAAGTCAGTTGCAATCAGAGATGAGGAAAGGACATAGCACTGAGCCAGTCCCAGCTCTGGCAGGATCTGCAGAAGTGAAAAAGAGAAATAAATTTCAGTAACAATCCTCTGACTGAGCTCCTCTCTGCTGGTCTTCTCAATATCCACATTTGCTCTCCCTCTTTTCCAGTCCCCATAGAGGAAGAGCAATGGGACCTGTATGCTGTAACAGCTCCTGGGAAGGGTCTGCTGCAGCTCTGCCCCATGGTGCCCATTCCATCAATGAAGATGTGAACATGGGACGTCTGACTAGTGACACGCTTCACATATACACTACTGAACAGAAGGTGCAAACTACGCTGGAATAACACTAAAGGCTTCAACTACAACTACACACACTCCTGAATAACTTCAATAGCTTTGTACTTTTAAATCAACTCCATATTCACACTTATATAAATAAGTATTTTTATCAGAATGTGATGTATGTTTTTTTGTATCTTGCTAAGCAGATAAGACAAATATGACATTTTCTTAAATGTCAGCTCAGCTGATGACACTGTCCATCACAACCCAATGCTGTCTCATTGCTTGCTGCCTTGCTCTCTCCCACCTGACTTTCTGTATCTACCTTCTGTTAGATGGTCTTTTATTTACAAACATGACAACTATTTCCCCTCAAAAAGGCATTCTGTCCTTCTTGTTAAGGAATTATGAAAACAAGCTATTACAAGACTTCTCTACTTCTCCAATCCTCTCCCCACAACTGCATGTTTCCTTCATTTGTTGGACCATCCTCCCAAAATGTGGGAAGCTAAGTCAACAAAGGAATTGAAATTGGTCAAGCCATCTACACTGCTTGGTATTTACAATAAAAACATAGACCAATTCAAAAAACACATGTCCTTAAAGTAGTATTGGCTAAATTATATATATGTATGGCTTTTCACTCCACTCCAGGGTATGATTGCTTTTACCACAAAACATGATGGAGATCCTCCACCACTCAACCCAACAATGTAAGTGTGAAGAGTCAGAAGGGCACAAGACTGCATCCTCTCTGTTGTGCAAAACCTCAGCAAGCAAGTTAGTGCTGACACTGTGGATGTCATTTTAGCCATATAATGGATAAACCCCATTGTGAAGGGTTGTAGGATCTTTGGTTAGACCTGAGAGTCTGCTTCTCTTAAGAAGTTTCTAGCAAGTGCAATGGTAAATAACTTGCAGGATCAGCCCAGAGGAATACATCTTTGTAACCTTTTTTGAACGAGGGAAGACCAGCATGTTCTCCTTCATTATCTCCACCCATTAAAATTATTCCAAAACTATATAGAGACAGAATAGATGAACTTTTCCTTCTGCTGCTCAGACATAATCAGTGTCTGCCTGCACGTCACAGTTCTACTTAATCCTGGACTTTCCTTTCCATGCAAATGATTACCTTATATACTAGCTGAAATGTGTTTTTCCTTCTGTGAACATAGAGGCTTAGATCACACTGTTTTGAATGATTTGTATCTCTATATGCATGAGCTCAGAATTCACTCCAAGTCACAGCAACACAGAGTACATAAAAGTGTAAGCAGAGGTAGCCTTGGAGGAACCGTTTCCCTAAACGCAGAGATACAACTCCTTTGTTGCAGTGTTTTTTCCCTTTTTTTTCAAACAGAATACGTAAAGGTTTTCAGTTATGCACATTTACTCCTTGTCAGTAAGAAAATAAAATAATTTGTATAACCAAACATGAATAACAGACACTTAGACAGCATCCACTCTTTGACTGATGACTCACATCTTAAACTTTCCCTCTCCATTATTACAGCAAAGTGAAAGACAGAAAAGCTTGCAGCAGACACATTCTCAATTGGAGGGGAGAAACATGAGCCTGACAGTCAAAGTGTATTTTTTGGCTTCCAATGAAAAGTAATTCTGTACTCAGTACTTTCACTCCTTCTCTCCTTCAGACAAGAAGCATGTAGAACAGCTCCCTTTGATGGTTGTGTCTACAATAAGCTCTAGTGCACATGAAGAAACCCCACAGTCGATGTGTTGTAGCGTGCATGAACTCATATTCACAAGATGGACTCTTCTATATTACCATCCTGGGTATGGTTTTTGTGAATAGTACATCTTGACTTCATCAGCTTCACTGATAACAGCTCCAGACCAACACCCAAAACTAAACCTCACTGAGTACCAATTCTGGAGCCACACAACAGTTCCACTCTGAATCACCCACTTGCCCTTATTTATGGTTTTTGAAGTCTGTCAGACAGGTGCAGAATTTCTCGTTAGGTTGTATATAAATTCAATTTAAACAAACAGCCCCTTGACTTCAGCATGTCTGGGACTGCCTCACTTCAGATACATTAACCATTGTCTCATAGGAGCCCATTCCCATGTCCCAAATCATTGTGTCTGTAGCTGGCTGGCTTTGGGACTCCAGAGACACTGACTCATCCAGAAACAAAAGGCAGAAGGGTGCTTGCAGGTCCTGCAGTCAAGTAGCCCAAACTCCACGAAAGTCAAAACTATTTGCAGGCACCAAAGACAATCTTACGGTCAGCTTAACGGATGACATTTCTAGTTATGGATTTTCTCTTGGAAGTTTATCAGATTCCCCTAGAAATACAATAAAGAAGCACCCAGGTCTTGGCAAATCCACGGTGTTTTTGCTTTATTAAAATAGAATAAGAGGAACCAGAAATGGGGAACATTTATGTCATTGTGTGCAAGTATCAACAAATACAGAGATCTAGGAAACTGCATCATGCACTTTATATAGCTCCATTTTTCACTTGGAAGAGTGTTTGCAATGTAGTTAACTTAGTTAAGCCTAGAAATTTCCACTCAGCACCTCTGCTCCTCCCTGGAAGACTAAGAGTTGGAAAAGTCCCACTTCAGTAGGAAGTGAAGGATGAGACCTTTTGTAATTTGAGATACTATCTCTTTTTTATGAGTATTTTAGTATCTGCTAGCAATGATAAACTTTATGAGCGTAATGCCCACCCAGTTCCCACTGAGCTGAAACCATTTACAAGAGACACAGAGAAAGATTACTGAACACTATTTTCTCACCGGTCAGCACAAAGTTATTTGGCACAACCATCTCTGTAAATATTTGTCCAAGACTGGGTAAATTTGCAGTGCACGATGGCCCTCAGACCTGTACTTCTCTCTATCAAGCGAGAAGGCTCATAGTTTAGCACCGGAGCTCAGCTGTGCTTCACTAGAAATGCAAAGTGCTAGAGGCTGAGCTTAGTATTGCTGCTGTCTTTCCCTCTGGATCTGCTCTTTTTTGTTTTGCTCAGGGTTCCCCTCTGCAAGCAAAAAGAAGATTAATGTTGAGATGGAACAAATGTAAGGTTATTCCTGGCTGTTGGGTAATGAAGAGAATTTGTGAAGTACATTGCACAGGGCTAGGTTTTGGCACAGGGAAGCTGGAGGGAGTGGAAGGAACTGGACCCACCTCCTGGCAAATATGCAGAGGAAGAGGACAGATTCAGAACCATTCTCTGAAACTGAAGGATGTGCCTGTTTTGCTATGTTCAAGGAGGTCTGATGGAATCAGTTCACAGATACACTGGCAGACGGCCACAGCATTTTGTTCACATGTGTTTGTGACATCCATGGGCCCAGAGCTGTAATTATGGTCTCAGATGTCACAGTACTACTATCCTAGGAGATATTTATGGATCTAATACATACAATCCATAGGCATGGTGTCGTTTCAGGCTTATTTGAGAAAACTCTCCACTCAAGAAGGACAGCAAGATTGTACTTTTTTTTTGAGCTACACATCAAAGCAATACACATCACTGGGTCTTACCACTAAAAGTCACCAAAAGGTCTGGACTGGGTGGACAGCAGGCACAGAGGTCAGACTCTATCCATAGATACCATCTGAGGCATACTAATGAATTGGGAACTCAGTTAAGCATTAGTGCTGCTTCTCCTGTAAAGCAGCTTGCTACTTTCACAGTTACATTTTAAGATGACAATAAGAACAAATAAGTACTTTCCTCCACCACCAGAAAGGAAAGGCCAGATAAACCATTTCCAAGCTGTTTTTTCATTTCTATGGATCTTCTGAAGCATTCAGAGAACACAGTGTAACACATGAACATAACCATAGAGAAACAGCTCCATATTGTTTGCTATTTGTATTATTTACTTTTGCTTCAAAGTATACCACCACACAAAATCACCAAAAGGTCACCATCTGTGGGAAAAAAGACCACGAGTATCAGTGAGGAGCACTCAGGATATAACACAGCATGGGGAACAGAAAATAAAGCAGGTTGCCAAATGCAAATGTTCCTACATGTAGTGTAGGGGAGGTTTCTCTCTATTTCGATGAGGAGGCAGCACTCATTACATAGTAACATGAAACAGCAAGATACATGGAAGAAAAGGAGTTTGATTCTCATCATACTGGCTTGGTACAAGGAATACTTGTACCACTTGAACGTAGCTTCAGAAACTCTATACACAATTATAAATCCATAATCTAAAGCATTACTTTTGGCAGCATAAATGCAGACATCTCTTTATCATGTGCTGTATTTTTTCCAAGGTAGGTTATGTTCATTGAGGGAAGGGTTTCAGCCAACTTTCATGTTATGACAGTCCATACACCCACTCACATTCAGGCATAGACAAGTCCTGAACAGGACAAAAATCATGTCAACATATTTGTTTCGCAAAATATTTATGGAGAGCACATTAGTGCACACCTAGTGCTTGCCCTCAACTGAGACCACTTGCCCTTCAAGTTGAGGGTAGCCAAACATAACATGTTGCTGTGCCTGCTCAGAGGCAGCTGAAAAGCTGCATAGGGGTATTTCAGTCATGGCCTGTATCTCTGCTACAACTTACTTCTTAAAAGCATTTGGTATTTGTTTACCAAGAAGAGGGTAAACAAATGTTTACCAAGAGGATGGGAAGTCACTCTGCAATGCTTCCTTAAGTACACTCATCCTAATTATTTTACAACTTACAGTGAACTCTGAAGGAAGATGTTTGATATTGTCACGTACAGATAGGAAGCAGAATGTTTTTGATTTTCAGAAAATACAGAGCTTTATGATAAGCCATCATGAAACATCTTCAATACTTTGTACTGAGAAATTCTTATGCTGAGAAAGCAGTGCAAACTAGAAAATGCTATTTTCTGCTCCTAGCACCAAAAAAACCTAAAAAAAGCAAACTAGAAGGTACTGTACATATAGTATGTGCTTATATAAACCACATAACTCTAAACCCTAGCTGGAAGTTAGCATTAACACATATAACACAGATCAGCAGAATTTTCCTTCCTAATGTCAGCTGTGGCTGAAGAAATGCCTTTAAACCAGGAGGAAATCTCTGGATTTTCAAGTCAGGCTCCCTCCAGCTTAATCAGATGTGTCTTCAGTATGAAGGGACTCCTTGTATTTAAACTAAAACAGATACATAACTGACAGACATGCCACCTTAGCAACTGCTTTCCACACAGATGTGTCTAATACTGAAGCATTTTCAAACACTTCACATGGATATTTCTTTAAAAGTTACACTAAGAAAAGTGTAAGAAAAGCCTTTTGGGAAGTACTTGATGTCTATTTAATTAGCTGTGCCTTTAATCATCAGGACTCTAAGATTTCCTTTTGCCTTAGCTCTAACCACCACACAGTTTGATTTTAGCCACACCACAAATAACATTTGGTTTAGCTCTTTAATCATTCTAGTTCTTACCTTTTTTTTTAATTAAGCCTTTTCTACTTTCTTCCATTAGAAGCAAACGGTGCTGTTCTGTTGCTTTCAGAGTATCCTTTGCTTTTAAGGAAAAAAACTGGGCAGAAAGCTGTGCTCTGACATACCTTGAGAGGAGAGCAGCATTCAGTGCCAGCTGCGTGACTTTCGGTAGCTGCACTCGGATTCCAGCGTTCCCAAGAACCACGACGATGTCACAGATCCCTGAAGCTCACAACCGGGAGCAGAAGCAGATTGCTCTCGCACGCCCTTCCTCTTCTCCCAGTATCTGACAGCTGCACACTTTTTAGGACAGCAGCAGGACTTGTCTCCCAGCCCCTTTGGCACTCTGATAAATCATCCCCTCCCTGCTCTTAAGAGCACGCTGCCATTAGATCTTAAAAGCACGTCACAGCTAGTATGCAGTAGCTGTGGGAAAGCTGCATTTATTTATACAGGAAGCTTGACTACAGCACTTCCTACTTCCCATCCCAGTCTCAATTCAACTGCAGGTGATTACTCAAACACTAGCAGCTTCCAGCCAATGCACACCCTCTGTTCTTGTTTGGATATCTATGCTGCTTTTAATTACAACTCCCATTTGAGCCCCAGCAAGATGAAACTGAAAGACACACAGCATTATAGATGAAAAACCCTCCCAACCGTCATTTAACCTGTTTTAGGATAGCAGTTTGTGCAGGATGTCTGAAACATTGCTGCCTTCTGCTTTATCTCCCTATGTGAAAAATGTTATCCAAACGCAAAAGTATTTCTTTACATTGGAGGGAAAAGAAGCAAAAATCTTTACTCACGAGCAAAGTAACCCCAAATCTCAGTGCTTAATGGTGATGGATGATGCTTAGCTTATTCTACCAAAACTAAATTTTGATCCCGAGCTCAGCTTCTGGGCAAGAAGGGTTGGGAAAACTGCGGTTCTGTACTTCAAACCCACAGGTGTGATTCACATAAGCCAAGCAGCTGGAGAAGGTATTCCTGTGACAACTGACACCAAATCCTCAAGAAGTTTTCCTGCTTTAAGAAAGGTACCACACCCACAGACAAGAAGTGCAGATACATAAGAGTGTGGGGGAATGAAGAAAAATTTTATAGATGCTAATCTATAATTTTCTTTCTATGACTAAATAAGTTTGCTTTGTACTTCACACAACCAGTGCTGGTGTACCACCTTCAGGACTTTCCTGTGAAGCGTGATGTACAGGCTCACAGCTGAGCTTTTGTTATTTTCAGACAATTATCCTGCATTAAGTTAACTTAAGGCAAAGACAGAAAGTTCATGCAATGTTAATTTAGCCTTCTTGTACCTAGACATTACAGCTTTCCTTGAGTCATGAACACGTACTTCTTTGCCCTTGGAATTGGTACGAAGTATCCACCTATTTGACATTGGGTGTTACACATAATTTTCTATCTGGGGAGGGAGGCAACAGTCATCAGGGAAAATATATCCCTTCCAACACGTGGAATCACGTGAACAGCATTCATCAATATTAATATAGTAGGATTAGGCACTAAAGACCCATGTCACAGATGCTGAAACTTGAGCTTGTAGAGCATTTCACAGCAGTGGCAGACTTTCATCCTCAGCAGTGACCAATCCTAGAAAGTACTCAAGAAACCCATGGGACTGTGGAATTATGTGTCAAATTTCATTATTAGAAAAGGAATCCCATTCTGTGGTTTGATTTGTGTCCTCTATCTTCTGTTCTAGTACTAAACAGCTTAAGCCTCTATCACTGTCTTTTCACTTCTTCCTCTCTCCCTCTGTTCCAGTTCCTGTGTTTTCTTCCTGCAGCTGCTACGTTTGCTGCTCTGCCTCCATCACATGGGTACTTGTTAGACCACAGATAAAGTGCTGAAGAGAAAAATCTTCCTGCTCTCAGCTCCAGTGCTCAGCCCCACAGCACTTCAAAAGCAAAAGGACAATTATCTCAAGATGGCAAGTGCTGAGGGAGGATGAGGGAAATGAAGTAATTCATGCAGGTGCAGGGAAAATGGCAGGGCAATGGCATAAGAAGTAGAGCAGGGCAGCTGCCAGCAGCCAAGAAGCGAAAGTAGCATTTGCTTTGGTATTTATTCCTTCCTGGCACAGTAAAACAAAAACAAGCATCACTGCAGTAACCTCCATCAGTCAAGAGAAGCAACTACAAATGCAGTAAAATCATCTTTGTTTCATATAAGTGATGAGGGCAGCTTTTATCTAGGAAGGCTGTTCTTTCAAGCTAAGAAAACTAGATTAGTCCATTAAAAAGCAGATAAATTCTGGAAACTTCAGCTGCAAACATCAGATGACATTTCTATCTGATTTCCTGCTGCATATCTCTATGCATGACAACTACAATGTGACTGCATAAATGCACAAAACTGCTTACAGCAACACTAATTTCCCTTAAACATCTCAAAATTGGTGAGAAACAGCATGCATGTTACTCAAGACATTTAATTTTCTGGAAAATTTAATTTCTGGAAAATGTTAAGACATGCTCATTCTGAGCACTCTAATTCTAGAGTATCTGATCCTAAAGCACAGCCCTCAGATTTACATGTAGGACAATCACTTACTGATGCTCTGTGGACAGATGGATACTCTCCCACTCCATTGTTCACCCCTACTTCTGTGCTTACTCAGGATCTCCACAGCAAGAGGAGCTGAAGGTGATGTGGCATTGTGCAAGAGCTCAGACTAGAAGCACATCATCAATACTGATGATTCTTTCCACTGCTGTCACCAAAAGGGTGAGCTGGACTGTCAGGAGCTCTTCTGTCAAAATTATTTCTCTTCCAGCTATATGTTGAGCCCAGGTACTTCAGCATTTCACATCTTCCTGGCAAGCTAATTTTATGGAGTGATATGAGTCATGCTAAAATTGCTACCCAGCTCAAATCCCTAAATCTCTTGACCCAGATTGAATGATTTTCCCTCTGAGACAAGCAAATAATTAAAAAATACAAGTATGAAATGTCAGGCAATGCCAGTCAAGACACAAGCTAGGCCCTCCCCATTTGCTTTCTTCTTCAGTAACAGTGATATAAAGCACAAAACTGAGAGAATCCAATTAGGGTTTATTTTAAATTCTCAACCAATGCCTTTATAACTCCAGGACTGGGTGAATGGGTGAGCTTCTGAGATAATACATGCCAAAACACAAAATCCCCATGAATTTTTAGTTGAGTTACTAGCCAGGGTAAGAATAAAGGTTGGCATAGTTAATTGTTAACATTGCTGTGTCATCTTTGCATGATACTTGAAATAGTTACAAAATTACTAAGCCACTCTGGCATTAACTAAAATTACTAATTAATTCATGAGATAGGTGGGTAAAAAAGCAACAGCATGATCACTGAAAAGATCTCTCACATCCCACAAACAGAATACCATTAACACTGTATAAACACTGAGCTAGTGTATAACTAACAAGCAATTTCACTGTAATTTTAGATAAAGAACTAGGATTAGCTTGTGAAGGCAAAAAAGAAAGTTTCACAACCCTAATTCATAGTTTTCACTGAGTAAAATCCAAATTAGCTCAAAAAGAATTGCTCTCCATAGGTGTAAAGTAAAACCAGGTTTTATAACAAGCTTTCTAAAACCATTTTTAGTAAAGAAGTGTGTCTTTGTCCACTTCACTTACTGCAAACACTAATTATTAATTTTTCTATGAAAACAAAGTTATTTGTATATACGAGAGACACAGTTTTGCAAGAAAAATAGGTACTATCATGTGACATAACCAATGCTGAAACAGGATAGAACAGGAAGAGTTTTTGCACAGTGAGCGTATATATATTTTCTGAAATTGCATGTATGATGCTCCTGATCTCATAAGCTAAGAATAGTTTTCTTTGGGGATACATATTTTAAACGGAGATTGCACCATCAAAAGTTATTTTGCTACCTTCATAAACCATTAAGAATCTCAATTCAATATATATATTTATATATCCACATACTGCTAGAAATTGGTTATCAGTGCAAAAAATACTAAGTTACGTAACATTCTGCATGCAGACAAGCTTTACTCAGAATAGCTACAAGAAAATCAAGACCTCTTCTTTTCCTCTTTAAATAACCCTATTGTTCTACAATTCTGACTTGGTATACAAGACACTTGCTCACAAACCCATCTTGAAAGCTTCACTATTACCTTTAGCTAAAATTTACTAAAACTGTACTATAAGATGTTTTGTGTTGTGTTAAATCATTTTGAAAAAATAGTAGTTAAAAATACAAAGAGCTCTGTATAGTAAAAATATATATTTTGTCTAGTATAAATGTGAGTGGGATGGCATGCTGTCCCCTGTCCCCTGAACATTCATAATCTCCGTGATGCCAAAGACATGGATTTGACTCAGACACAAAGAAATGACAAAGGTGACTTCAACCTGTCCTGCTCTAGGAATAATGCAAAGAGCAATATTAATTAAAATTTACTGGCACAGCATATCATCTCCAAACAAAACGCAGTCATATAGCTTCCATAAGACTTTATTTCTTTTCCAGAAGAACTTTGAAGTACTTCCTGACATACTGGAAACTACCTTTTGGTATCTGATACATACAGAACAACACTACAGGAAATACACATCCTCATCAGAAAACAATGAGAAGTCAACCTGCTACCCCAGTGGAACAGCTGGGTTTGGTGTGCTTAGAAATCTCATCTTAAAGATTAGGCCTGATAGCTTTGTCAGTACCTGAGTTTTGGCACAACTTGCCATCCTGGGTCTTGAAAGCATTAAGAGAAAGTAGATTTATCCCCCAGAGGAAAGCCTGGTGCTGACAGGGCTCTATTGATTTTGCCTTTTGCCCCCAGCAACTGTGCAGCTCTAAATAAATTTTTAACTTCTGCTGAATCACGTGTGTTGACTATGAGCATGAAGAGCCAGACTGTGAAAATAGGCTGAGTTGTTAGGACTCTGCCATAAATGAAATGCTGATTTCCACTTGCCAATTCACTTGTCACCGAAGAGCAAACATTCTGCCTAGGGGCAGCCAGCTCAACATGCTCAGCCCAGGGCACATCCTCAGCCACTTCTTTGCACTCAAAGAAGAGACAGGTTACTGTCATATCTCTCCCTTTGACTTTCTCTATGAGGTGAGATGTAACAGGCACTGGTTTGCAAGGCTGTGAGTGCAAACACAGCCCTCTAGATGGCAAGAAGAGCTGGCATATCAGTGACATGAAGGCACTACTTTAAATGACATGGCAGCAAAGGATACCGGACACCTCTTGGGCTCAGAGGCCACCAAGTGCAAGCAGATGCAACTCCCCATCTGGATAGCACACATAACTTCCCCCAAACCAGCACCTCCTCAGGGACTCCTGGGAAATAAACAAAATAAACCTAAACAGCTTGCCTTGCTCTCATGTTCATAGGAAACATACACAGACGCGGAGGTGATCAGTTCTTGTAAGGATCAGGTAACCAGTGAGAATTTCTAGCTGTGAAAAGAGTAATTTTTAAAGTAGAGTCATGGGGATCATATTACATGCACATGACAGAGGAGACACTAAAGTTGTCTTCTGCTTTGTCTTAAACTAAGCATACATTTTTAACAACAGTACACAAAAAGTGCATGAGAAAAATTTAAGGCTTGGCTAAATTAATTTTATTTTCTATTAACTGTGCTCACTGTGAACTTCAGAGCATGGCGCAGACTTTCCAGTATGCACAGATTTTATTTTTTTTTTTCATTTTGACTGTGAGCCCAAAGTGACACAGTCTGTTGACTTTTCACTAAATGTTTTGGTAATGCACCCAGAATTGCAGTTACTCCAGACATTGGTATCACTATCATTAAAACTGAGGGAAAAACCATCCTGCCAGCCAAGACAGGAAGCTTCCTCTGTAACAGACGAGGTCACAAACCTGTTCTTGTCATGATAAAAAAATGCACATGCTGTTTCCATTTCTGAAATTCTACTGCCTTTTCTGTTCTCCCTCAAGATCTTGAATGCCCTTTTTTTTGGAAGTATAGCTCTATACCTTCCAACCCAAGCCAGTCTCCTAGGTGATGGCTTTGCCTTAACTTTGTGAGGTTCTCTCTATGGGATTAAAAGACAGCTAGAATGGGAAGGATTAATAACACATTTCAGACTAGACCTTGGTTTTAAAAATATACCTTCTGAAGCTGGGGAGGGTCAGGTCAGAGATGAGGCTGAGGTGAGCTATAAAAGCCAACAATAGGACTTTCATAGCTACGTGACAAGAAAAACCAAGGTGTGGAACTAAAGCATACCTTTGATTCACACCTTTTCTTTAGTATTTAGATATGACACAGACTGACCATTTGATTAATTTAGGGTGAGAAACAGTTTCCAATTTGACAGGAGTTACTCGAATGGACTGGTTATTCAGGGGAACTCTGGAACTGAACACAAACATGGAATAAAACCAAGAGCTTGTTCCATCCCATATTTCCCTCCTTACTCAGCTTACAGGTACGGTTCCACACACCCATACACACATCTTTTTAGTCTCCTTTCTCTATCCTAGTTTACATGTCACCCATTTATGGTGACTCCAGATGCGAAAAGGATACACTTGTCCAGATCCACTTTTCTCCATATGGAATTTCATCATGTGGTTAGATAATTTCACAGCTTTTCAGGCCCTCAATGTACCGCAGGAGGGCTGATGGAGCAAGCCTTTCTTCCTGCTCTTTTAGTCTGGCCACTTCTGCAGTGGCAACATCCAACAACGACACAATACCACTTCCCACGTGAAAAACAGCAAGTTTTAAAATGCTTGCAACTGTTTGCTGGCAGTCATCATATCATAGCTGTAGTAAGAAAATCCAAGATTTCTCCATATTCAGGTTGCTTTTTAGGACAGTGATAAAACATTTTTTCCCCTTCCTCTGCTTAAAGAAGAAGACACAAAATATGATAGACTCCATGAAATTATATCTTTAACACACACCACCTAACAAGTGGTCATTAAATTCAACAGTTCCAAAACTAGCATATTAACTCAAAGCCAAGCAGATTGCTTGTCTGCTGCAAGTGACATAAGGATTATTCAATTGCACTAAAATAATTTGGGGTTTTTTAACTTCATGCTGCATATTTTTTTGTGTGTCACATTCATATTTATTAAACACATGTGCTGTTGACAGAATTATTTTAAAGTCTTTTATAAAATGAGGTATATGCATTTGGACAGAGACAATCTCTAGGTAAAGTTGTATGAGACTGGGCTGGGGCAGAAGGGCAAGAGGCATACCAAAACCTTTGCTCTTCCAGACACTGTTATAATCCAAACAAATAGTGTTTCCTGCTTCACTGCTATCTGTGGTCATTGAAAAAGTGACAAGTGAACTCATCTCTTTTTTAAGCATGACTTTATCTGTGAAAACCCACTGACTTCACTTAACTCCCCTGTATTTTTCAGAAAAAAATTTAAAGAGATTTACATATATTGTCCAACTCTTTATCTTAAACACATTTATTTCCTGGGATATATCAGTGTGAACTAGTCAGGGGTAAAATTTATCAATGAATTTTTCACCAGAGAGAAGACTTTTGCATTGTTTGACGTAAACAAAGCTTTTAATTCTGAATCCATACAGATGAGTTATATCTTTCTATAATAGTAGTATATGAATTTGTGATGAAGAAAACATTCTCACTGAACTCTATATGTTATCCTTAGGATACCTGCCTAAGGGAACAAAGGCAGGGAACCCACTTCCCTCTCTGGAACATGGAATTAACAGCATGAAGAGGCTGAGCCAAACACTCTCCTTCTTGCTTTTGGTTCAAGCAGTACTGAAAAAATTGGAAGTGAAAAGGAAGAAAAACCACACACACTTAACAGAATACTTCAAACATTGCATGAAAAACATACAAAAAAAGAATAAAACTCTCTCAGTTTTGCTAATTGATTTGGATGTTTTCCTTTCTAAGACTGCTCTTAAAATAGCCTCTTAGCTTTGCATAACTTCACGGCTTTTTAAGCAACATAATCAAGGAGATGATAAACAGAATAAATACAGTGGTGGAGTCCAGACATGTAGTATCTCCAGCATCCCTGATGGTGATCACAAACGTTTTGTCAGTCTTTTGAATGTCCCAGGGAGCACACTGCCACAGGCTTCAGCGGTGAAAGCAGCAGGAAACACGTCTCTGAGCTGATGCAACTGGAAGAAATATGCTGTTCCTACTTGAGAAAACCTCAGAAAAATTATACAGCATGGCTTGGTAAGAACCAAGAAGTTCCACCAGAGATCATCTTGAAATACAGTGATCATCAGAATATGCAACACAAATAGAGTTCATAATAATGCCTTCTTGTCTTTGGGTTAAAAGAATTATTGGATTGTGATGTGACATGTAGCACCCGAACTTTGTACACAGAAACACAATTTGAAAAGCAGGAGAAGGTAACTTGTTTCCACTATGGCTCTAATCCTCATCCTATTGGTCTGTGGATTCCAAGAGTTCCTGGCAATTCTGTTTAATTGCTTTTTTAGGCATAGTCATTCCTGTCCTCCTCAAGTAAGACAGGAAGCATGAAGCATGACTGTTTAAAAATGAAAATAATAACTTCCTTTGTCCTTATTGATAACATTTTTGTTTTTCTGACCTGAATGGGTTTTTGAGTGTGTGTAGACTGTGGGAAATCTTTTTCCAGTGACTCAGTATTTTGATGCAATATATTACACAAAGCCAACACTTAGTCTTTTATGTCATTTCTTCTGTTGTCAATGGGATTATGAGGGAGAGGAAGGAATTAAAAACCACGTAGGAAAAATTAATAAAATTAATGTTTTACAGGAAATTAGAAGGATGTTCTGCTACAGTTAATTTTCAGTAAATACAGCAGAGTATGGTGTGAATGGAGATAGTGATGGTGATGGAAAAATTCCAAGAATCAGCTTCAACTCTTTGATTGTCTGTCCAGGAAACTTTATCTTCCATGAATTGGCATCAAGTGCACAATAAATCTTTTGTCATTTACTGAAAACCTGAATGTGAAACATTTTACCCACTGTGACATATCCATGAATTTGGATACTATCACGGACCAAGAGGTGCATCCTTCACTCTGTCCAGACCACACGAAGTATGTTACTGGCATTTTATTAAGCTTTAAGATTCCCTCATGTTAGAGTGTCACCACACTGATGACTGGGATCTCTGCTGTCTCTGTATCATCAATTGCCAAATAATTTTATTTTTTCAGCTGAAGGTTCTACCAGAAGATTACAAAATGCTGATGAATTTAAAATAATGAAGGATTTTATTGTTGTGCAAGTGTTTGCAGGCATGTTGCTGAAAAAAAATCAACAAGGAAATTACTCTCCTTATTCAGAAGATATTGTAAACAATGATTTTCCTCAGGAATGAAGATTTAATAATTGCATAGATTTTATGCTCCAAACTTGTATGTGAAGACTATGTGAGCAGCAAAGCTATTGAAGTCTGGTTTCTAAGAATTTGTGTGCCTTAACACTACTAAACAATAAGCCCCAGCTCCCTTTTAGCATTTACAACGTGCCCCTCAATGAGGGGCAGTGCAAGTTACACATTGTTTGACAAGCATGATGATTAGTAAGTATCATATACCATGCTGGTTCCTGACTGAGTGCTACCAGAAGATCTATAGATGTACAACAGTGGAGTGCTGCCTGCCTTTGCACATCAATGTCTCAAATAGCTGCCAAGTGCTACCAGCAGACAAACAGGATAGTTCTATTAGTTCCATTTCCCTAAGAAATTTGGTTAAGCAGAAGACTTAGTGAGGATCTAGTGAGTACTCTTCAAACTTGTGACTAAATACGACATTTGTGTTCTGTGGCTACTCTTCTGTTCCATTATACACAGTAAGAGGCAAAGAAGAAAAGCTTTTCATTTGACATTCTGATTTTGGAAGCAAACTTCAGGACTTGTACATTAGGCTTTCTACTCCCTAAACAAAAAATATCTCCATCAGGTAAGTTTTAGATTTTTTTCTAGGCCTTGCCACAACTATCCTCTGAACCATGGAAAAGTGCACTAGTTTTATTATCCATAATATCATAATAAAACTCCTTACTTGTGCCCTCAGGTATCTTGTGTACTTTGCATACAAGACTGTAAAATGTCTTACTTTGCCGGGCTAGATGGATTCAAGTGCAATACAGAGAAACATATATGTTCAACAGGAAAAATCTGTCAAGAATTCATTGACCATCACTACCTCTGCAAGTCACTGTAAAAACAGTTTTCAAACGAACATCACTGATCTGGTGAACTGGATTATATTTGTTTGGAAGATAAGGTAAATGAATGTTCAAACAATACAAAGTGTCTACATGTGGTGTATTTCAGCCGGTCCTGTCTTAGCTAAGGTAGAATAAATGCCATACAGATTCTAATGCTTGAACCATAGATGGTAGTAAAAAATGAATACTGAATGCCTGCATAGGAGTAATGGGATCACAAAGTCCTCTGATTCCCGTCATTTATGTATCTGTCCCTGAGTTTTCCCTTCCAACTTCCCACTGTCCTTGACTCTTCAGTGTATATTGTGTGTGTTTTTACCTCAGCTACACAAACACTTAGGCAGTTCTAAAACTTCCTGAATGGTCATCCCTGCAAGATCTGTCTGAAAGCTGGCTAAATGAACTCCAAAAGTCTAAATCTTGTCACCTTTTCTTCTGAATAGTTTTTTAACTCTAGCCAGCAAAACTCCAAATGTAAATATGGCAGTAGTTTATGACCTCTGTATCTGTAGAAATGCACTACATGTTCTGGTGTGCTTAATCTTGTTTTCGCCTTAAAGGCTTTCCTTGTGAAATGTGTTGAACCAACATTTTTTCTGTTAGCATATACATGTGGGTTCCTGCTCTACTGGAAATGCAATAGGTATGACCATGATACTTTTATGCTTGCCATTAATGTGTATATGGGTTCATCAGAAGGTAACTTCCTAAGGTCAATAACTATTTGACAATTCCTAACTGATAACATTTCTACTATTAAAATGCAAGTAATGATAACAAGCCAGATTTTGGGAGACTGAGCTAAATTAATGAAGCAGCCCAGTATCATAACATTTCATCATATACTCTTCATCGAACTGTGGTCCCCCTGCAAGGCATCACCCAAACCTACAGGAAGTAATGCTGTCAGATGAGTTCATAGCGTGAGTTGCAATTAGAGGCAACAAGGAAACAAGACTTTAGAAAAGTAAGGCAAGAAAAGTGTGACTGGAAGATGACACAAGCTACCTTTGTACACAATTAAATTACTCAGAACATTTGGTGCTTCTTCTTCAGCTTCCCTTTCCTCTTCATCAAGAAAACAAATAACTGAAACTCTTGACCAATATTAACTAGTCATCACTGTTGGCTAGCCACAGTGGAAGTCATAGAGGAATTGAAGAAATTGAAGGAAGAGATGTTTCCCTTAAGAATAAGGCAACATAAGAATAACAAGAATAAGGCTCTTTTTACAGAAGGGGCCATGAAGAAGGTCACAACAATAGCAAGGCTGACATCATTTGCAGAAAAAAAGGAAAAAGCAATGAATTGTGGAGGGCCTGAAAATTATAGAGAAGTAGCAGTCCGCCCAGTTTGAGGGATATAGGAGAGAGAGCACTCAGCATGTGCTGCAGGCCAGTGTTGGAACTGAAAAGCCATAGCTGCACATGACAGCTGATGGTAACACTTAATGCTTGAGAAACAGTAACAACCAAAACCACACATATGCCTCTTAAAACTTCCAGAATTGCTCATTTTGTAACTCAAAAAAAAATAAGGAATACTTTTCAAGCACATTTTATAAATTGGACAGAATGCTTTTCCAGACCTGAGAACTACACAAAACAATTCATCACTAGTTGATCTCAAACGTTTTTCACTCACCCAATCTAATCACAAAGCTGACAGCTACTGCATGACATTAACTGAAATGTAATTACTGGGAGATTCTTTTTTTCCACCTTATCACCTTTTCTCAGTTCAGCCACCAACCTTTTCCCTGCTTTCCCTCTCCTCTCAAAAAATCCTCTTTTTCACACAGGCCTGTGAAGATTGTGTTTTACTAATCAGTAGGGTGTTTCTACTCCTACTAGTATACAAAGATGAAAATTGCTTTAAGACAGCTACCACCAGTTTGTACCAGCAGGAGGCAGGGCCTGACATGAACACATCACCTGCACAACACTTCCTTCCTTTTCTTTCATCATTTTTATACAATCCAAGAGCATACTACCTTTTTCTCCAGGAAAAGCCATGACTTTGAAGGAAAATATTAATTTAATTTGTCTCAAATGAAAAGAGACATTCAGACAAATTATACTATACATGAAATAGGATACCTCACATTTGTTTAGATTGCAAATCAAATTTCTTTCATTAGAAAGAAAGCATTCTGAATGTGCTTTCAATTGTTGATTGGTTGATGATTCAGCTTGGCATATTTTTCTTTAATTATTTGCAAAAAGTCAAAATTATACATTTCATTATTTTTCAAAATGTTTTTAACAGAGATGTTGTTGGATGTTCCTTGTCCAGAACCAGTGTTTGTTTCAGAATTTATGTCATGCAGACATTCTCCTTCAAAGAATCCTGTTTCAAACTTAATGATAAACAATGGTAGTGGTTTATAATTCATCAGCAAACAAGTAAGCATTTTTAAATTACTTGACTCTTCTAAATATCTTCTAATAACATCAAATACATTAATCATTCCTGACTCTTTTTGGCACAATTTAGCTTCCTTCTGAAATGTTGCAGTTCTCAGCAATTATTTGAACCTTGCTCCAATTTCTAGAATCGCAAAAGCTAAATATATTAAAATGTGCTATTACAACTAAGAAGTATACATATTAATTGACACTAGCAAGAAATAAGTAAACGAAAGATGTCGCACTTTCCAAAATCACAATTTTTATGTTCGATTTTATATTCAAACAAAGCCCAGTCAAACAGAACTAAACACAACACAGGAGACTAAAACTAAACTACATTATGATCTCTTCAGTCTTTTCAGCTTAGTGCCAACATAGGCTCTCCTTAAATCCTAGACTGTATTCATGGGTTAAACCATTGATTTTATCAAAGGAATCTTCTCTTTGCCAAAGTATTACATACCTGGCTTTATGAACTGTGCTATGGCCCATGCTATTTTAGTTCTATGACAACTAGAAGCAGCAGCTGAGACTGTCATTTTCTAAACTAAGTCACCACATGCATCGTGCTTCATCAGTGATGAAAAGTAGAAATATAGCAGCCAGACACGTCTTAGGCTGAGGAGTATCTCTGGTGATATAGTGCCCAGAAGACATTTTAATGATGTCTAACATCCTTAGTTCATAGCAAAATTAACTACATGCTCACAACTCAGTGCATTCATCCTCAAATAAAACTGAAATTACTTTGATTCTGATGATTTATAAGTATAACATCAGTGTTTAGGGAAAGCAAGCCATTTCCTCCTTCGTGGAATCACTTCAAGGCTTCACAGCAAGACAGGCAAAACCTAAACATTACTGTCCCAAAGATGAGAAGAAATTAAGTAATTCTGTCCTCATCCCAGCACAAACAATACACAGTTTGGGAATAGCACCAGAGTGGGGGTATAGGTGGGGTAGAGATGCTAGGAGTGGAGTTGGTAGATGGTGAAGTTAGGTGAAGTTATTGGACTGCAGGAGTAACATGGTTTAGTGATGGTTTTGTCATATTCAGGCAGGTAGTTGGACATGATGATATGAAAGGTCCCCTCCACCCTAGAAAATTCTATGATGAGTAAGGGTGAGGATTAGAGAGTTAGAGAGTAAGAGTGTTAGCAGTTAGAGAGTTCTAAGTGAGGATGAAGGTTTGGAAGCTGTCAGGGACAGCCCATAACAGGTTTTCTCCTCCTTCTCCCCCTAACCTCCCACCCTACTCCTCTCAGTCTGACCACAGTACAGCAGATATATCCGCCTATGGCTTTTTAACACTGTATTCTCTCTTCCAATCTCTTTCACAGCAGGCAAAGCTCTCTAATTCCCCTTCCATCAGCCTTAGATACCTTTCTCCATACATTCCTTTTTTCCCACTTCCCTTGGAAGCTTCTGGCATGAAAGAACATTAATGTGAGTTTAATAGAACTTGGAGGAGAGAGAACTGTATGGCAGACCACAATGTTCTTTCCCTGATCTCTTTGCAGGCTTTTCTGGTCAGTTAATGCCTCACTCACCATCAGCTGGAACTTTCTGTGACCACTTTGATTCTTCCTTGTAAATGTGTGACCTCCTTTTGGACATTTTGAGCCACAAAGACTCAGGAATCTTAAAGAAAAGTTGAATATAAATATCCCTCTCCAATCTTCAAACAGTTCAAATAGATCCCCTACTCTTGTGCTTGCAACACCCTTATATTTCTTTACTTTCAAAAATGCCATTTGGAGGCTGAATGTGTTGTACAAAACAACCACACCAAGGGCTAAAAATAAATTGCATGTACCTGTAACTGGAAACTGTACAGCATGGCCAGGAAAATCCAAGAAAACGGGGAGTGTTTGACAGCCAAGGAAAGTCTGTCATGTAAAATTACACTGCTGCAGCCAATATTATTTAACACAGAAGAACCTTCACTGGTTTCTAGGACATTGGTCTCACAGAACAACTATCTCTCAACTTATCTTTCAATTCTTCTTTGCTTTTTCAATGATTGACTTGCCATAGGAAAAGAAATGCCCTTCATTTTTCTAAACAAGTAAACTAGGCATTGTTCTTCACAAATTCTTACCAAAATAAGTGTGTATATTAGTGTGTATGTAAAAGATTTAAATTTAAAAGCATAGTTGTACTAATTTTGGTGCATAATTTCAGGCTTCCCTCTGACAATACCCAATTTACATCACTACAGGCAGCATAATTTTATAACACAATAACTAATTTGATTTGGAATGTCTCTCTAACATCAATTATCCTCTATCACACCACAGTGTCATTGAAAAACACTAGAACAAATTATGCACAAGAACCACTTTACAAGAAAAAATCAAGAGGATATATGAAAAAAAATATATCTGATTACAAAGACTGTGTAAACTGAAACAATGAGATCACTGATTCCCTACAGCTTATAGAATGCTCCTATTTTATGCTTTTTCTCATCAACATAGAGCAAATTTTGAAGCTCCCCCTGCCCCCCCAGTGGTATCAGTTAACACTGGAATAAACACACTGGGTCCAAATTTCACTCAGTGTAAGGTGACAAAGCCTTTCCAGGCCACTCTAGAAATCTGCACCAGCTAAGAACCATTCTTGACATCCACAAAATTTGTAACGTTTGACCCTTTTTTGAAAAGCAAGATTAAAGCAATTGAAAAACATTTCTGAACAAGGATAGCTACATCTTACATTCACCTCTGCATACAGTGATCATGTACAATGCGATGTAGATTTTGGCTTCATGATATAAGGGCTACTATAAGTTAACTTCAATATAAGGAAAGAAATCTGAAGGTAGACAGGTGAGAGGAAAGAAATACAAACCATGTAGTAATCTTAACAACTTGGAATGAGAACATTAATCAGAAAATGTTTAAAAATTTAAACCAGTGAGACAACTATAGAAAAAGGTCCCACTTCTCAAAAACTCAAATGCTTCCAGCAAGAGGCTATACTGCTTTTTTTTCAAAGACAATGGTTTATTTTTTAATAAAAGGGAAAGCCTGATATATGACTAATGAAAACAGTGGTTTTGATTGTTCAGTTCAACGTAACAAATGCCTCAGACTCGTTCCTCATTTATAAACATATTATTTTGCATTAGTCTAAAGTGACCTCTAGTGTTCACCCACTGCAGGCATAATAAATTATTTCAAATTATTGAGGAACTTTCTTGCAAATCTCTACCTATTAGCTTTAACACCTAGACAGTGGAAAGAAAGCAAATTTTAGGCACTGATGATACATTTGGATGAAGAAAGGAATTTGAATTACAAAGCTGAAGTTATCAGGTGAATATTTCGATATTACTCTTTGTATCATTTTAAAGAATTCATTTAAATACCTTTTAAACCAAACATCAATAATATCTATTGATCTATATTTATACATATATGCATATATGTATATGTACAAGGGGAGTCTTAAGTCTTTAAAAATAACAGGTCTCTCACTACTGAAAGTCAGTGACTAATGGGCCATGCTGCAATTATTCCCACAGATGATTTCTATAGAGTATTTTTCTGGAGAGGTTCTATTCAGTTCAGTTCTTGAAAGACCGCCCCATTCCAGTTTAAGCAATGAATTATAAAAACCTTCAGACCATAATGTGGGAAAAGGGCAGTATTAACTTCAGATTTCTTATTCATGTTCCCCACTCCCTCATTTGAGTCAACAAAATTGGATGTGGATGTAAAGCAATGAACCCCATCACAACATGCCCCAGTGCTACCACAAGCTGTAGAAAGAGTGTACAGAGAGACTATGCCTGCAAGTTCCCTATTCATCATCCAAGAAAAGATTTTAACTTGTTCTATCATTGAAAAGAGCTGCAAGACAGAGATGTGTATAATCTGTAAAATATATTCACATTTTGTCCATTTTTGTATGATAGAATCAGACAATGTGTACCTGTAGGGTGATGTATATTCTGGACATGTATAAAGAGCAATCTCAGATATACCCCTCAGCATAGCACGTCTTAAGTTGGATAATGACAGTTGACATCATCTATCCTTACCGTGCTAATTAAATATTTCCTGAATTACAGTATACAGGTCATTCAGACACCATAAAATACATCAGACCTGTGACAGGTTAGGCCCATAGTCTGTCTATCACACGTCTACAAAAAGACTAGCATTGGCAGAAATCAGAGCTCATGAGTAAGGACAAAGGGCATAATCTCATTTGCTAGTACCATCGCACAGGCTCCACCACCACTGTCCTGTCTTCTGACCATGGCTCTCATCTTGTTTCAGTCATAGATAACAAGTTCCTGCTGCCATTTCTCATTAAGAGGCAGTGACAGGTTCTCATTTATCTCTGGACAGCTACAAACATCTTGAAATATAAATGAAAGGCTCCCTGAGCTCCACCCTAGAGATAGCTACCTGTACCATCCCTGGAAACAGTCAAGGTCAGGTAGGATGGGGTCCTGGGCAACCTAATCTTGTTGAAGATGTCTCTCCTCATTCTCAGCAAGAGAGACAATTATTCATCTACACCAAAGCTTTTTCTTTAGGGAGATCATGCAAAAAATACCAACATTTTTTGGCATTTTATTCCTGCTTCTTTCACAATTCATGGTAGCTTTTCATATTCGCTGTATGGTTGTAACTGGAAAAGGGGAAGAAATGCAACCCTGCAGTGAAATGCAAATATATTAAATACTCATATAAATAATATTTGATTTATATAAATTCATGATTTTTACAAACTATGTGTAAGAGTTTTGAGAATAAAGTTTGATAGTAAAGACACTCCTTTTGACAAGACTGATATTCAAGATGGACAAGACTGTCATTGCAGAGACCTTTTTGATTTGCTGTGGTCTAATAACACATTACATACAATGAGGAACACTGCAAAAATAATGGGATTATGAAGCATAATGTCAGCCTTTGCTTGAGCTCTGCTAAGCAAACTAGACGCACAAGAAGCCATTTAGTCACTACTTGCTCACTTTTCTATTAGGAAGAATGAAGACTATGTGACAAAGTCTTAATTCCCACATGTTTATTTACAAGATTCTTATCTAGGGATTTGAAAGGATATTTTTGTGTTGCAGATATCGTAAGAACAAAAAGTATGAATAATTTAAAATATGGCATGAAAATGTCACTTAACTGACCTAAGTTATACCGCATTTATATAGAAGTTTTAGAATTGTTTAGAACCTCCTAGCATTAGCACAAGTTGGTTATCTAAATGTAAATTAAATTTATGTTTCCCATCAGTATCAATAAAACTATTAAGGAAAAATAAGAAAAAGGAAAACATCTAAAATTCTGTAGTGAATTTAAGTCTATGAAATTACTCTGTTGAGGTCATTAACCACAAGGTCAAAGCACATAGGATTTTATGAAGAACAACAGTACCATAGCAGAAAACCTTTTTTTTTTCCCCAAAGGAAATTCATTGCTATGTTACCAGCATATATTTTTTCATGTAAATTAGGGTTACATTCTCAGTGTCCTGTTAGGATTTCTTCTTCCTGTAAACCTCTATTATAAAATGAAAAAGCAGCATGAAAACAAACAGAGTGACACTCAAACAAATTGATAATGATGATCTGACACAGGGGACTAGACTGTTTCATTATATTAACAATATTATAGATTAATTTTAAAGAACCCTACTGGCCCTACTTCACACAGAGAAAATCAGCATATTTTCTTAAAGCAAGTAATCATTTCCAAGGTCAGGAATGAACTGATCATGTCATTATTGGACAGGAACATTTGAACTACTTCCTATGACTTGTATTCATGTTTGACAGCCACTATCAAGTCAATAGTCACAAATACAAGGTTTCATCTTCACTCTGATGTAGTCTGAAACCACCAGTTTACTCCTTGAGAAAGATGCAATATTATATACTCAGTTTATTCAGTATTTTTTCCTCTCCCTTAAAAAAAAAAAAAAAGGACAAGAAAAACTACATGCACAACAGATCCCTGTTGAGAGGTGATTTCATAGAGGTCAACTCAAGTAAGCAAACATATTTTCCTCACCTGAAAACCACAAAATTAATAAGCATTTTCTGCAAATGCTTTAAAAAAAATGCAATCCTCTAGTTACAAAGGTTAAAAGCACTTCTGCCTTTATCTGGTAAAAGTATGTTGAATCATTTGAAGATATACAGAATCATAGAATCATTTGTTGAAGGAGACATTTTAAGATTGTCAGGTTCAAGCACTAACCTGGTACTAAGTCCACCACCAAACTGCACAGTCTATGACTTTTTTTAATGTCTGCCTTTTATAGATTTTGTGAATTAACAGACTCAGCAGGCTGGTGGAAATAACATATGTGTATTCAAAAGTCAAACGTCAAAATAAATAAGCACAGATTTTTAGGAGACATTTTTAATATCAAAATAGAACAACTTACAGTCCTAATCTGTCCACTTTTACTATGTCAAAATCTAACAATTTATTCAATAAATAAAATGTAAAACTATTATTCACACTACTTTACATTTGATTTTAAGCCTACAAAGTAAGTTAATCTCTGTGAATACTGCAAAATCCCATAATTAAGATTGACTTTATAGGCACGAATAAAAAAGAAACATTTCATATCAGAGCAAAAAAAGCCCAAAGTATTCAAAAGAATTAAAAGATTAAACTACAGTATTTTCCTCTGTTAATGACAAAGTATTTCTGATTCCTATTACATTTTCCCTCCATGTCAAAGAATACTTGTTGGTTGAAAATCAAGTCATTAGAACTACGAGGAATGAAAAGCACCTCTGAACTTAAACTTTACTCACACCATAGTTTATTGCAATAGAATGTCTCCAGCATCTTCCGATCTGGTGCAACCCCCATTTACCTCCTTCCCCTCATTCCTCCCTTCCTTAGCTTCCCCTTCACCAGATATAATAACTATGGTGCCAGCAGCTCATCAGACAGGAAACTTACTCTTCTGCCAGGCTCCAAAAAAGAAATAATGGCAATATTTGCCAGAACAAAATGCAACTGAGAAAGGCAAAATGACACAGTTTGCAGTTCCACAATGACAAAAACAGAATGCAAGTAGGGAAAAAATGCACTTAAAGAAGAAGTTTTAAAAATCCTAACATACTTTACATGGACCAAATACAGGATATAAATGAGTCTAAAACTACAACTAGCCTTGACAGAAGAATGTCAGGCACAAACCAGGTATTCTCAGAAGTAGAAACCACCAGCTAGTAGCACTTAGAAAAAAAAACCTGTTTCCAACTGCTCTGAAGTGTTTAAATTCATTTTCAAGACTGTTTTTCCAAGGTCAGGAGCAGAGCGCACACCAAAGAATGTGATCTGTTTCACTAGTCAAAAGAGAGTATTTAGTTTGGGAAGCATCAAGAATGTTTAAGGGAACATATTTTTTTCAGTTACTACCAGGAAAATTACAGATTATCAGGACTAAATTAGAGGATAACATTAACAAGGAGTTTAGTATGTATTACTACACATTAAGTTGGAAAAGTAGTCATCACTCCTAGCCTGAAGCACATAAATAAGAAAAATTCTGCATGTTCATCCAAATTTAACAGAATTTAACAATAATTCACAGAATCATAGAGTTGGAAGGTACCTTCAAGGGTCATCTCGTCCAGTCCCCCTGTAGTGAGCTAGGACACCTTACACTAGATTAGGTTGCTCAGAGCCTAATTGAGCCTGGCCTTGAACCAGGTGTACCACTTCCCTGGGCAACCTGTTCCAGTGGCTCGCAACACTCATGGCGAAGAAAGTCCAGAGAAGGAAGAGTGCCCTATCCCACCACTAACTGCAATCAAAATTTTCTCTTGCACACAGTTTCTGCACAATGAACTCATTTGCATGAGTGTGTTTGGCACTCGTGTCCGCAACATGAGAAGCAGACTTGTCTACTGCTGTAAAAGTGTGGAAAGATATTCCAGGATACATGCCCTGGCATGAATGGGAAAGGACTCTTACATCTTATCTGTACAAAGAAGTAACTCTGTATTAATTGAAGGTATATATCTACAGCACAAATTCAAATGCTCAGTAACTCCTTCCACATTCAATGAATTTAACACTCCAGGATAATGAAGTACTTCACATTCAACAAGAATATTCAATATCAGCGTGGAGTAATAGATGTTGTGTATACCCTACCTTATTCCACTGCAAATTTTCTTGAAAGATAAAGCTTCAGTATCAGGAAAACAGAAACCTTAAAAAAAACCCAGCCTCTAAACAATTTAACTTAATGCCCTCATTTTTTGCAGATTTCCAGGAGAAAGCACGCTTACACTTCACAGTCTGTACACAGAGAGCTCACAGAGCTTACACAGCAGAGACACTCAAGCCACTCATCCAAGTCCTGCCAAGTCCTGCCTCTGAAGATATCAGGCAACACTGAAAATGTTGCCCCATTTGCTGCTTGCCTAACATTCTGCTAAAGATGTCCCTAGCTGCAGCAGAGTAAGTCACATATTTGGCCCCAGTTCACTGGACACTGTATTTACTTTCTCTGAACACAATTCTGGGCAAAGTTTCACTTGTGAACTACCCTGGCTGCACAGCAAGTGCATGCTGTGTCTGCCACTTTTTGCCCAGCAGCCTCAGGAGAGGAGCAGAACAGAAAACTAGACCAAAACTCAGCAGGGTTCATTTGCCAGAACATCCAGGAATATTAATTTAAATAAGCTTATAAAATGTATTAGCTAAAACATAGAGTTTAAAAGGGACTGTAAAAAGCTTTTGTTTAATTTAGAAGTCACCTAAACAAACAACCAAAAGCCACTTCCAAATAAGAGTATAACAGATTTGAATGTGACTTAATAAATAGACTTTTGAAGTTAGCACAAACCAGAATTACAGAATGTCTATAGCGTTAATTTGCAAATTTTTTTTCTGAATGTTCCTACATATGCAAGCCCAGAGACTGCTATTCAATTTTCTAAGGCACAAAATGCTGTGAAGACAGAGGTCTGTGTTTAGCACTGGCCAGGAAGGTAGCTGTGAACAAGTGTGAAGTGAAAACATTTCAAGCAATATTTTTGTAAGGCACTCATAGAAATGACAAAAAGGGCTCTACTGCTTATCAGTCAAGATATGTAACCTTCTATGAAAAGTAAGGTCCCTTTTTTATTTTAAATAGGTTTTAAAAGTAGAAACTATTCTGAAAAAGCAAACAAAACTTTTAGCCTTTAGAAAATGTGCTCACCTTAAGTTTTTGCTATTGTATGGGCAATTAGATACACAAAACAGATTTAATCTAACAGCACTCATATTTCTGAGAAAAACCCCATACAATATATGTATTATTGATCATTCTGATGCATACTGCAGGCTAAATTATTCTGTGTTAAGTCATCTCTTAAGCACACTAGAAAAAAGAAACTTATGTACCTACACATTCTAAAGGAGAAATAGCCATGACTGGACTAAATTGCTCCTCTGATGAGAGACATGGCTTTATAGTTAATGCTAGATCCTGATCCACTTTTCAGCACTTGTACTCCCTCACAGTAAAGTTCAGAGTGTATTAGACAGAAGATTAAGCTTCCATACTGAACGGATATTTACATGTCAGAAGTGACACACAGAAACTCTAACTGAATCACACTTCCCTGGCTGGCTTCAATAGCCAGATACATCAGCTTGCAATTTATTATGGGCAAAAAGACTTTTCCTTAGAGCAGCTTCATTCAGGACTCCTTTAAAAAAGCATAAGGACTTCAGCAGGCTTTAGAACATGATAGACACACTAAATTTTAATCAAAGTTAAGCAAAGATTTAATGTTTAATAAATGTTTACTTTTCAAGACCAAAATAGGAAGTTTTGTAGAACAAGCAGATGTAATAATATTACATAATATCATTTACTGTAAAGCTTTCATCCTCTATGTCACATTACTAAAGTCTGCAGTCCTGCACACAACCACATAAACCTTCAGGTATGTGAACGTGCCATCTGTATTTGGGTAGGCAAATCAGGTAACCGCTCTCATAGGTATTTATAGCATTGGGATTTCAGGACTTGTTTCTGAGATGTGAAAGGCAACAAATTCTTCCCACTTACCCAAACATTCAGGTTACAGAGCTCATGTGTGACCAAGGAACTTGTGACCAATGCTGCAATCCATCACCAAAAAGTCTAACTCTCACCAATAACAAAAGCTGCTTTACATAGGGGTTATAACCGTTTCCCTTAAGGCCTAACTAAGAATCCAAGGAAGCCTAAACCCACCAAAGGCAGCAGTTAAGTGTAAGGTGTATTAATTAGTGCTAATTTACAGCAGTTTAAAAGCAAAGCAGTATAAGTCTTTTAAAACACAAACAGCATAAAGAAACTAAGAATAAAATAGAAACAGGCATCAGACTTTTAAAATACTAATTCAATCTTTTATTAAACCTCAGTGACAAATGGTCAGGCTATAACTGTCAAATTATATAGTTCTGCTTAAATAACAGCAGCCTCTTTCCCCAGCTACATTTCAAATAGGAAAAGCATATAATCTTTTTTTTTTTATTATTAAAAACAGGCAAAGGATTTTCCTTGAAGCTTTCCAGGAAAGTCAACCTCTGGACTAAGACCAACCCTAAAAATTTCAACAGGAACAGAGAAGATTTCACTAAGCCATGAGTATGCAAAGACAGCATTCAGACACAGGACAATGGTGAAAAGTCTTATGTAACTTCCCATTTATCAGGCTACTATAAACTATCTATTACAACAAGAAAATAATATAACCATTTCTTTTAAAAAAAACCCACTCAGCTGCATAGGCATTGTATTGTGTGCTCTCAACTTCTGTCTGATTTTCAGATGTTAATCTTCAGCAGCAGGAACAAAACCTTAAAAAGCATGAGAATGTCTTCTATTCTCCATGGACACTTTTGTCCACACAACTATGCATGTTTGATTCCTGGAAAGTATGCTTTTGTTCCAGAAGATAATTCCAGAGAATTGCAGTATTTTTGCCAATCCTAACAGTTGACATTTTCACCAAAATCCAAGAGTTCCAATAATTACTTGGAGAAGCCAGGATATTTCTTTTGAAATTTCACGTCTTCCTGTAAGCTGAAGAAGTACAACAAATAGCTGTAGTGACAGAAGTTTTGTAACCAGAAAAAGAGTTTGAATTGTCTTATGAAATTATTTTTTTAAAAGCTGGAAAAAGTAATGCCTGAAACACTCCACTAACTGCTGCAGAATATGAACAAAATCAAGACTTAGTTCACTAATTCTTAAATTCTTTAAAAATCATTGGGAGTTATACGCCTCTCTGTGTGATCATTCATAAGATTTGAGACACTTGTTTAACATAGATCTAACAAAAGCACCATCTTATTCAATTTGTTGGAAAAATACCAGTTTTAAAGTTCAGTTTGCATTTCAAGGTCTTCCTTAAATTCTGCTTACAAGGTATCTAAACATATAGAGTGATGATGCAGGAAACATCAGACCTGTGGATACTTTGGTTTCACTAAAAGAAGTGCCATCAATATTAACAGTTGTTTTGGTAATTTTTTTGTCGAAATCTTGAAAAGCACAAACAATCTAAGTTCTAATTTACAGCAGTAAATTAGAACTCTCAGAAATTAAAGTCACTCTCAGAAATTAAAACAAATAATTCTGTCAAGTTTTTCATACCAGAAAATTACATACAATAAAATATACATGTGTTCCCAAACATAGCAGAGAATATTTAGAAATGAAAAGTCATCAGTGAGGCAGCTTATATTGGGTATGTATTTATACAACAGATATTTGATTCCGTGTCCTACAGCTTATCCCAGCCTGATATTTCACCTTAACACATCAAACTGTAAAGCACAGTGAAGCTGCTGGTCCATAGGCAGTAAAAACATGGAAGGACACAGACTGGGTATCATAAGCATTTCCATATATGCTATCCCTGTTATTGATTAAGAATCCCAGGAGACTATACAGTTTGACCAATTTACTTTAGGTGTACCACTTCCCTTTTAGGAGGGATTTATAAACATTTTTTTTGCCATCGTTCAGGCATCTTGTTGTCTATTTCTAATGCTGCCATTGAATGATATTCAAATTATATTATTCCTCCTTTTACTAAATCATAAAATGGGAAAAAAAAACAGTAACTGACTTTACTTGAGCAGCTAGCCCAAATTTGGCATCTTGGAGGCTGTTTCACTTACAGAGACTAACTGGTGATTGTATTCATAGAAATTTATTTCTTGATAAATCATGTATATGGGACAGAAGAGGATGGGACAGAGGAAAAGGTGATACAAATGAAAATACATTTCTAACTAGTTCATGAGCTCTTCTATCACTAAGTACTTACACTGTTACATATATAATCAAGCTAGAATGTGAATTTTCAAAAAAAGCCCAACCAACTACCCACAGATGCAT
>VZTY01031780.1:35160-210575 GCA_013400935.1 Turnix velox | reverse complement strand
TGTCAGGGTCCCTCTGGATGGCAGAAATAATGGCTATTGTCTGTTATCTGGTTGAAATGTTCCTGTGAAGTTAAATCCTTTCTAGACAAACTCTAGGATAAACTACTGGGGATGCACAAACTTTCTCCACCATTTATTGCTGTAGATGATCATCTGGCAATCTCTGTTAATCAGTCCTTTGTTTCTCATTTGGAAAGATACAGTATGAGCTTCTATCTTCAGTTTCTACCACTTGTTTTCATAAATGATTTTTCTCTAAAATCTCTGCATTTTTAATAAAGCAGCAGGCAACGCAGGTTTGAGATGTATATGGATTAAATGTACATAAATAACTAAAATAGGTTACATTTTTAGTATTTGGTGTTGTAAGTTTAGGCTTAACTTTATCTTTCTTTCAAACCAGGTGGCTGCTGATGGTTTTTCCAGCACAAGAAATTGATGGGGTAAGTGACAATGATATTTACTTTTTACAGGTGATTAATAGGAAGTAAAGTTCAAACAAGTACTAAAATAACCAATAATTCGATGGGAAAACTGTGATGATTGTTTCAGTATTTCTGCAGTTCTCACTTTGCTTGCCGTTCCTGTTGCTCATCTTAACTATTTTGTCGTTTTCTCCTTTGTATTCTTCTAGATTCTACTTTTGTTATCTTTAGATGCTTTGGAAAGCATTGTATGAAATAATCTTTATTGTGCACCAAGTGTATTTCCTTCCTCCTGAAGTCACTTCAATGGCTCTACATCGTAGCATGTATCGTACTCATTCTAGCTTTAAAGTCCTGCTCTGTACAGTTAGCCTAGGTCTTAAATTAGTCTCCCATTTGCCTGAAGCCAAAATTTCAGTTATAATTGAGTCTCAATATGTGCCTTATTTTCCCCATTGTAGTCTGCTCATATTAACCTTATTTTTGCAATGCCCTCGCTCTTTGTTTCTTTCAAAAATTTAAAAACATATGTAATTGGATTTTTTTCCCTTGAATTCATCCTTATTAGTCAAACTCTTGAAAAATATAATTTAAAAAAAAAAAGTGTTAAATTAGAATAAAAAGTAACAGTTTACATGTTGTTAGAAAGATGCATTCCATTGACATCCCAGTAGAGCAAGTTTTTAATAACTAGGTGAGAGACTAGCATGTGTAGATTAGTAATTCCGTGAAAAAATTCTGTATGTAAAAGAGGAGTCTGAGAGAGAGAACATCATACTGACTTGTTCTGAGGTTTGTGAGTACCAGCTATTCTCAAAATATTTTGGACAGAAAGAGCAGAATTTTTCTTCCATGTCTAATATTTGTCATTGTTTTCTTCTTGAAAAATTGGAGTATGAACCTATTGTTTTATGTTGGTTATTAAAACAATGTTGACCTTCATGAAATGAAATCTACACTGAGCAAATATTTTCATGTTATCACTGTTTACTCGTCTGCTGAAATTATGCTTAAATCATGTCATCTGTTTCTTAACCTTTTTGATAATTTACAGAATTTTGTAAAAAAATACAATGTCACCTAGCAGACAAACCAGCCATCTCTGGGAGTTTATAAATGGGTATGATTTGTTTAATACTACGCATTGGGAAATAGAAAAGAATAAGATCATGTTCACTAACCAGACAATAAATTACCAAATATATCTTTTGTTGGATTTTAGTTTCTCCTTGAATGTGCTTTTTTCCCTCATTGGAATTTGATGAAATAAATCACAGAAACTTAGTCTGTGAGCATGCAAGGATAGCCAGATCTTTTTGCCTTAAAAATCATCTAACTAGACAAAATGTCCAATTGACAGTATTTAAGTGATTGTTGTATGTTCCGTATTAATAAATCCATAAACTTTTAATTTTTAGGGGGGATACACATACATTGATTCATGTGGAGGACAGGATTGTTCAATTTGCCGATGCTTTCCACAAAAAGGATCAAGAGTAAGTGATGATCAGAACTAATGGTAATTACTGCTATAAGTACTGTTCATTTTATGCATATCACTGTTTTTAAAAATCAATATGCTTGACATAAATCAATTTTTAGTAAATCTATACTCAGATATTAACTAGCAGAATTCTCTCACTAGTCTGAAGTACAGCTGTCATCAGAGGAAGTTAAGATTGTGAACAGATTTGCTTGTAAATTGGGTTTAAAATATTTTTGCTCCCTTTTTTGTGTTAAGGATTGTTTGAGATCAATCTAGTAGTCAGACAAAGGTCACATTAAGTTTAAAAATCTATAATCATATTCTATTAGATCAGGTAAAAGACAATGTCTCTTCCATTTACCAGTTTTATGAGATCTTAGGTGTTTCTTATTTAGTTAGGTGATTCTGAAAAACTTTCAGACTTTAATTAGTAGCTTAGTGCACTATGGACAAAAAATACCAGAATTTGCCTTATATAAGTAATTGTAAAACACTGAATAAAGCAAGCTATTTTCATATTGCATGCTAAAATTAATAACTGTGAGTGTTGCTATTTCTTAAACTACTCCTAGGTGGACCATATTTCAATTATCTTGGCTGGTTTTCCTCAAAGTGCATCTCTATGTAGTGATAACAAACTATTTAAAGATTACATGAGGAAAATACTTAATTAGCTACATGCCTTGATTAGTGTAAACTGAAAATTGACAGTGATGGAATAATTAAATACTAATGTTTCAGTTTAGGTTTAGAAAGCATGAACATGGTGGAGCAGTTTTTAGTAGAACTTTATGCCCCATCTGTTTATATACAACCTGAGTCTCCACAAAAGCAAAGCTCTCCTTTTCCTTCCTGGGCTTCTGCAGCTATCGAAACACTTTGCTGTGTCATGATCACTGCCCTGGTGTCCTTGGATCCTATCCTAATCCTCCAGGATTATGTGTATATGAAAGTCCCCCATGCTGTAGGTTTTTCATAATAGAGGCCTAGGATGTGCCTAACTTTGTAACACACTGTTAACAAAAGGAAAAGTATTTTGACTAGCAGTACTGCAGTGTCTCTCTGAAAAGACTGTTTTGGATACCAAAAAACCTGATCTGAAGTGCCGTTTAAAAACAACTGTCCCTGAAACTAGAGAAAATTTCCCTGGTTCTGGCTTTCTCTCAGTAGCTTGGAAGTCCTGAATTACACACCCATGATCAGTAAATAGTAAATCCAGCAGTCATCATGGCTCTTTCTTGAGCTGTCCTCCTCACCACACGTAAACTGAACTATGAACAGTGCTTCTAAGGATCAGGACGTAAGTACAAAATACAAGTGTAATCAACTTTTCAAAATAAATTTAGGTTCATCAGGCAAATGTAAGTCTGAGAATTTCACCACTTTTTGATACAACTCTGAAATACATCTGTACACAGATGGATAAAGCCTGCCCAATGTAATATGAATTTATATTTCATGCTATCATTTCTATTAATCACTGTGCCACAAGTAGAAGTACTTATCAGACTGAACGTGAAATATGGCTTAACTAAACACTTCAGAGAGAGTGCTGCAAATACTTGCTATACTAATATGTGGTGCTGAATTCTTTTCAAACTTTTTTCTTCAATCTTGTTGATTTCTAAGCTTTGCTGTTTGCTGCCTTTACACTCTGACACACTAACCTTGCTTTTATTTTTTTCTTTTTTATCTTCTTGTTAGCTTTCTAGTATGCAAAACATAAGCTTTGTTTACTGTTTTGTCTGAACTCTGCTGGTTCCTTGGAGTTCTATTTTCCTTAACCTTGTCTTTAGAGTGCAAGAAATAATAATTGAAAGCTTCTGGCATTTTACAGCATGTAAAATCTCATGGCTCTGCAATTTTTTATACTGTTGCACTTATATCTATTTCTTTACAAAGAAGGACTGTTTAAAAATCTCATGACTGTACAGTTTTTTAAACAGTCTTTCTTTGTAAAGAAATTGATACAAGTGCAACAGTATAAATTTGGTTACCTAGCACTATATTTATTCCTTTTTCACTATTTAGCATGGAACAAAATTAAATATGAGCTGGCTTCCTCAGCAACCATTTGCTGAAAGTGATTCTAGAAAATTTGTATACTTGCAGGTAAAAGGCAACAGAACAATATCATCAAAACTAGCTATAAAGCCAACCTTATAGCAGCCCTCAGAGCTGTCAGGTCTTTATTCAGTTCTGTTGAACCATCAGCAGTATCAGGGGCTTTTGCATAGGCTGAAAGAGAGAGACAGCACGTGAAGTGAGCAACATATGAATATGTACTGAGTTGTATTGGTATACTTCAGCCAGTTCACCTAGTTTTTATTTATTTTTAAATCTTATTTTACCCAAGAGAGTCAGATAACCAAGGGTATTGCCTTCTTGATCTTGCATTGAACATGGCAACCTAAGGTTTACAAGGGAGCAAATTGTCTCATTTTGTACTGCGAAGAGATTATCCATGTTAGAAACACACAAGGTGTGTTGAACACATTACTCCAACTCTTAAAAGAATTGCAACCAAATCCTTCATTAGACTAGCTTTGAACACAACCACTCACATTAATTTTATCTCCCCTGACAAGTGCAGTGGAGGGGGGAAGCTATTTAGCAAAATGCATTATTTGCAGTACACCTTTTAGAATGCATAGGAATTACTATCCTTGAGAAAGAGGCTCTTTTAATCAGAGTGTAGACTTTATACTACATAGTTCTCATAGGTCAAACTTTAAAGTGATAATTTAACATCTGAATGAGAACCAAATCAGTTTGCTTTGCATGTGGATAATGGTGACTTCCCTACATCCTTTTTTTCTCTAATGAAGAAGAGATTTTTAGAGAAGTTAGAATATCTACCTATTGATGTAACAGCGGTTGTATAGTTTTGAAGTTAAGATGTGCCCGTCTAATAAGGGTTTCACTTTGTCAGCAGACTGGGAGGAAAACATTTTTGCTAGTTCTATTTGATGGATTTTTGTTGACATATAAAACACTATGACAGGTATGTGATGACACTGCCATTTTACAAGTTTTAGAATGTTACCTTCCTTTTTAGACTTTCAGTAGAAGTAATGCCCACTGGAAATTTAGCTAGTAAAGTGAACAAACGGGCTATTTCTATGTTTTGAGCAGACCTACAGTCAATCCATGAGAAAGTTTTCTGCTAAAATGAAGGTATAACTCAATTCTTAAAACTAACATAAACTAGATTTGTTTATTTTTATTACCAATGACAAATGAAGCATATTCACATTTTGTAAAATTAAAAACATTCACATGACATGACTGCAGCCCTTGTCCTTAAGGTCCCCCGCTGAAATAGTAAGAAACTAGGGTAATAAGAGAACAGCCAACAAAAATTAAACTCCTAAATATGTTTAGGGTTATGAGTTAAGTAGAATGGTAGTTTGGTATATAATGTAAGAAAACTGCATTTGACTGTAATTCACTGAGAATTAAGACTTTGTCCTCTAGATGCCCGTTTGAGAATTTTTTAGATGCCAACACAGAAGGCTCGCTTCATTCTAAGTTGTCAAGATAATTGAGGTTTTCTCTAGATAAAAGATAACTGTGGGAGCAACTGTGCTGTATTAAAATCAGGCAAGTTTGAAGAAAAGTAGTAGCAAATAGCTGAACTTTTAGTATACCTGTTTTATATAAATTTTAAATAATGCTATATTGGGTTTTAGAAGAGCATGTGTACCTGTTTTTGTTAGCTTAGATAATTGTAAACAGGTTAGCACTGCTATTCAGTAGCAGAAAATCACTGTCTGGAAAACATTCTGGTCACTGCTGTTGATAGTATATCCCTTTCTGATATCATTACAGTTGTCCACATCACAGTGAAAATTTGACAACTGTTTGAGATTACAGTCTTGTTGAAATTAGTTTTACCTTATACTATTTGTCTCTTGATGTCATATACAAGCCTCTTCCGTAGGACACGATAAACTGTGATGTTAAATCTCTGTAAATATTAAATCTCTGTGTGCTGCCATACATATATATTTGAGAACTGCAGGGGAAAGAAATTAATGAAAGTATATAGGCCAGTGAGCATTCTGCATGATTCTTGGTGCTAGCCCAAAGCAACTGAGAATTTCTCCTGTCTCAGTGAAGATACATGGTCTTCCAAGAGACAACAGCATTCCATATTTTTAATTAGTACCAAACAGTAGATTCATTGGTTTAGATTTTTTTTTTTTCCTTCCTCTTCGGTCTCCCATGAAGTATGTGATTTTAATTTTCTCCTGATATGTCAAACAGACGGCAAAACCTTTCCTCCATTTCCCCCCATTTCTCTAACTTGAGAAGTAATTTACTTGATTATTGTATAGAAGGCCTCCAAAAATGCTGTCCACTTTAACTGAACTTAGATAATTAAAAAAATGTTTGCAGTTAGCATTGACCAATTGTAAACCTGTCCTGTGCTGACCCCAGAGTTTGATCCTGTTCAATTCCTTTGTCTTTGTTTATAGAGTTAAGTAGATTTAGAAAGCAAGCTTCTATTCATTACTCAACCTGATCTAGCTTCTATGAGATCATGTGAAATGGCTGGAGCAAAGTGAATAATAAATATTACTCAGCAGGACCAATGTTCATTCTTTTGCAAACGAAGCAAGTGGCCTATTTTCATGCTAGTGTAAGAGAGAACCTCACAAATAGTCATCTAGAGGGAGGTCTCACATTTTCTGGCATGAGGTATAAGGAGTAAGCATTGACAAGGGACGATAAATTAATTTGTTGTCACAAGTAAGTTAGAAAGTCAGCTGATATATACTTCAGGGCAGTGGGTAAAAATGGTAACATTAACTCTATAGTTGGTCTGTCTCCTGACATCACTGGTCTTGTCACATCTCCTTAATAGGTCTTGCAATTTGTTGCATCTCCCTAGCAGATCCTGTGGCTTGAGTCCCCTTTACAGCAGAGACAACAAACATTTAACATTCACAGACTTGGAAACTGCGAATTTTGTCTGTTTCTGGGAGTAAAAGACATTTATCAAAACACACTTTCACATACCAGAATGCAATGGCAGTCTGTCATATGGAATGTCCAGCAGTATAGTTTGAATTTTCAAGCTGCACATTTTGAATTGAACATGTAAAATCCATCTACTCAACCTCATTTATCAACCCACTTATCAAGGACATAGGTACACTGGAATCTGCATAATCACAGATCTCTCCCACTGTTTGCCTCATACTTGCTGAACATTTTTTTCCAGTGTATTAGCCATGATGCAGTTTTAAAATAAAGACTCTTGGGACCAGTTATACAATTCCACAGTGTTTATATTGCATTTCCCTTACATCCAATGAGAACCATAGAAAAACATGAGACCCCTATCTCTATCTGAAAAAACCATACACTTTTTCTATAACTGGGCAGAGCCCTAGGTGGTCCTCCAGCTCCAAAAGTTAGGATTTGAATTCATAGGGAATGGACCCTGCTTACCAGAATGTGAACTAGGAGCATGATCACTTCATTCTCTTCACTTTGAGGTCTCTTTTAGGCTGTTCTTCATATATAATGTTCAGATACAGCATCTGTAAATTATCATTTTTCATATTAGACATGTTTCTAAATTTCTGAAATGCTGCTATCTTGTTAAATTACCCCTCCTTTTATTTATGAGCATCTTTCTTTCTTTAATATATTTGGTTCCCCTGCCCCATTAAAAATAGTGCTTTTCACAGTTGCTCCAGATTAGCAAGCTTTTACACATCAGACAAAAGTCCACAAAACAATTCTTTTTCATAAATTTGAATCAGCCAAAAATTGATAATTGGTGATTTTTTCAAGAAAATTACTCAGAGCGAAAGTAGACTAAAAGGATTTATTTCCAGGTCTTTGCTTTCAACCATTAACTGCATTTCAAAAGTTTCTATGCCAAATTCTCACTCATTCGTTGTTTAACACAATAGTGACACCCACTGGCTTATTGGATACTTTTCCTGGTTCACAGGGTTAAAAGATGACACAAAGTACAGCAAGAAGAAAACGTTTTCAGCCCTTTGCTGTGATTTGTTGTACTTCAGCAATACATTACTCTGAATACCAAGCTGCTTCATGAGGTCCTACATTCCTCTAACACACTGGATTATTGAAAAATATATTTAAAGAGCACAGAACTTCCCTTTAGTTTGCAGCATCATACAGAGAAGTCAAAAACTAAGAGTTACTATTGCATTTAGTAGTCTCAAAATCTAACTACATACAAAAGAGCTATTTAATATTGAAAAGTTGGCTATGTGGTCTATTTCTGAACAGAGATAAAGTATGTCCCATATCCTAGTCTCACTCATGTTTTAACCCCTAGAAACAGGAAAAAAAAATTGCCTTATAATGGACAAGAGAATGGATTTAATGCCACATTGTGTGCTTTCTCAGATCTATCTCATCTTGGTAAAGTAAGTGTTCAGAAGGTTTATTTTGGAACTTAGACTTAACAGTGCAAATGGTTTTGGTGCCAGTCCTCCATAATTACAGTGAAGGAGCAGAAGGGGCACCATTGCAAGCTGTGTCTTTACTATATCATAAGCCTGCTTTTCCAAAAGGGGAGAGGGCATGGGTGGAGTTTAGAATAGCAGCAGCTGCTATTAGAAACTAAATAGACAATTAGAAAATAAAACATCTGTCTGCAAAAGCCTCTGTTGACCCTAGACTGCTCTACTTTCCTGCCTTTCTCTGAGAAAGACTGGTTACAAGCCATAGTCTTGTGCAGAATGAAAAAGGGCACTCTAGTATTGACTCTGGGCATTTTCATTTTTGCTCATATGGACAGAAAATAAATGTGTTTCACATATCATATCACTGGCACATCCACATACCCTGCAACAAGGGACCATCCTAACTGAAGGCAATAATTCGTCTTCATAGTCATAGTCATCTAGGTTGGAAGGGACCTTTCAGATCATCTAGTCCAACCATCAGCCCATCTCTGACAAGCCTCATACCTGGACGGGGACTCGAACCCCTGACCCTCAGATTAGGAATGCAATGCTCTCCCAACTATACATCCAGGTCATCTCTTCAGTAATAAGAAAAAGGACAGAATTCACTCTTCTAGCATGAGTTAGTTTTTTTTATTCTGAATTACAACTCCTTTAAAACATTGTGCTTTCAGTCAATTAAGTGCTCAGAGCACTAAAAATGGTATGTTCTTTGGTGCTGGTGTATCTGGCAACCAAGAAGAGTCATTCTGAATACTCTGGCCATTGCCTTTTCCAAACAGTATTTAATGCTTCGCTCCATCATTCTGAAGTATTTGCAGTCTTAGTTTTAGGAAGCATACTTAATTAAAAAAAATAGAGTCTTGTTTTGTCAAAAGTCAGTTTCTTACTGCAGGTCAAGCCCAGGATATGCTAAAATAACAGACTGTAGTCTTGGCATGGGTAGTTCCTGACCTAGACAATTAACAAGGCATTGAAATCCTAAAGGAATTTATTGGCATCAGATGGCAGAGCAGGCATAATATTCTGTTCATTTTAACTGGGCTAATTTGTCATTTCCACATGAGCATGACTACCTTCATCCTCTTTATTTGTACAGCTGTCCTGAGACTGTAATGCTGTGGTAGTCACATTGGATGGGCACAAATAATAGATGTGATAATAGATGTTATGACATGGTATCAGTTTGGTCTTAACAAAGCTCCCAGTCATTGAGCTGAAAGAAAAGGAGACAATCCACCAGTTTCACATGGCATGCTAAAGTTGTATCAGCTGTCAAACCTATTGTGGATTCTGGATTCACTGACTCCGATTTATGACTTCACCACCTTCTACTGGAGGCATAAACTGTGGAGTCAATTAAATTCACAGGGTAGCAACTAAAGAAGATGTTTTATCAGCCTATAGGACTACACTGGAAGTGTTTATTGGTTTGTTATGATAGATAATTACCTTAGAATTAATAGTGTCTCAGATTTTTCTGACTACTATCAAAAGACATGTTTCTTCAGCAGTCCAAAGGATGTAACATGATCTGAAAGTTTTCTCTTTCACTTCTTGAATGCAGGTCATAAAATATGAATTAAAAATACTAAAGTTGCTGCAGAAACCTCAACAAAATGCATGTTTGAGACTAAGGCATCAGAGCATTAATGAGAATATCAAGCCTTTTTCTGTTGATGAATGTTGCATTCTGCATGGTAACAGATAGTTTAGTATACCTCTGCCAGTACAGCGAATGCTTCAAATAGCTGCATTTCACTACAGTATTAGTATGTCACTTATACTCAAAGTCATGGTTTAATTAAAACATTTGTCCATTTTAGTGTTTAAAGGCTATAATAACTGCTTTAAGAGCATATCAGTGAACAAATTCAGTTTTACAACAGTGGATGTGCGCATTTGCAGTGCACAGACAACAGACAAGCTTCAATTGTTCATACAAACAAATATTCCAATTAAACACCCAGAATCCTTACCGTCCATTCATTGTTAACAAGGATGCAGACTTAGCAGAATTTAATACAAGTAGCCTTTAATTTGCATAATATTTTACATTGCTCAAATTATGGTATTAAGAAAATTGTGACTGCTGCTGAAGATGATGGGCTGATTCTGCCCTGGAATTTTTGCCAGTGACTTCACTGGAAGCAGGATCAAGTTTTAGGTGAAAAGAACCAGTAACAACAAATGGAATGGAAGTTGTAGGAGGATACTTTTCCAGGTAGTCCTTACTGGTAATTGTAGGACTTCTTTTCCTAGCCTCTGGACTAAATTCCTCTTCATAACTTTAGGGCCAGTGGTGATCCAGTCCTGCTTCCAGTGAAGTATAAACCTGTAGTATGTTCCTGTTCCAAGCATGTAGTAAGTTTCCTTCTCATTAGCCTGTTTCTTTGCTGATTTGATTGTGTGATGAACACTATAAATCCTATAATTTCTGACTGTTAAATCACACTGATTATATTGACATATTTTGTGAGATAAATAGAGAGTAAATACAAAAGGAAATCGCCTGCTTGCAACTCACAAGATAAGATTTTCTTCCCATTCGGTCTGTTGAGATGTTTCCATTGAGAAGCAAGTAATTCACTTCAGTTGCTTCAACATGATTTGACTTATGGAGCTAACAGACCTGCTTGCAATCACCTTTGATTTCTGTCATTTTGTTTTCCTTCAGTCCATTCACAGAAATAAATACAGGGTCTGACATTTCTGTGAATGGAGGTTGGAGTGAAATATCCTTTACTGACCTCAAGTGGCTTTAGAGCCATGTGCTTTTCTTAGGGCTGCATGGGCATCCATTTTTCTCTCTTTTTAAATAATGTGATATAATTGATTGATGAATTCCAAAAAGAAAGCATTCTTCAGTTGGGAAACTAAACAAGTTACAGCTAAACAAAGATAATTCAGAAAAAAAAAGCAAGTAGAAAGAAGTAAAGACCTGTGAGCATGCAGGTTTTTTTAAGGTACAAGTATAGACAGCTCACATGTGAAATGTGAAAAAATACAATGCTCAATGGAATCTTACGCTTGCAGAATGTGATACTTACATTGGCAGAGCCTGGAAGACATGCAGGTTATCCCAGGCATCTCAGAGAGTTGGTGCTGGAGACCAGATGAAGGTGAAAAGAAATTATCACCTTGGCAAAGCTGTTAAATTTGATGGTCATATTCCTGTAGTATCTAATGCCTGGAACAGATATGCAGGTTGTTGTGAATCATGAGTGTATACACTGTAAGCCTTTTTTTACCCATACAGTCCTGTCCATACTGCTGCCTGCTGTGAAGTTTACAACAGTAGTCCTTAACGTCTTTGGACTCTTTTCAGGGCCAGCCTGGTGATCTGGGTGCTCAAGGTTCAATTGGGTCCTTGGGATCTCCAGGTCCAGCTGGTTTGCCAGGGGAAAAAGGACAGAGAGGGGAGAATGGGCTGCCTGGGCCAGCTGGAGAAAAAGGCGATAAGGTAGGAAACACCACAGAATGCTCTTTAGGTGGTATACAGTATCTGATCTTAGATATTGGCAATGGAAACAGAGCCTGAATGATCAAAAAGCTTTTGCCAAACTCTACTTACACTTTTACAGCTTTATTTGAAAATATGTTTCAGAGGATATCTGCTGTGGATTGCAAAATTAGAACTATCAGAAGACATAAAATAAAATGAAACAGACCCAGTCTTAGATTTTTATATACCATGTCATCCTCCTTAACCTCAGAGGGCTGTGGGAGGAATGTGGAGCTGGAAGGAAGAGTATAGCATTTTCAAAAGTGCTGCACACAAAGCAGAATTTTATTACCAGTAATTAGTTAATGTATTACTATTAATTAAATAGTCTGTAATTAATTTACAGATTATAAATTGCAGTTCAGGTCCATACTTTTCATTGATGTATGAGCCCTGTGCTTGGCTCTTGGTATTTCATATTAATTTTATCCAGTGATCTCGGTGAGTGGCTGAAATCACTAATGTCAGTAATTAGCATACCTGAAATCTAAGCCCCAGAAATATAAATTGTAGTATTGGTATTATCAAAACAGGAGCAAGGTTGTGAAATTAAGTATTTTCTAAGTTATAGGCATCTTCTCTATAATTTTATAAACTTTGTAGAACGAATGAGCATTAGACATTTATCCTGTACTGTACTGTTGGTTACCTGGGTAGCTATTGGCACTGGTCTCCTGCTAAGCCCATGCAACTATTTTCAGATATTAATTTCTGACAGTTATGACTTCTGATTGATATTTTAGACAAGACTGATATTTTCATTCTCTCTAGATATTATAATTTGTTCTTGTTTTTCATTCTTTTAAGAATTAATGATGTCCAAAATTGTGTTTTCTCATGTCACTTGTTTTTAGGGCCCAACCGGAGTCCCAGGATTTCCTGGTTTAGATGGTGTTCCTGTACGTATCAAGTGTTACTTTATAAAAATTACTGTTTCTATGAAGTTGTAGAAGCCCTCCAATAGAATAATAAGCTTAACAGTTGTTTGACTTTATACCTATTGATATCATGCCACCTGCAGAATTACGTGTTTTGCAAAAATGTAAAGTAGATGGGTTAACATTAATTGTGTTTATTAATAACAAGCTCCACAGAATCCAAATAAGGTAAGTACATAATTTTTATGCAGAAGTGGGGTGGTGAAAGTGGAGACTAGCTAATGTCCATGCAACGTTCACCAGTGATGGGATTAAAAATAATGAGTTTATTTTCCTGAATGTCTATAGAAGACTATAGAAGCTTACAGCATTCTCAGCATCTCTCTTAGTATCTCAAATGATATACCATTTTCTGGTCAAATGTTCTTATTTTTGCTTTTAATCTTTTTGCAGGAAAAATAGAGCAACCACTGAGACCTGTAATTTTAACCTGAATAGGGACTGAAGGATGAAATTGGGTCCTAAATGTATCTCTAATAAGCATGTGATTGTATAGTTTTGTGAATGTTGTCTTCATTATAGAAATGGACTTGGTAAAAAAAAAGAAAGTATGTCTTAGATACAGTAATTGAAAAATGCTGTTTAGAACAACTGAATTCCTATGCTATTATTCATTTCAAATGGATCAGAGTTAACATGTTGAATTTTGAAAGTGACAACAAAACAAGAAGCTGAGTGGGCGTCTTAGCATCTGCTTGTCAGCTGTCCACCCTGGACAATGAGACCATTGCCAGAATATCTGTGTAATGTAAAGATCAAAAGTGCCACTAGGTACAAACAAGAAGAGCTCACAAGAAATGTATAATCTTTTAATAAAAAGTGTGTCCAAAAAATGGAATGAATAACCTTAAAGATAACAAGAAGGTAAAATTGATAAAAATATTTGAGGCCAAGAACATTTCTGATGATTTTTCATAACTCCTTCCAAAAAAATTTGCATCAAAATTACTATTTGTTCCTTAAAAAATGTTTAATTGTATAAAAATAATTTTTCCCTTCCAAGGGAAATCTCTGTGTTTGCCTTGCCTAGTCTCTAATTTTCAGTACAACTAACTTCTGTCTGGACATTGGTTAGTCCTTGCAAGGTTAGAGAATCAATTTGTGGACATAAGGCATAATCTCTGCAATTATTGTGTATTTGAGACATGCTTTGTCCTTGTTTTCCTTTTTTTCTATGAATGAAAATATACAAGGCTGACTGAGATCACCTTTACATATTTCTTCAGCTCGTCTTTAAAGGGCTAGAGCTTTCTCCAAGAAGGTACACATTGCTCTTTGACTCAAGAGAGATCTCACTGTGTCCCCATGAATGAGTGTTGTCATGCAATATTTGCTATATATCAAAGAACAGGGTATAATATACTTATTTTTTACACATGAAAAAATTCTATAGATCACAATTGAAAACATTTCTAATGTGAAAAGTATAAAGCTGTGACCGCGATGAGATATCCTCTGTTTCAGATCTGCGATAGTTGTTTCTGAACTATTCTGTTAATTTAAGAAGTAATTCCTTATTTATTATGGTGCATCTCTAAAAATTATTAAACTGTCTTTCAGGGATTACCAGGAAGTGAAGGACCCAGAGGCAAGCCTGGTTTAGATGGCTACAATGGCTCAAGAGGAGATCCAGGATTTCCAGGCAAAAATGGTTATAGTGGACCAAGAGGTCCTTATGTATGTTAAAAGGCTTTTCTGCTGTCTCTGTTCATACAGATGTTCCCCCTCCATGCTCGTAAAGTGAAAAGAGTTTCATACTATGCCACAAGTCTAGTCCCCAGTCTTTGACTTTTTGTGGAGATGGGTTTTAGTTCTGAATGATTAATAGCTTCTTCTTAATAGTTACTTTAAAAGCTTCCATGAAATTTTCTAATGAAACAATAAAAACAACTGCAATTTACATGAGAAGCCAATTGTATTTAATAGGAGCTATGTAAGATGCTGGTTCAGCCACAGGGAATCAAAAGATGCGCAATCAATCCCAGACTGAAAAGATGCTATAAAACCAGAACAATTAGAAAAGCCATACCATTTCTGTCTAAGACCTGTAATACACATACCTGATAAAAAACTTGGTCATAACCTCATTTGTTAAACCTCTCAAAGTAACCAGTTAACACTCCAAGGGGTAATATGACTTCTGCTCAAGAGCTAATTTTACCTCCATTTTCTTACTTATTATGGCTTTCAAAATAGTTCTGCCTTTTATAATTACCCAGATGACATAAAGGAAATGTGAGTGTGGCATAAATCCTCCCAATTCCAGGAGTATGCTGTTGCAGGCCTAGAGAAGTATGTGCAACCTACGATAGGCATGCATGGATACACATGCTAAAATTCCAGTGCAAATTAATTTAGCTACTCAGAAAAACTAGTTAACAGGCACAATGACCATATTTGCCTGTGTATGAGAATGCTATTCCAGTCTCTCTCTGCATATTGCCTATTTTGGACTCCCCAGCAAGTACTGTGGGAACTTGTATTTTTAAAAACTAGGGCCTTCAGGCACCAGGTATTTTTTTAATAGACTTGGAAACTTATTTCCTAATAGATGGAGATGTTGAAGATTATTGATGTAACAGTCCATACATCAGGTTTTTAACTGTGTGCAGAATCACACTAGATTCTCCTAAATCACATCATGAGCTTTTTGCAGAGGGCATAGTGCTAATATTTAAAGCCACTGACTCACTAAAAGAGAAGGTAGGCATGTTGATATAATTAATACCTGAGCAGGAGTCAAGCTGTGAGAAGCTGTTCTGGTCAGCTTTACAGAAGGCAATTTTACTTTTAAGAGTTGTTTGATGAAATAACTGCAATACCCTCATGCAGTGATGGTGCTTCTGGTGGGTTGTCTAGTGATGTATGGACACCTGAAAATTGCACTCTGAGAAATTACCATTCAATCTCTATGGAAATGTAGGGTATCAATATAAATCGTGTTTTAAAAGACTTTTTTCTTTAAAGGGAAGTCCAGGTCAAAAAGGTGAAAAAGGAAATTCAGCTTATGTTTCGTATTTTGGAAAAGGACATCCAGTAAGTATCCTTACCGTATGGCAAATGTAATTGTTCTGATAACTCCTCAACTATAAATAAAGCTTGATATAAAAAATATTAAAACCAAGTACACAACTGAAATGGATAGCTTGTAATCTAAATAGTTATAAACTTAGAAAATGCCCACAACAAAGTTTATAATTATTAATTTGTTAAATGGTTGTCATTACAGGGAGACAGAGGTGACCCTGGACCCCCTGGCAGACCTGTAAGCAGTCAGTTCTATATGTGCTTTCTGTCTAGAAGATCATGAGCTTTTTCCTTCTTAGCAAGAAAATACTGGAGTTTTTCCTGCCTGGATTAAACAGCAGGATTCCAGAATAAAATCTTAACTTTTGAGTCCCTATCGTCTATGCCCATAGACAGAAACAGACCATACCCACCTGCATTAGCTGTGATTGAGCAGTTGTCCTGTTTACTCACAGTTTGCAGAATACTTTGTCCATGAAATTCAATATGTGTGGAGATGAAGCAACTTCAGCATTATGTGATATGTCTCCCAGATACGTGCAGCATGTTACCATATTCTGGCCATAAAAACATAAGAGAAAAAAAAATTTTGTGCTAGTTCTTTAAGTCTTTGATTGCATCTTTTATGCCCTTCAAAAAAATATTCACTGATGAACTGTATCAAGTCTCCACATGGTATCACAATTACTGACAAAATATTCTTGAATTCCATTAATAATACTTGTGCATTGTCAAGTATCTGGAGACAATTATCTAGAAACTGGTGCTGAGTTGCTCTTGTGACAGTAAGTTTTTAAGTGTGGTATGAGGTCAAGGCCGTGGGTGGAATGCAGTCCAAGTGATGCAGGCATTTTGGAGAGACCTGTTCTGTGGAGAAGAGAGTAAGTTGGTATTTTCACAAACAGACCTTTCGCTATCTTTTCCAGGGACCTAGAGGGTCAAGAGGTACAACGGGCCCATCTGGATACCCAGGTCCACCAGGCTTGCCTGTAAGATCACCATAGTTATACAGCATTGCATTTTCAAGACATGCATAAATTCTAGTCTGCCAATTTTAGAACTTAATATGAATCAAATCCTGGAAATAATTTTTGGGACAAATGGTAAAAAGAGATATTTTTGTCTTACCTTATATGTTTGGAAATTGAAGAATTGGTACATGTGTCATTCTTTCCCATACCTGCATGAGAACATGTTTCATCCTGGTAGACTGTGGTTATGGAGAAATGTTGGTAGTGCTGTCTCCTTTCCCCAAAGCCAACTTGTGGGAGACAAGAAAGTGAAAAGCCATTGCTCAGACCGCATGAAATCAGTGACCAGTTGAAGTAGCATAGGTACATCTTAAGAGGAGAGAGTGCCTCTAGGTGCATCTGGCAAGAGGAAGTAGTTTTCAGAGCAAAGCTGTCTCTAAATCAGACATATTAACATGTCTTCTTTATTCTCTTTTAAAGGGTATTCCAGGTAGCCCTGGTTTGCCAGGTGAACAGGTAAGCAATGGCTTTTCCTGAAGTTTTTATTGAAATAATAATTTATACAAATTTTTTTAATGTCCCCATTGGTTTACCACATTTTTCAAAGGAGTTGCTTGGTTAAATTGTATTATCAGCATTTTATGGTTATCTTCAAACTGTGTACATTTTTTATTAATTAGGGAAATCCAGGTATTGGCGTGGATGGACAAAAGGGGGAACCGGTAAGGAAACAAACATTATCAAACATATTATCTCTGTAGAGTTAGAAGCATAATAGAGTCTCATTGAGTTCACTGGAAGCAACTCATTTGTGGCTGTGCTCCAACTAATCGTGTTACAATTGAAGGAGAAGCAATAGAATCAATAAACTCTGTGCAGAAGTGATTACCTCTGTGAGGTGCATACAGGAATCAAGTGTGTTCTGGCGGTTTGGAAAAGCAGCAAGCAATACATTAGTTAACATTAGCACAGCAGTTATCTTTTACACCAGTCACTGAATCTCATCTCATGTTATGTCCTGCAACAGATGCCAAAGAAAGAATGTAAATAAAGGACAAGCATATAGTGATTCCTCTCTAGCATACTCTGAATTTACTGAACCAGTGTTTAATATTTTATTTTCTTCTATGAATTTGTCCAGTCAATTATTAGAATTTATACAAGGACAACTTTCCATAGCAAGTCAGTAATTTCATCTTGATATTCACAAAGCCTTATGCTCAAAGGCTTTGTTCTGGAACGTGAGGGACTGTACACACACACACACAAGATTTGGCAATCCTGTAACCATCTCCACAGCAGACTATGAGCAGGAGCCATGAGTGCAGAGTCCTCACTTTTCTTAGCAATAATATTATTTTTAATGACTGAGAAGAACAGGAGGGGATTTAGATCATCAGCTTTGCTCATCAGGGAAGATGGCAGAGAGGCTAAACTATCTTAGTACAAATCTTTATCTGTGAGTATTAGTGCAAGAGATGTCCAGTAACTACAGAAATACATAGTGCTTTGGTATAAGAGGAAAATATGCTTCTGAAATGCTGCATGGAACAGAATGTCTTTCTACTGTTGCTTTGGCTTCCACAGGGTGACATTGGACTTCCTGGGCCACCTGGATTGCCACTGTTTGTTGGACCTCCTGGAGCTCAGCTGTTCAAAGGAGAAAAGGTGTTCATTTGTTTTCATATTTAACTGTGCTCAACTTGTCAAGTACAGTCCTCTGATGTAATTTTTGCAAGGATGGCACGAGAGAAATCTTCTGTAATAAACTATCAGCTTCAGCAGAAGTCCTGTTCAGCACACTTCCTACAAGTTTCCAGGAGAGGAGATTCTGTGTGTGCTTTAGCTAAAATCCTTGAAAGAGAACTGACTTGATGTAGAAATGAGATACTGCCCTTGCTTCACTTTCTGTCTTTAGCAAATCATGTTTTAGGCATTCCAGGTTGAGTTGGTTATTTTGGTATTGATTTTTTTTGTGGCTCTTCATTGGCACTTTAATTTTTCGGATCTTTTGGCAACGGCTCTTGTTGAAATTTTTCCAATGCAATGTTTTAAACCATCAATATTCACCCTTGTAGGGTGCTCTTTTAATGCAACAATTAAGAATAATTATGTTGCCTATTTTTATTGCAAATAAGATCCTCTTATTTGCTATACTACTGCAGTAGTGTCATACGTACTGTAGCCTTAGTTGTGTACCTTAAAAGATCACAATGTATGCGTAAAAGAAAGGAGTTATAAAAAATACATTGCAGAGCCTGATGTTGGAGACTGTGTCTGCAAGACTGATTTGCTTGAATACACAATGAAAAAGTGTATTTGGCATTGCCAGCCACTGCAGCCTCTACTCAGGGAACTGACAGATTTCACATATTGAGTCTTGGGCTTTGACTATGCAAATAGTAGTACATACAAGTAGTTGTTCAAGCAAGAGGGAAAGGACCAAAAGAACATGGATAAACTTCCTGTGCTGCTGTACAGCATGCCACATGATCATGACCATGCAAGTCAGCCATGTGTTCTATTTGTATTGGGCCCCTGCAAAGAAGTTTAAACTTTTGCATGTGAATACCTGCAGCAAACAACAAAGAACTACTGTGATGCACATTTACAGGAACAGAGCTCCAGTTAGCAGGTCTCCACAAAGATTCATCTATTCTAATTCACAATCATTATGCTGGTTTGAGAGTGCTAACAGAAATAAAAATAAGTATATAATTATTTTTCTTATTTTATTCTCCCCAATACACCTTAAAGAACAGGCCTAACTTCATTTAATAAAGTACTGTTTAACAGTTGTAATTCAGAACAGCACTTAAAAGTGAAACAGCTCATAGGCATGTCCTGCATATGAATATACACCTGTCCTTCTCTTGTACATGTAGGGACAAAAAGGACTACCTGGAGTAACAGGATACAGAGGGCCACGCGGACCCAAAGTAAGTAATGTTACAGTTCTAATTTTTTTCATTTTGCTGGTGAAGTCCTTCTGTGTTTATTAATCTTTTAAAGCACAAAGGGATGGAAGAATTAAATTTCACTGCACAAATACTGCTAATCACCACCCAAATCAGTGTGAAAACGAAAATATTTCAAAGACCTTTGGAAAAACCTTTTTCAGCCTGTTTTGTATGTACCCATTGAATGTTGCCTGGCAGGAAGAGGTCAGTGTTTTTTCCAGTTTGACTATTGACACATAATGGACTGGGTCTGCCAGGAAAATAGAAGCACAGTTTCTTTTTCCTCCAGAGGAGAAGTAAGGATCTCTGTGTTCTTAATGGGGTTCACCATGTATGCTAGGAAGAGATTTTAACTCCACATTACAGGTATTCTCAGGAGTGGAGAAGGCAAGACATCTGTTTGCAGAAAGACTTGCTGTTTATTATCTATTCTAGTTTTGCTTTTTTTCCCCATCAGCATAATTAATTTGAACAACAAAGGTTGTTCAAAGGTCCTGGATGCCGAGCTTAAGTAACCACAAAAAAACATTCTGTAGGCTTTGTTGCTGATAGATATGGAGAAGTCAAGTCCATAGGCAGGAAACTACCAGATCTCAGAAAAAAAACAAAGATAATCAGATTTAGTCTGAAAAAGATGGGCTTTCTATGTTTTCTCCAGTATTACCTGTCCATGTAGATATAACCAAAACTTGTTAGTTATAATTAGGAACTCAGAAATTGACTGGTGCATCCCAAAAGAAGCTTCTGAAAGAGACCATAACAGGTTCCTTTAATAACTGCATCTGGCACTGCTAGTAGTGCTACAGCGAGCAAAACAAAAACCATAAGCCTAATTAATATAAACATAACTAAAACATTTGCAAACCTAAAAATTTATGGCAAACCTCACTGGTCATCTTGTTTAAACAAAGTATTTTGAATGCTGCAGGGTGTACCTGGGAGAGGAGAAAAGGGTGAAAAAGGCATCCCTGGATTCCCTGGATTGCGGGTAAGGAAGTTGCAGATTATTTTACAAATTCATTATAATTGAGTTCATAATATATTTATCAATTTAAGTTTGTATGTCCAATGAATATTTTAAGGAGTCTTTTTTTCAATCTACTCTATCATACTATCTGTATAGAATACTTCAGAGGCCCAGCCTGGCACTCACCTGGTCTCATACTTAAACATAAGCTCGTACAGACATTCTGTCCTTGGAAAGAAAATAAATCTGTAGAGTTATCCTCTAAATATTTAGAGTTGCACAGAACTGTTCTGAAGTATAACAGCACTAACACAGTAATTTTAATGTGTGGCATATCTGCTGATGGCAATTTTTTACAGCAGCCTATGTTTGGATTTGTGTAACAGTGCTCATGTGGAACAACATGTCCACTACCATGCTTCCTGCAATATGATTTAAAAAACTGAGGACATGCCTGGTTTACTTTGGGCTATAGCTCATAATGCCTACCTTTTATATAAAGTATTTGCAAAGTTTTTGAGAAATAACACAAATAGCCCAAATAATAATTATCTAAGGAATATTAATTTCTCAGTGGTCCTGAATAATAAGGTCACTGGGAAATATCCCAAGTAATAATAACCCAAGGAACTTTAACTGCTCAGCAATCCCAAGTAGGAGTAACTTTTAAGAAGCTTTCACTGTTTTTGCTCACATTCTACTTGCTTTTTTCAGGGTGATCCTGGCTCTTATGGACCTGCAGGTTTTCCTGGAATAAAGGTAAGAAGACAAAATATAAGCAGCTCCCTGAACAATGGGATCAGTGAGATCTGGTTTTCTGTAGATTTGTAGAGATTTGGAATTTCCACATATTTGATAGCTGATACTGCATTTCCTCCTTTCTCTCCTGCTACCTGTTGCTACAGAGGATAATTAAACTCTTTGTCTTTGAATTTCTACCACTCTGAACTTTGTCTGAAATTTTCCAGGAAAAGCCAGTAGGGCAGGCATTTAACATGATAGAGGATTTCCACAGCATGGAAACACTGGTTGCCATTTGTATTTTTGTGTTATATGCTTGTTTTATTGAGATTGTGGCTCAAGAAATTCCAGTTTTGCAGTTAAGTCTGCTAAATGTTAACTTTAAACCTAAAACAACTTTGTGGCATAAAGAGCAACAAATGGAGGTTTATATAGTTCTATATTCTTGTCCTTTTTTGTGTGTTCTCTTTCCAGCTCATTTTCAAATCTAGTTAAGGTATCAATCTTGTTATTTATAAATCATATTAATGTACACATACTTCCATCTAGAGTTATGTTCCAGGTGATTGTTTCATCTGCAAAATTACTTTTCACTGTTTTTCACCACTGCCTACCTAGAGGCTGAGAATACTGGAGAGATGAGTACAGTAGTATATCATCATAGGAGAGGAGGAGCTTTAATGCAGCTGCCTACCATGCAATAGTAGTTCAGCAGAAAGCAAACCAATTTCAGCTGCATTAAGCAGATTGTTAGAGTCTGCTGGTATGTATTCCAGCTAGGTATCTGCTAAGCACTATCTAAATAACCTGGTGATAGATGTTGTGTTGTGGGTTTTTTTAACAGAAGACATTCCATGAAACACACCATCTCTTCTGCAATCCCTAAGAATGTTCTGAAAATGATGCTATTACAACACAACAGTGTTGTCTGACTGCCTTGCTGTTATTTGTTCAGTTACTTATATTAATGTCTTAATGGATCAGTCAAATTATGTGATTCTTTCCAGGGGGAAACAGGAATTGCTGGTTTTCCTGGACAACCTGGCTATCCAGGAAGACAGGTAAAAAAGCCACCAAACACACATGTTGCATGCATGCACACACTCTCCCCTATATAAACCTGTTTATCAGACCATTTCCTTTCCACAGTCATAACTACTTTCAAGATTTACTATTTTCATTATAGCTATAGTTACCTAGAACAGTGGTAGTAAATAATAAAAGTAAACATTCCTGCTTGGTGCATATGAGAGTGGAAATTCCTTTTTCCATACCATAGGAATAGGTTAATCCCACTTGCCAATAATCACCTTCAGCCACACCAGTATAGCTGCCTAATTCATGAATTGTAGTACTCTGCCAGTTATTCATGGATGGCCTCTATTTCCCAGAGATAAAGGCCAGGTAAGGGAACCTGCTGTTTTGGTAACTGAACAATCCTGTAAAGTTTGGTCCATTAAATAGTATAAACAATTAGCATCAAATGAGATGTCAAAAGTTGCCTGTTTGCATGACCTATCAAAGTCTCTTTGCATGTCTTCAACCTGTTCACATAAATAGCTTTTCCAAGATTCAGAATAGAAATTGAGCTCTTTCAAAGGAGTTTTGATTAAACATTTCCTACTTCTGCTCACTTAGATGATTCTTGCCATTTCTGTCTGGTTGAGAATACATGCTGCTTTTCAGTAGGATTTAGAAGTGTATATGTCATATCTGGGGAGCTAAGCAATAAAGAGGAAAATACTCAAGTGAAAAGCTTGGAAGAGATTAGACTCAGGTACCAATCTAATGAGATTTCAGAATATAAATTCTGGAATGCTCTTCTGCAGGCTGCAGAACCAATGATCATAATGTAGTACTGATAACAAACATTTGAATGAAGGAAAACTTAGATTTTTTATATTATCTACAGTGCTGAAGCACATTCAGGATATAAAAAACAAAAGGAGCAAAGCAGCAGTGAATGTAGCCAGGGGGAGCATTAGAGAATCAATGGGAAAGTGTACAAATGGTCATCAATGTAAGAACAGGAGGAGAAGTGAATGCTGCAGCGAAGAAGGTGGGATGGCAGGATCATCAGGAGAGACAGCATGGTTGAAAAAGTTCATCAGAGTTATTACCACAGTACAGAGGAGAAAAATAACACTGCAGGAATTGTGACACTGATGAACGTACCTCTAAATATTCTGAAATACACAAGAGAAGAAGTGTTTACTTGTCTCTGAAATAATCTTTTTGGAAAGCTGCATATACAACAGTAATTTTCCGTAAAGTACAAGGAGTTACACCTGTGAAATCAGAGGAAGAGATTTTAGCAGCAATCCCCTCTGTTATAAATTGAAGACAGAAACACACTCTGCATAATCCATGGTGACACAAAGAAATAAACTGTGACTGGTCTAAACTTGCCATGAGCAGGATAACTGCTACAGACAGAATTGAAAACAGACACATAAGAAGCAATAAACAGGTTTTCAGGAAGCAGGTTTACAGACGAGAAGTGACAAACACATGGAGTAAGTAAAAGTACAACAAAATCATCTGGCTTTAGTAGTCCCAGTTCTCCTTGTCCTTGTCCTAAACGGCCTTGAACTCCAGTCCCAGGAATGCATCCTCACTATGCAGTTCCCACAATCACATTCTTGTTTTTGTAGTTCCCATTCTCCTTGTCCTTGTCCTAAAAGGCCTTGAACTCCAGTCCCAGGAATGCATCCTCACTATGCAGTTCCCACAATCACTTTTTGTTTTTGCAGTTCCCATTTGCTGCAGAGAGCAGGATTTGTTCCTAATCTACAAAGCAAATCTTAATACAATTTGCCACATAAAAGACTTCCCTGAAGTCCACTTCACTTGCAATTCTACGTGTCAGGATCCAAGCTAATTTAGAAATCCTCCAAGCAGAAGTGATTTTCCTTGCCATTAGTAGGCACTTTTATGTTTCCCAAGGCAGTTGTCTTAAAATTCTCACAAGAACTTCAAGTAGCTCTTATCATTGTTAATATCTGTCAGACTGTGAAACCTCTTAATGCATATTTGTCATCATAAAAAGTAATTTCCAATTCTGGTATAGAATTCTAAAGCAAACCATTACAGTACTAGTGTCAAATCAAAACATCTCAAGTAAGGTATTGATTTAGCATAATTGATTAGTACCTGAATGAAATCAAATTCATGCGGTCTCAAGTCCCAAAAAATCATATAAATATGCAATATGTATATGACTGTTTAGACACCAGTACCCCGGAAGATAATGATTTCTGAAAAACTTGTTCCTTGACTTTAGATGTTCTAAAGTGTCAAAATTGAGTTTCCTGAGTGATATGTGCCACATCCTTATATACAATACATTGCTGCAATTTTCAGTTACCCAACACACCGCATATTTGTATCTATCAGTAACAATTATTGTTGGACTCTTACAGGGGGATCCAGGAGAAGAAGGGCCCCCAGGTCCTCCTGGAGCTGTTGGAACTCTGCTGCCTGCTATAAAAGGTTATAGTTAGTTTGAGCTGGTTTTCTGCTGTCTCAAGTGTGTAGGATCTGTTTTGACAAGTGCATGGTGTTTCAGTAGATACATTCTACAGAGAAAAAGACCTCTAGAATTGTTGGAAAACAGAGCTACTACAAATTTCTTGCATTTACAACTCATTGAAGCCTTATATGTGACACTGTTTTTATCACTATGTAATTGTAATTTTTAAACTTAGTCATTACAGCCATTTTGAAAATAAGAGTTTGGAATTTTTATCATTTCAACTAAATGATCCTGAAATGACCTCCCTGTGTGCACTTCAAATTGTGCATAACGTGAGAAGCACTTTCAGTTATTCTGGGGTAATACTTCTCTCAGCATTCTGAAATATAGCACAAGGATACTGCCACAGAGTAGATGAAAACCTAAAACTTTGCCCACAGAGCAGAGGGGGAATCAGCAGAACAGTAACCAAATCCTCCCACCTTAAAATTACATTGTTACACTTCAAAAATGTTACATAATGATAAAACAATTTACTGTATTGTACTTCTGTTTAGCTTTCATATTAATTTTATGGTTGCACTTTAATTCGTATTTATGCTATCAATTGCATAAGATGTTCAGTTCACCTGTTTATAATTCTGTGCAGGTCCACGAGGAGACCCTGGATTTCCAGGTCCTGCTGGTGTTCTGGGGTCAGTTGGACCAATTGGTCCTGCCGGCCTGCTTGGAAGACCAGGAGATGATGGAGAAAGTAAGAGAAGTCAGAAATGAAATGCGAACTATTCAGAAGCAGAGGAGAAAGCAGCTAAAAGAAAACTATTTTTTGTTCTTGCCTGATGCAAGTCAGCAGCATAAATTTTGAGCTCTACAAAGAGTTCGGAAATCAGTATCCAGAAAAGAACAAAAATTTTTTCAAATTGAACATTAGGACTTACTAGAACAGGAAGAGAAGACAAAGCAGAATGCTACTGTGCACTATCAATACATGGTATACCTTGATATGGAGTGCTGTGTTTAAAAATTCTATTCTCCATCTCAAGAAAATGTAAAAAATAAAGTTGGGGAAGATGACTCTAAGAAACCAGATCAGCTGGGATGTCTGGAAGTGACATGGGAAGGAGGAGGATTGGAAGGTCTAAAGCAGGAGCCTCTTCCTGGGGATCTGAGGAGACGTAAAGAATTAGAGATTTAAGTCTTTGTTCTATAGATGCTCCTCTGGAGGACAGTTCTGAATTTCCTTCTTGATATCTTGTACTATTTGTTACTGTGAAAAAGTATGGACCCCATACTGTTATTTCCTTTATAGGTCTGTCGGGTCTGCCAGGAGTAAGTGGGGCACCAGGACCTCAAGGTTTTCAAGGTGACCCTGGTTTCCCTGGGACAGGTGAATCAATTCCAGGAAGACCTGGATTTCCTGGACCACCAGGCCTACAAGGACAACCAGGAAGACAAGGCTTACCTGGACTACCCAGTAGGTTTAACAGCAGTTTATGTACTGAAAATATTACTCTGTATACTCATGGATCCATTGTTACTCCTACATAAAACACAGAGGTGAAAAGTGGATTTTGACAGATATATCAAAATTCAGATTTGATGCAAGATTTTTCTTTTTTCCTAATAGCTGGTCAGTGAGGTGTCCAGATTTTCATATTTTTCTGGGTGATTTAAACCCATAGAGTAACATGTATGAAAAACGTCTCTAAAAATGTATCACCTAGAGTAAAAAACACAGCAAACTGAAGAGGAAAGCCACACTGGCATGCTTTAGTGAAGAAATAAGTATCATAGAATTCTCAGTGGAAAAAGAAAGAAGCAACAGCAGGTGAAAAAGCCATCAACATGAGCTCTAGCCACACTGACTCCTGTCATGTAAACTACAAGTAACAACTTGTAAAGCATTTATAAGATCACTGGCTTTTCTGATAAGGATAAAAAGAGAAGAGGGAAGAGAACAACTGATTCAAGTTGTGGAAGCAGTCAAATGATTTGTACTAGACATACTATTTGTTTTTTTCAAAGGTGTCATCTGTACTGACAGAGGGATCCCTGGAGAACCCGGAGCAAAAGGTCAGATAGGCCTTCCAGGAAGAAAAGGTGCAAAAGGAGAAAAGGGTAAGTATGTCTGGATAGCAACAATTCAAACATGAGGCTTTTGCCAGATACAGCAGACCTAAATTAGAAAAATATTTATGGTAACTCAGAGGATAAGGCCCATCAAAGTGTGCAGTGAAATGGCCACTTTGCACTGGAGCTTCTAAGACAGTAGAGTCAAGGCAGTGCAGCAGTTAATTCAGCACTGTAAAGACAGACTGAAGCAGCCTTTCGAAGACCATAATCAGAGAAAGTGATCTGTGCATTATTCAGAAAAGAAGAGCTTTAGAGCTTTTTATGTATTAATGCTGCAGCTATTTCAATGTCGTTGTGGTGCATTCATGTAGGAAATCAAGGCCTCTGCTCATGCAGTCTTGGTCCTCCTGGTCCCCGTGGTGTGCAGGGACCTCCAGGTTCTCAAGGAAAGAGAGGACAAATAGGATATCCTGGAAAACAAGGGGAAAAGGGAGATCCAGGCTTATCTGGTGCTGTGGGACCACCAGGGCTTCCTGTAAGTAGTTTTCATGATGTTACTTATTTTCTGAAGCTCAAGTCCACCCTAATGTAGGAGGCACTGAAATAGAGGGGTGGAGAAGCTACCCTGGAAAACTATCTGCAAGTTTTATCTGCTGTTGTTACAGTCTTGTTGAGAGCTATTTCTTTGAAAATATAGGCACACTTGGCTTTATGACTCTTCCATTATGTTTTAGTTTATTTGGGTTTTTTGACGATTTATTTTGTTTTAACAGCAGAATTATTTCACATGAGAAATCATTTAAAGAGTTTTCGGAACATCGTCTTTGAGAATAAAAACTAAATGAAAACCATTGTGAGACTGAAGGAAGGAGGTAGAGTGGACAGTCTAGTTCCACTAGTTTAATTGCAACCTTTGCTGTTGCTTTATTTTTATTTTCTTTGTCTAGTTACTTTTTAAACAATGTTTTAGCCCTTGTCATTCTGAACTAAAGCTTGGAGCCTTGTCCTGAACACTTTGGTGTTCTTAAGTAAGAAACAAGGTAATCAGTTTGGAAAGAAATAGTTCACCTCAGTGAAGAAATGCTTGGGTCTAATGGATTTCCTATATTTACTTTTTCTACTTTTCTGCTCTCTTTTCTTCCCAAATGCATCATTTCACTTTTCAAACAGTAATATCTCATCACTGCCAACTTAAAGATTAGAGATTTAAACAGATACCCAATGCTTGTTTCAGATAAACCACATTTTTCAGACTCCTGTCTGTTCAACAACTGTCACAATTTTGTAAATTGTGTTTCTTTACACTGATTTTGTAGTTAAAGATTTACATTTAAAATAATACATTTTTCAACCTTTGTAGTAAAATTGTTTACCCACATGTACTGTTGTTGCAAGATCAGACCCTCTCCAATGACGATTTGCAAACCAAACTCTGGAGAATTGAGAACACAAATTAGCAGAAAACCATGGAAAATTACTTCTTTCCTTCTCCAAATCTGTATAGTTGTAGGTTCTTTTGACAATACTAGCTAGGTAATTAGATGCAGATGATTTTTTTTTTTTATTGACAGTGGGCTATCACTCAGCAAAAAAGTACCACTTACCTACTAATGTGTTCACTTCTGGGAGGACAGCCTCATCCAGCTGTCACCACACCCAGAGAATCCCTTCCGAAGGTGCAGCCTCAGTGGTTGTCAGTTGAAGTCTGTAGCAGAAAGATGTTTGCATCTTAAATGTTTTTGCTTTTACAGCTGTATAAGGTCATGGAGCTGATTCTTCTAGCATCTAATATAATAGTTGTATATCTGTGCTCATGGCAGAGTCAGGCTGAACTAGCATCACCAAAAGCAATTGATGTTTCCTTTTGGCATGTAACTTTACTTGGTTTGAAGACACAGATACCTACTTTTCCCATCAATTCCCTCATTGATTCCTTGCCGGAGATAACAGATTTTTTCTTCAATGTTAAGGGGCTACCTGGTTCTGATGGAGAACATGGTGAAAAAGGAGAGAAAGGAGATCCAGGAAGAGTTAGAACAAAAGGTAAATGCAAAATTTATTAGAAGCCTTTTTGTTTCCTGTACAATGTCTAGACAACAGCATGGAAAAACATATTCATCTGCTCTTTATTAAAGTGAATGACTGAAGCCTAGAAGTCATGTATATCCCGACTGCTTTCTTAGTACCATCTTGTTAGCTTTCTTCATGCTGAACATAAGTGCTGTAGTTTTTATTCTACAGCAGAGACATAAAACAAAACCAACCTGTTAATAATGCTAACAAATGCCTTTTCATGCCTTGGGATTGCTAATCAGGATCTTACAGTGGTCTACACAGAATACAATTATCACAAAAGCATGAGGAAATGCTGTTGTTTAGAGACTGCTCAGAGTCTCAATGGCTATTCATGTTCCTGCTCCTAGTTCTAAAAATTACTTTTGGTGTGGCATTGAAGAGAAACAATAGGCCACCAGTTGCACAGCTAAAATTCTTCTAATTAAATACATCAAAATCTCTCCACAATTATGTTTAGGATTTGCAAAAGCCAAAGAAACAGAGATCAAGAAATTACAACAATCTGATGGTAAACCTTAGAAATGCTAAACTAATTATTCAGACAAAAGTTTGTCCATCATTGTTTATGTGAAATTTGTGTGAATAGCTTTGGGTGCCTGTATTTGTTTACAGATGTTGGGGCAAGGAAAACATTTGCTGTTTATTTGCAAAGGATTTCTTGACATAACAAAATGGGGTTTGGGTCAGAATATTTTTGCTCTCCTTCATGCAAAAATTACATTATCATGCCTATCAAAAGAAAACTAGGTGTAAAAGAAGAATAAAGAAAAATTTTGGGGAATATTGATGAAAATACTTTGCACTATATGGCATTGCTTTAGCCTGTTTCACTGAAATCAAGAATAAACCTGGCCAACTTCAACAGCAAAACACTTTCACTCTGTGCAAAAAAAAAGCCATGTTCCTCTGGTGCCTATAAACACATCATTTTCGGAGAGACCAAGTTGTTCCATGAGGTGTCAAAGCATATAAACTCAGCCTAAAATACCCCATTAAGAAAATGTGAATTCAAGAATGTAAAAGTCAACATATAGATGTGATGAATGGTTACCCAGAGTTTACCTCAGCAGAAATAACAAAACACAAAACTTACTGCAAATATTATACTTAATTCTTTTAAAAATTGTTTTAAGGAATAAAAGGTGAAAGAGGCCCTACTGGGGTTCCAGGATTTCCAGGACAAAGAGGTAATGATGGCAGAGATGGGGAATTAGGATTACCTGGGGAAAAAGGAGCCAAGGTACGATTGATTTACTCAGATTTTTTTTTTCCATTTCAGTTATCTTATCAAGGGGCTAGCAGCTTAAAGAAAAGTACCATTTATTCCAGTACTGTTTAATCACTTTACATTAGCCAAGTTCAAAAAAACTGTAGGTTTTAATCTACTGAAAAATTATTTCCTCAAGAGTATTACTGGTTATTTTGGTATTTCGAAATACAGTTTGTGTGTGTACTGTGTGTATTATGGAATTGAAAAGAAAAATCTTCACAGAACTCTACCCTTTGTCCCTATTCCCTTTGATTATTTAAAATGACTAATATCACCCCTGTAGTCACTTACTTGTGGAGGATAATTCTCTAACATGGCTTCTGATAATCAAAACCAGGAAGTAAATTAGGTCTTGCTATTTCTTATCTGCATTTTCTTTATTTTAGGGTGATCCTGGAGCATTGCTGCCAGGTGATAAAGGATACTGTGGGGTCCCAGGACTTCCTGGGTTAAAAGGACAGATGGGATTACCTGGTTTGGGGTTTCCTGGCCCTCCTGGAGTCAGAGGTAGCCCTGGAGACTTTGGCGATACTGGGAGTGTTGGGCCACCTGGTCCAAAGGGCCAAAAAGGTAATTTTGAATATCTGCATTAAGAATCAAGCTACAAAATACACCCTTGGCAGTATCAATTACGATTTTGTGTTGTATAGATCATTATTAGTCTATAATGAAAATCAACTTTGGCAAGCTCAGTGGTCTTGGGAAATACAGCCACCTAAAGGTACAATGCTTCAACATTCAGTAGCAGCAGAGTATGAATTGCTGAGCCCTTAAACCTATGAAGCAACACTTTCACACCATCAAAAGAATTATTTTCTGAAGAGTATTCCTGAGTGGAAGGATTTGCATAGCAATGCTTTTTTGCCAAAGGAGCAGAAAAACGCAACAAAATACTTTAGGCTTGTTTTTTGGTTATCTAAACCCCAACTGAAAGTAAAAAAAAAAAATTTACACCAATAGTGAATTGAAATGAAAATACTGGGTTTTTTTTTGCAGTAGAGACTATGGCAAAGACAAACCTCTGCAATATGTAAAATAAAAATTATTGTCTTTACAGATTACAACTGTGTAACAATTATTTTTATCACTACCAATATTCTATACAAAGTCAGTGCCAAGAGAAATATATTTTAAGATTCAACATCAAGTCCTAAATAATATGGAAAGAACAAGATGCATAAGCAGTTTCTTACCTTCTTACATCTGGTTGGCTGGTTCCACTGAAACACTACAGTAAATTTATTTATTTATTTTCAAATCATTTATTTTCAAATCAAATACCCAATTTCTTTCTCTCTCATGCTTTAGGAGAGACTGTCATCATTACATCATCATCCCGTGGAGATCCAGGTCCTCCAGGTTTTAAAGGTATTCAAGGTATGTTTACAGATGGGAGAAATTTTTGTCTTCATTGAAATGGAGTTTTAAATTGCTAACTATAGAAAAAAAAGCCATCCTAAAAAAGATATTTTTTCAATGGGTACACTTCTCAGTGTAAAAATGCAGGTGCATGGGATTATACTCATCTCCACAGAGTAGGCTACACAGCTGCGCTTTGCGTGGTCACAGGGTGTGTGGGCTGCCTCCGTAGAGTAACTGCATTTTTAGCTAAATGAAGGTAGCTTGAAACTCTGTCCTGCCTCAATTAAAATGAATAAGAGAGTCTGTAAAACATGTAGATGGCCAGAGTCAGATAAAAACCAGAGTATGTATGTCTGGATACCATGGGAAAAAAAGTGCATGAGGCAAAGATAACACGGAGGTCTCTAATTTCTATAGTGATGTTGCTTATGACAAGTTGCAATTGAGCCCCAAAATCTGAATACTTACTACTACTACTTCAATTTGTTCAACTTAATTTAAATTCAAAGAACTTATCCAGGAACTGGGACATGTTTTTTGTGCTAGTCCCCAAAAAATTTCAAATACCTAAGAAAACCTGATCAGAACTAAAAGAGATACAGAATTTTCAAGCTTCCTAATACACTATTACAGAGCTCCCTGACATTAGTTTTGAGGCTGGTAGCTAAAATTTACACAGACATGAAAGACCAGGGATTGAGCTCATCTGCACCATTCCAGAAGCAGTGTAAAACATAGGACAGTATGGGAATTTGAGTTGACACCTATAGTTCTTTAAGTTATAACATTAAAAGATTATGGGTGATTTTTTTTGTTTCTAGTTTACTGTGATGATTTGTAGTCTGCTGTTTATAGATTATGGAACAAGTCCATTTATAAAAACAGCCAGCATGCATTTGGCTGTGACTTGGGTGGATGGGCTGTCATCCAAAATTTCAGTGGCAGATGAAGTCCACTTGGCTTCATAGTACGTAGATTTGGATGGGATGAAGATACAATGCTGATTCCTTAGATCAAACATTTTAGAGCTCGTCAGGTTTGACACATTTTCTTCCTGTTTCTAGGACGAAAGGGTTCAAAAGGACTCCCCGGTCGTCCTGGACCAAATGGCTTGGATGGTCAAAAAGGCCAACAAGGCAGGCCAGGAACAGGAATCCCTGGGCCAGAAGGTGAATTGTGCTTTTCTTAATCCAGGAGACCTGATCAAACTGTAATGTGTACATGCAGGGTAAGGTAGAATAGGGTAAGAAGCCATTTCTATGAAACCTAATGGAAATCTCTACCAGTTTTTGTTTCTTTCCTCCAGCATTGCAGGTGTTACAGTAACCTGGAGTTCAGTGTCCAGAGCAGAAATACTCTCAGAAAAACAAGAATAATCAGTAGGATTTTTAGTAAAGGGATTGAACTGGACAACACTGACAGCACACAAGATAGATGATGCTCTAAAGAAAACCACTTCCCTGAGAAACAATTATCTCCTTCAATCCCCATTTATCATTAGTGATAAATGAGAAACCTGAAATTTAATGTATCATGTTACTTGTTTCTACAAAGTAGTAATTTAATTCTGGTTAAAGTTATATTATAATATTTCAGTTTGGGGAGGGAAAAATACCCAAACTTCTGAATCATGCCCTATTTAAATTTTAAAATCCTGTCAACAGGCTTTCTGGGAGAAGCTGGTGATCCTGGTGATAAAGGTGAAAGAGGATCTATAGTGGATGGTAAAAATGGCCCTCCGGGTCCACCTGGCATAGATGGTCAGAAAGGTGTGGCAGGTGATACCACCTATGGTCCTCCAGGAATCCTAGGCAGCAGGGGACTGCCAGGACCCCCTGGTGCGCGAGGAGCAAAGGGTGATCCAGGCATTCCTGGGCTTCAAGGTATGAGCCACCTTTTATGAAGCATTTTTGTGTGTTCAAAGGAGAAAATCTGAGCAAAGTCAATTGTGATTCACATAAAACTTATTCTTTACCTGGATCCACAATGGTGACTGTGAACAATACACGGGTTCCCCATAAATGAGAAAAAAACTTTTTCGCAGTGAGGGTGACAGAACACTGGAACAGGCTACCCACAGAGGTTGTGGTGTCTCCTTCTCTGGAGACATTCAAAGCCTGCCTGGATGCCTTCCTGGGTGACCCGGTCGAGGCGTTCCTGCTCTGGCAGGGGGATTGGACTAGATGATCTCTTGAGGTCCCTTCCAGTCCTTGGTATTCTGTGAATACACCCTATTTTTCCATTAATGCTTTTTATCTTAAGGTTGATCAGTCACTGAGATCAGCCCTGCAGGAAGGGGATGATGCCTTTACCTGCTCCAGGATGAACTGTGTAGCTTCCTGTTCCTGCTACTATTACTAGTGGCCATCTTTGCTTAGGGCCTCCACACAGTCCCTGCCTCACAGTACGTGCTCAAATTTGATAAACTAGCACGAGGTGGGAGAAAACTAAGGAAAAGATGGGTGAATTTTTTTGGCTAGAGTTACACAATATAATCCTCAATGTCCTATACATCTCATTTCTGAAAAGAAGGTTTGCTGGCTGCTGCACTCTGCCACTTCCTTCCTACTTCACAGCAGATATTGCTGTTTCCTGTACATCTGAAACTAGTTTTTGTGCCATTCATCCTTGCCTATCAGTGAGAGCTGAATTTGTATTTGTTCCTTAAAGAAGTTCTCCAGCCAATTCTAAATAGTAACCGTGTTTCCAGAAACCATACAAAAACTAGAGGATAATTAAGACATTATAATTGAGCATGCACATTTTAAAAATACAGTTTTTCTGATAGATGGCTAGTAATGAAAGTGAAACATTTGACAATGTTTTTTGTTTCCAGGAGAAACTGGTACCCCAGGATTTCCAGGTGCCAAAGGTTTTAGAGGTCCAGAAGGTGATAGAGGAGCACCAGGCTGTCCAGGCTTGCCTGGCCTCCCATGTGGCAAAGGCTTACCAGGATCACCAGGACTCAGAGGCATGACAGGCCTGCCGGGACCTCAAGGTACCCATCATCCATCAAGTTGCCTGAATGCACCATATCTAGAAGATTTATCACATAATTTTTGTGGCTGGCATGTCAACTATTTCCATGGAGGCTGCTCATAGTGGGGATATACATTGTCTTGCTCACATTTCTTTAAAATCAAGGAACGTATTGTGTGCACTTCAGATGTTTCCCAACTTTTTTTCCCTTCCCATGCTCTACCTTAACTGGCCAAATTACTGTCAAGTAATAAACAGAAGAGTTCTCTTGTATTCTGTTATCCTGAGTAGCTGAATTGAGCTGCTGCCATTATTATGGTACTTTTATCTTCCATATTCTTAAAAGAAAGGATTTGGGGAGAGCTTGGAGACATTTACATCTGAAGTATTTACTCAGTGGGAGTTTTTTTTGCAGTATGATCTTACTGGTATATCTCTCAGTAAATAAATACAAGAAAATAAGCATTCTAGGTGAAAAAAATCTAGGCAGAACCAGGATTCCAGAATAGTAACAAAACTGCCAAATTATTTGGCCATTTTGATAATATACACGTTTATACCAAAATCTATCAGTTCCTACTTTTTAGATACAACTGCTGAACCTTTTTCTGCTTTTACATATATAAGTGAAAGGTCTTTTTTCTCAGGCTTACCAGGCTTTAAAGGTCAGAAGGGAGACAGGGGCTCAGATGGGCCACCAGGAATCAAAGGTCTCAAAGGCTCTCTGGGCTCACAAGGTCCTCCAGGTCTTCCAGGCCCCCAAGGCCTTCCAGGATTTCCAGGAAGTGAAGGACCACCTGGTTTCCCAGGACAACCAGGTACGTTAAATATCCTGCAAACCTCCACATGTGTAACTTTTCTTGTAGAGGGAGCTATTTTTACTTTTGTTGAAGTCAGGAAGTACTTAGCGTGCTCGCTCCTTTCCAGCTTCACAAATAAGACCCTGGAGCAGGGAAGAAAGAATAATAGCATCTTTTGTTATTTCCCTTGTAATAAAACAAAAGGACAGCAATAGTTTGATCCATCTTGGTGTGTTCAGTGCTTTAATTATTTTATATCATGGACATATGTCCGTATGTTATTTCCTCACTAATTGTAATACGTTCTTGTTATAATGTGCTATTCTAAGAACAATATGCTTTTTATTACAACCAGACCATCTCATGTACTGATGCAGTCAGTGATTGTATGCTGATGAATAGGTGGAGAAATAAGCTTCACAGTATGTCTAAAACCTGTTTAAAAATACAACCTAGGTTCCATATTAACACTGGGCAAAATAAGTGAATAAGTGCAGCAAACAAAATCCTGTTCTCTGTCATCAAGAGTCCTGATTTACAGCAGTGACGTAAAAAATCTGGTGGTCTCTTTGGCTATGCATTTTATTTTAAATTTGCTTTATTAGTAAATTTAGCCTCAGCCTCCAGGGGGTGGCGGCAGGGAAGGAAAACATGTTTGATTCGAGACAGTCTGGATTTCAAAACAAGTTTCATCTTGGCATGAAAACATGCTCCAACTGTTGGTTCTCTGCCTTTGCTAGGCGAGTCCTTTCTTAAGGTGTCTTTCTAAACCTCCTGCCTTTTGCTTTATGCTCTTCCTTAGAATATGACAGCAACAGCATAGCAGACTGAATATATAAATAAAGCATTTAATGTTACCAGGAAGCAAAGGGATTCAAGGACCCCGAGGATTCCCTGGATTCCCAGGAACACAAGGCCCAATGGGAATCTCTGGTGGAAAGGGTGAAGAAGGACCAGTGGGTCCACCTGGGCCAAGTGGTGGATGTGGAGACATGGGATTAAAAGGTTTGTAAAAATCTTACTTCCTTCCACAGTTTAGTTATGTCTGCTATATTTAGTTTTGTTACTACTGTGTTAGGAGTATATTTTCTTTTTCTTCTTGTTTTAAAGGCATATTAATTTCTTTTTTCAGAGACACTAAATACTGAATCCAGTGACCAAACTTGTAAATGTATAGTAAAAAACATCTAAATTAAATAGAATGAGATCACTTAACTTTTACTATTTTCCTGTGCACATCCAACACTTTAGATGTTTTTGAGGTTTGTATCGTATTGTCTGTGTTCTTCTACCTATGTAAAGCACACAGGGAATAATCTCTCCAGATAGTTATATTTGAAAGGCAATAACCATCTCCAAGGTGCAATTATAGATGTTACACTGTGGAGTGGACAAGACAATTGTCATCTTTCATATTCCAGACAATCAGGGAATAATTCTGATTTAACATCTTCAAGGGTTACTACCAAATTAACTGAAAAGCAAGAGGAGGATAGTAAATTCTGTTAGCAGTGAGGCTACTGAAACAACTGCAAACTGCATTAGTATTTGAAGACTATCTCTGTAAGGGAAGTCTTCACTGAAATTGATTTTCATGACATCTCATTCACGAGTACTTGCTTACATTCTATCTGCTTGGTTCAAAGGTGAAAGAGGGCCTCAAGGAGACAGTGGCTGCATCAACATCCGTATTGAAAAAGGACAAAAGGGGGAGCCAGGGTTTCCTGGGGAGGAAGGGTTGAGAGGTGAAAGAGGTAAGTTCATGAAGTAAAGCCTTACATACGTACATTCATCTGTTATAAATCACTAGTGCTTTTCATGGCTACAGTAACATCCAAAAACTTTGTGTTTATAGATTCTTAAATAAGCAAGCTAGTTTCTTTGGATAATTACTAATGCACTACACAATGTGTGGAAGCACAGCCATATAGTCAGATTACTTGGATATATTGGTCATTGCTTTGTTCTGCAATTAACTTCAGGTGAAAAAGGCAATACCGGTTTCAGAGGCACTCGAGGATTTCCAGGGAAGAATGGTGTCCCAGGACTCCCAGGCAACCATGGTGACACTGGACTGATGGGGTTTCCAGGATCACGAGGTTTCCCAGGACCAAAGGGCTATAAAGGAATTACAGGTTTTCAAGGACTACCAGGAGACCAGGTAAACTGAAAAGTTGTCTTGAAATCTCTTGGACTTAACTCCTGTCTCCAAGAAATATGAAGGGCATTTCTATCATACTGGCCTGTTAGATGTTTCTCCTGAGAAGAGACTATCAGTATAATAAAGAATTAAATTCCATTGAATTCCTTAATGTAACAATTCAATGTTTTGATAACATTTTATTAGGAATAATAGTCAGGGTCAACATACAACCTCTCCCCTCTCTCACAGCTGTGTGTTGTGTTTAGTTCCATTGCCACTTGGAGGAAGTTCAGGGTATGCAACACTAATTGATGGGGGGGAAAAAAAAAAAGGATGCACAATCAAGCCTTTGATGTTATTCTTGATAACAGATTGTTAGTCACTTATGGCAGCCTACATATACCAGCAGCATAAGTATGAAATTAATATATAGCTGCTGCTTCACATCTTGCTATATGGGGCAGTCAACCCAACAGACAAGACAAACCAAGTCTTTTGTCGACAGCTTGCACCGAAGAGAATCCAGGGAAGCTGTAATGCTCAAAAACAAATACAGAAAACCACACCTATATTGCATAGAAATACAAGGTTAAATTCTTCACCAGTTTCTTTGCTAGGTTAGACAGGAAGTGAAATTATACAAACCATAAGGCATAGCCGCTTTTTTGGGAAAGGGACAACTTATCTTTTCTTGGCTTGTCTACTGTTATATTTCTTTAAAGAGGCAATCTATATTTTTCTGGTAGTAGGTCATTATTCAAAAGGAAACACATAGATCTTTACATTTTTACTGTTGCATCACAACATATTTCTGGTTAATGTTTATAGTAGATTTTGAGTGGCATAACATAATATTTGGTACATTTTTATGGCACCTTTTAAATCAAATTACTCAAGCCATCTGTGGGGAAATTAAGCTGCTCAAGCCAAAAGTCAGGATAAACTATACAAGCACACATTCAACATGATTAAGTCTTATCTCCAGTTTCTTGGAAGTGCAAATGGTAAGATGTGTAACAAATACTGGGACCAGTGCTATTTAACATCTCTGTAGGAGATATGGACAGTGGGATCGAGTGCACCCTCAGCAAATTTGCAGATGACACCAAGCTGTGTGGTGCAGTTGATATACCTGAAGGAAGGGATGCCATCCAGAGGGACCTTAACAGGCTTGAGAGGTGGGCCCAAGCCAACCTCATGAAGTTCAACAAGGCCAAGTGCAAGGTCCTGCACCTGGGTCGAAGCAATCCCAAGCACAGATACAGGCTGGGTGGAGAGTGGCTTGAGTGCAGCTCTGAAGAGAAAGACTTGGGTGTGTCATTTGATGACAAACTCAACATGAGCCAGCAGTGTGCACTCACAGCCAAGAAGGCCAACCAAATCCTGGGTTGCATCAGAAGGAGTGTGACCAGCAGGTCAAGAGAGGTGATTTTGCCCCTCTACTCGGCACTGGTGAGACCCCACCTGGAGTACTGTATCCAGTTCTGGAGCCCTCAACACAGGAAGGATATTGAACTATTGGAGAGGGTCCAGAGAAGGGCCACGAAGATGATCAAAGGGTTGGAGCAACTGCCCTATGAGGACAGGCTGAAGGAGTTGGGGTTGTTCAGCCTGGAGAAGAGAAGGCTCAGAGGGGACCTCATAGTAACTTATCAGTACCTGAGNGAGAGGTTGTGGATGCCCCCTCTCTGGAGGTGTTTAAGATTAGGCAGGACAAGGCACTGGGCAGCCTGGTCTAGTGGGAGGTGTCCCTGCCTATGGCAGGGGGGTTGGAACTCAATGATCTTTAAGGTCCCTTCCAACCCAAAATATTCTATGATTCTATGATTCTATGAAATAAAACCTGCTTTTTAGTTGAGCTCAAGATACAAATTTGCTTTCATATTGGTTTCTGGTCTGCTTACCAGTGTAAGAGAACCAAGTACTCATATATGTAATTCCTGCTACACAGATCACGTACCAAACCATTTTTATTTTCTATTAAAAACCAATCAGGGTGATGTTGGCTTGCCAGGAATCCCTGGAAATCCAGGAGTGACCGGCCCAAAAGGATCTAAAGGTAATGAGTTTCTGTGGACATAGTTTTGAAAAAAACACTATTGTTAGGATGGATATAGTCTGATAGGTGGAAAGTCCCAGGTAGAAAAGGGAAAGCAACAGGATCTAAGTGAAAATTAAAACTGGTATATCAGTAAAAACATTCCTGACTTCCCTGAAGGCAAAATTTGTATTTCAGTATAATCTTCAGCATTTTCTTCCTTATAAAGTAGGTCTTGATAATTCAGAAGATACTTTAATCAAATTTCAAGGCAGTTTAAAAAACTCCAAACACATGTGAATATCTTATGGATGTGAAAACTTGTCAAATCAAGAGAAAATGCAGTTGTGTTTCTTATTATGCAGATACTTTAAAGTTTTTAAATATTTTAACCTTGTTTGTAATTATTTTTACTATCACTGACTTTCCAGTGTTCTTTAAGCTATGATTTTTTTGAATTCTTGGAACTTTTGAAAGTGCAGTGTCACAAATAAGGCATAGTTCATATACATGTGTGCAAAATTATTAATTTGAAAATCCTGGTTTGCCTATTTTCCCATTGGTACACATTATTCTGAAAAAATTATCTGCAGTACTTAGATTGTCATATATTGTTTTAAAGAAATACAGAATGGTTGCATCTGTGATGTTCCAGAATTTCCTTGGAGAGGATTTCATTACTAATAAATAATGAAATTAAATCATTGCATGGGCAAAAGCATTAAAGGGAAAGGGGAAATTATTTTCTTAGCTACATTTTCTATTTCTTCAAAAATTCAAGACCTGTTTCTTCAACAAGGGAATATAATTCTAGAGAAAAAAATACTCAAAGTAAAGACAACTCTCATGAAATATGCTGAAAACAAACTTATTGGAAAAGTTACCTTGAGACATAAAGCACAAAACAGCCAGTTAAGGCAGGGCTTGTTAGGTTGGGAAATTTCTAGCAACACTTGACATTTGTTCTTAACTCTTCATAGCAAAATCAGGCACTGAAGCTGGAGAGCATGAATTGGTAGGAGAGGTCAAACAGATAGCATAAGGCAAAATTGCTTGGAATTAATGATTCTGTGATAAAAAGCAATTTCAGTATAGATAGAAAGAAGAAAGCTTGTTGGCCTAAGGTCCTCAGCTAGTCCCTAAAAGGTCTTTACCAAGTAAATATAGGCATGCTGTTGATTTTGCACATCCTCACAAACCTTTGTTTGGAGTTCACTGTGTTCAATGAAGTGTTAAGGGGAATTTATGCAATATCTTTAATTTTCAGTGTATGCAGTAACTATTGGGAAAATTCACAATTTTGGGGATTTTTTTCATGCAAAATATACAGGAATACTGCCAGGAGTCATATGAAACAAACTGAGTTAGTGCTTCAAGCAAGGTTGTACAAGAAGATAATTTACATTTGCCAAAGCATTTTTCATTTTATGTCCTTTCAGTCACTTCTATAGTAGTTATAAGTTAATTACCTGATCTTACAAAATTATACAGCTTCAGTTTTGTGGATTAAAATTATACTTGTATGAAATGAAAGTCATTGTATCTGAACAGGCAAGAGAGGTGACCTAACTCCTCTGCTCGGTTCACCTGGTCGAAAAGGGGCTCCTGGAGATTCAGGATTACCAGGTACTTCTGTCTAACTGAAATAAAATTAGGACTTAAGAACTCATTTTCCTAAGTTTTGTTAGCAGAGGGGGAGCTCAGCTTCCTCTGCATATTGAGTAGTATTTTCTATAGTTATAAACCCAGGATCACGGTGTGTAATATGACTAAGGAGGAGGTAATATGAATGAAGGAGGCAGTCTATTACTGTCTAGTACAGCACCAGTGAACATACTAGCACTTATCAGAATAAAACCTAGCTTGGTCATATCTCCCTATATCTTTTCAACCAGAGAGATCAGTATAATTTATTGCTAATAAATAGAGGCAAGGATGAGAAATATTGTAGTGAAATTCTTTTTCTACTTGAGAAACCCTTCACTGAACTTCTAACTTTTAAACTTAGGAGATGAATATTTTTTTTTTCCTTTCAGGACTCTGTGGATTCCCAGGAGACAAGGGTTCACCAGGTATCCAAGGACAACCTGGAAGACCAGGATCCAAGGGTGACCCTGGATACCCAGGAATACCTGGATTTCCAGGTAATGCTGAAGTTTAACAACATAGTTGCATGTAGCAGCACAAAAGATACAGGAAACAGGAACACCTCATCTGTGGAGGAGGTTAAATAAATCAGAGATCATATGAAGGCTTGTACTGAAAGTTTTTTCAGCATCTTCAGATAGCAGCATTGGTCTGCTCAGTGTCTGAGCAATGATCTGTCAATTCTTCATACGTTCCCATGTACTTCCAGGTACCTCTAAATAAAGCTGGGCGCTGCATAGCTTAAAATTGAACATATTAGATTTACAAATTCCTGTTTTTTTTCCTGTTCTCAGGAGCTCCAGGTCCTCAGGGATTGACAGGAGAACCTGGAGAAAGAGGGAAACATGGAAATTTGGGACTTCCAGGATTACCTGGATTACCTGGATCCCCAGGAAGAAAAGGTAAACAGTACAAACTGCAGTTCTACTGGTAATGTAACAACGTCAGGTATAAATACCCTTTTAACAGTGAAAATGGCGGAGGTTTAATTAAACATGTGCATGATTCTCTTGAAGTGCTACAAGAATTAAGTCGGTGCCTGTCACCTTTGAAAAGTAACATCAGTGCTGCCTCGAAGTTGGAAGAGGGCTCTGCTGACATAACTAGAAGCAGAAGTTAAGAAAAAGGAGTTTATAGTAATTCAGAAATTTCACTTTCACTTCAGTTATGTTGTGTTCTAAACTTTCACCAGTGAGTGCCACTGTTACTCCACAAAACCAGCTAACTACTATGAACACTTTTGTCTTCCAAATCTGTTTTAACAAATTGTGGTGAGATTACTTGAGTTGGGTTTTGTTGTTGTTTTTGTCACTTTGTTTTACCCAAAATCTGATTTTTGGCAGGTTTAATATAGAATTGTTTCCTCCAAATCCTAATTTACACTTCTCACATTGTTACATTTAAATAGGACAGTATACCTATGTATTTGTTTCCGTTAGAGAACATTAACATTTACCATACTCAGAATGATATCTTGAAAATATAAGCTATATTGGTATTTTCTAAAGAAAGCATTACCCTTCTTTGTAAAGTTCATATCCTGTCTGTTATGTTGTGTTTCATAAACAGTTCCTGGACAGAAAGAATAATATTATCAGCCTATATAGAGAAAACACAGTAAAGTAACTCTCAGGGCTATGGCAAGTTATTAGAGGGAACAATAGAATCACTTTTCCAAATGCAGCCAAAGGACAAACTGATTTCTTATAAACTACTGAAGATGTTGAAGAAAAATGGAAACAATTTATGATTGCCTGCATTAAAGTAAGCAGCGCTGATTGAAACTGTCATGACAGATTCCCTGCTGGTGCAAAATCTGCAAGAGAACATTTCGGTTTTGCAAACAATATTTGCTGTAACAAAGGCAGAAATATGCAGTGACAGGAATGTCTAAATTGAGAGGGCTCAAAAAAATCAGACCCCAACATTCTTCTCCTGAAAACTTCCTAGAAGCAGATGGAGTCTTTCCTTCTTGTCTGGACTCTTTCCTTGTCATGAGTGGTAAGATGGCCTCTCCCTGTATTGTACAGAGGTTTTCTCAAGACTTGTGCAGGAAACGGAACACATGCTGCAGGGGGAAAAATTTTAGATCCAAATGGGAATTTCTTAGAGACCAAGTTGCCTACTAAACCTTAGGATTCTATATATTGCCACCATAGTAGAGGAAAAGGTTAGCACCTCTGAAATTATACCCTGTAATGAAAACTGAATGGAATTTGTGTTCCAGTTCAATGGGCAAATATAGATTTCAATGCTATTTTCAAATTAATAGTATGCTACCTGCTAGTATTAGAAGGGAACTCGTGCATAACAAAGTACATGGCCTTCTTAGACTAATTGCTTCTCATTTACATTGTTTCTTGTGCCTGAATAACTTTTAGATTAAGAAAGAATTAGTTAAACAGCATCTACCAATGCATAATCACATTTTCATCACATTACAGAGAAAGTTTTACTTGTTAAGTGTTCAGTCTGGCAAGCTTTGCTTGTGTGAGTAATCCTTGATGAAGCAAATGATATTAAGATCATCATCAGAATTACATGTGTGAGTAGAAGCTGAATTGGGCTGTTAAAAATACAGAAACAGTGGTTCATACATAGGTCAGCCAATTCAGATGTACCTAGAAATACAGGACTGTAGCAATCCAAAAAACTAGAAATACAAGTGCTGATATTATAATTGATTGCTAGCAAATGGGATAGAAATTCCCTGGAAAGCAAGTAAACCAAGCCATCAATCTTGACTGAATGAGCTAAAGTTCAAAAAAAGCTTTAAATGTGACTTGTGTGCTAAAAATCCTTAGAAGTTCATAGTTATTTTAAAATACCACTGTTAAATTTCCCAAATTGACATGCAACTCAAATTCTGAAAGTAGGAACATTCCTAAAGCAGACTACACAAAGCAGAATTGAAACATAGAATGTTACTGAAGTTAAAATGCAGTTAAAGACACAAAAGATACTATATAGACTGGATTATAGTGACCCATACTAAAAGGGGATTGCGTAGGCAGTACATTACCAGTGGCTTGCAGGTTTTCAAAAGAGTCTTCTGGATTTAAATGTTGTCAAGAATGATGTTTGCTACCCCCTCACCTCCCCTTTCTTTTCACTCCTTTGTTAAATTTTACCTAAATTAATTCAGCAGTTTCTGAGAACAAAGCTATAGGATTTTTTTTTTGGTGTGTCTGTTAGGAAAAATAAAATTCCATTTTATTTTTTGAAACAGAGTTCTCTTTGTCAGTTGATCCATCTTTGAACTAGGGACACTTAAATTTGGTAGGTGAAGCATTTGACAAGGGACATTTGTGTTTCTGTTCCTACAGCCGTTTGTCCCTAGCAAATTTGACTACCTTATAAACTTTTGAAAAAAGAGTCCATTCATATGTGCTTAAGTAGAGCAATAAAACCATCCCATGATTCATGCTGTGGATATACAGCAGATTTGCTTGGACATGCTGGGATCAAGCACAGGAACTGAAACAGACAATCCACATCTATGCCAGGGAGTAGTTACACAAGGAAAGGGAGACATAAAGACAGAAAGATAATTCAGACCTGTGGAAGAAAAGCACTGTTAATGGGACTGGGAACCCTTTACATCAGGGAGAGGTGGGGAAAGAAATGAAGAAACACAGGCAGCAAAGGTGAAAGAGAGACAGGAACAGGCACTGACAGTATTGTTCATCTTCTTGATGGTTGGTGTCCTCTCAAATCTGTACCTCTCTGGAACAAAAAGCTCTTTGAAACCTATTACTAGATGACCCAGTAGTTTTGCCACATCTGTTACTGTTACCAGGTGACTAAGTAATTGTACATCTTCACATTTGATACTTCATCTGTATTTCTTAGGAAACTATGAAGTGCAAAACTTGGGAAACAATGTGCTAAGGATGTGGAGGTATCTTTACCCTTCACTGCAAGCAATCTCAGATTAGTTCCACTTTTAAAGAAGCATTAAAAATACCATCTATGTTTTTACTTACTGTATTTGAAGCAGAAGTTATATCTGACTCTACCATCAACACTCAGCCTGTGATCTGGTCATCTCGTGACCACACCAGTGACAAAGCAGCAGGTGTCAGCATCATATGGTACCCACTCATGTCTGTAATACCTCTCAGGTCTTCCTGGACTGCCTGGACTGGATGGCTTGGATGGACTAAAGGGTCAAAAAGGTTCTGCAGGAGTTCCAGGTAAAGAAGGGAAATAGCCACATGCAACCGGGTATCTTCTCTTAAATGACTGAATGTGTAAAAGAATTATGCATGTTATTTTGATACCTGCCTTGCCCAGAATATATCAGTGAGGCTCAGACTGAACTTTCATACAGAATCTAAAGTAGGCCTAATGAGACACCTGCAGCTCTTGCTGAGGAAAACTTTATAACTTCCATTACTCACATACTCATGTTGGGACCTTTCAAGGCTGTTTATAAAATGAAAATGTTCAGTGCAGATGACTCAGAGTAGAGCCAAGTCTCCAGGCTATTTATATGTAAAAGATAAACTAACAAATTTAAAGGAGACTTATGAAATCCCAGCCCCATTAAAGTCCATGGGACTTGTGCCACAAACTTGAGCGGAACCTGAATTTCACTCACACAGATCTATTTGCAACTTTTATGAGGTTCTTTTGAAGCAGTATTAATAAACATTGCTCACCATCTACAGAGAGATCACAAATTTATCTGAGAGAAAATTAAATTAGCATTTCAAGTTACAGACTAACAATACCATATAAAATAATCCCAGAAAAGTATTAAAGCAGAGATTACTTTATTTTGAAAGAGATGAATTAGGACCAGATTCAACAAAAGTTTATCCAGCTTACTAGAGGACCAGAAAAAGAAGCACAAGACAACTCTTGCAAGGAGAAACATCTGCAGCTGGTATTTCTATTCTGTGCACATGTATTTGTATTCGCTGTACACTTTATGTACATAACTGTCTTTCTATAAAGGTCAAAGTGAAACAGGGCCCCCAGGATATCCAGGAGAACCTGGACCAAAAGGAGACAGAGGTGAACCTGGATGGCCTGGTATATGTATTCCAGGACCCCCTGGAGAAATGGGATTCCCAGGATACCCAGGTAAGACTAGGTTTTCTCTTTAACCCTGCAGAGTCAAAAAAAGCAGACAGGCTCTTCTCCTGGTTATTCTGAACATTATCACTTACCCAGAAGGATCCCTCTCTAAAAGCCTTCCTACTGCAGTAATACACTCATGTTTCCTGAGTAGATACAGAGACCTCAGTATTTTATTCTAAGAAAAAAAAGAGAAAGAATGAGAATAGAAGATTATCAACTTAGAGAGACTCAGGGAGTTCCTAGGTGGTATTGCCTCTTATGTAGAAATTCCTTAAGAAAAAGGTGCAGATCATCTTCTAGTCACAGAAATATAGTAAATCTATCAGCTATTCTGATGCAAACTGAGCTGAATTTCACATCTTACAGCAGAGGTGAATTTTGGTGAGGTGAATTACTCTAAGATGAAAATGTGGTCATTTTTCTCAATTCTATTACTAGTTTGTGAAGTGAAGGAGTGAACAGAATGGTGCTGTTGAGAAAAAAAAAAAAGCAAGTTTCATTAAGGTGCATTAACACTGCTTTACATAGGGTGGACAAGGCCTCCCATGGAATACCATTTCCAGCTTTGACAAATTTGTGAGAATTCACTAGAGAATAAATGAAAGCTTGGAGTTGAGAACAAGACTGAATAAACTAGATTTGGTTTATTTGGAGAAAAGAGAAGGCTAATAAGCTGTGACTATTCCTGAGTGTTACACAAAGGATGAAAACATGTAGCTTTTCTTGCCTGTGTTATTTTGCAAAAATGCAGATTAAAAACTAGGAAAAAAAAGTTTAATGCTGGTGAATTAATGTTTTTCACTGAAGTTTTTAGGAAATAGTTGAACTCGCTTTTGCTAGGAAAAAAATCTGTGAATACTTACCCTGACCCAGCTAGAATGATTTCATAGTCCCCCCTCATCTTAGGTTTTTACGAATTTACCCACTGTTAGAATATAGGAGATAAATATTTTCACTTCTACAAGATGTCTTCATTAGCCTAATCACTGGTGTATTCAGTATATAAGTGACAGCATGTGTTACCTCCATGACTTCCTTAGCATCCTTTTACTTCTTTATCTACTCTAATAAAAGCACTTGGACTTTTTTAATTATAAAATATGATCCCATAGGTAGAAGAGGACCTGTTGGACCCACTGGACCTATGGGAAAATCTCTTTATAGTGCTTCTCCTGGTCCTCCAGGTGATCAAGGACCACCTGGTTTAGATGGCATCAGAGGTACTGAAACAAAAAATTCTTAACTTGATCATGTAAAAAGCCTGAGACTATTTAGAGTCATTTGGTCTGTGGAACAACATTTAAGGGTACACAGGGAATAAAAGCCAATCAGTATCTCGGGTGATTACACAGAGAAGTGAATACCAGAGAGATCACCAGAGCAAGAATAAGGCACACATCTCCAGACTGAGTTTTCTGGCCTTCACAATAATTCTACACAAGTTCTGTTGCCACAACAAACCCCAATTTCCACAGAAGCAAATGGAAATAAGATTACTGGGCTCTCTTGCTAGCAAGAGGAATAAAACACATTGTCCAGAGGTTTGCCATTGTTGGTAAACCCACAAATAAGCTTTCCAATCAAAATCCAGCCCTAGGAAAGCTAAAGCTGGCAACTCTTGTGTAAGAATTTGTGTAGATCTCACTTATTTTACAAGCAGGGGTTACCAAAGGTTCTAGTTAATTCCTATTCTGGTCCTCAAAATGTAGCTCCTTCAAGTTATTCTAACTCCTTATATTAAGTATTATCTTAACCCTTCCTTACACAGTTACTTCCTATTAGCAAATAAGAGACAATTGGAGGGGTAAGCAACATTAAAACACACAACAAAACAGTATATCAATGTGTGTAACATGAACTTGCCACAAATTTACACAGTTTTGGGAGCTATTCCTGTTATTGTCTTCCTTACAAAGCCCTGGACAAAGGTTAACGTTAATGTTTCCAAAGGCATACAAGGGCTGTCCTTTACTAGGGAAAAAACACAAAACCAAAAAAACAGACATGGATATTTTTAGCTGCTTATACTTTGTGTATATTTCTTTTACCATAGGCCATCCTGGGAACCCTGGTCCTCCTGGAGAGACCGTCTTCGTGCGAGGAGATCCAGGCGATATTGGTATTCGAGGGGCACCAGGTAATCCTGGGCAGCAAGGACAACAAGGAGCCAAGGGTCTTCCAGGGAATCGAGGAAGAAGAGGCCCAAAAGGTAGGTTGAGGTATTTTTAATTAGCACATGCACTTATTGTCTACGCAACTGAACTTTATGCTGAGGGCACTGCCACTGGAAACAGCCAGAATGACAGGGCAGACTGGATGTTCTATGGCTCTGCCCTGTTAGCTACAGATAAGATAGGACAGAAGGTCAGAGTAGAGCCAGATTCATGTGTACTCATTCCAGCAACACATTGGAAGACTCCCCTACCAACCTGAGAATAAGACAGTAAAACTTTTGAGTCTGCCAGATAAAGCAAATCTTGACTTCTCCTGCAGGGGCCTTGAGAAACTATGGCAGGCACAGATGTGTTTGAACTAAGTCTCACATCTGACCTATATGATTAGCTTTAGGCTTTCAACAGATTCAGTTTCAAAACAGAGATGTAGATACTCTGCTTATTCCATGCACTGTTAAAAAGTCCTATCTGCACAAATCCCTTCCAATGTCTACAAAAAGAAAAGTCGTAAGTTTTAGTTCTAGACCAGATCAAGAAGAAAATGTGCATTCTTTCTGGGAGAACAGAGTTGAGCTGTGCCAAGCATTTTTCTGTTACTCAGGCAGCCAAGACTTCATCTTTTTCATGCGCTCAGCTTCCCAGAGTACAACCACATGTAACTGCACAACTGTTTTCCTTCCAGGTCCTATGGGAGTCCATGGTCCACAAGGTCCACCTGGTGATATAGGACAACCAGGAGACCTGGGTTTTCATGGAAAACCTGGACCCAGAGGCCCCCCAGGTACTTACGGATCTGTATTTTCATCGTCATTAATTTGTAACTGTCATCTTTCCATTCATATATGTTATTAATGTTTACTTGCATACAATCTGAGAAAAAAACTGATGTATAAAAATTTCTCAGATGTGTATTTGTTTCTAATGTCACCTCACATAAATGATTCACTTCTTATTCCATTCCTTAATTTACATGTTGGAAACTTGTTTCTACCTGCACCACAATGGCCACAATCTGCTTTCTGTTTTTCAAATCCTTCAGGTTTCATAGGTGAGTTCCTGACTACTGATTATTCTTTTCCTGAGTTGCTCTTTCTTTGTAGGCACATTGCACCTATTCTCAGCTTGACTGCTAGAAGTAGTAGATACTGTTACAAGAACATAATTGTAATAGATTTTACACATAAATATTTTGTACTTCCATACAGAAGTGGTGCTACATTGACAAGCCTCATGCTATTACATCAGTTAGATTTGTAAAATACTTTTGGTTCAAATTATCTCTTTGGATTTCAGCTGTCAATCACAATACTTCCTAACAAAAAATTTAGGGAAAGCTTGACTCCTAATCCTGGATTTCTAAATACACTGCACTCAGTCTGACTAAATTGATGCAATTCTGGTGGGCATTATTTTTTATTCCTGTAATTATTTTAAATGGATATTGTAGGTTAGATTCTTTGTCTTGCTTATTGGTGTTTTTGCAGCCACAGACAAGTTACCATGAATTTTCACCTATGCCAAGGTGTTTGCACTGAAGTCAGATAGACTGTAGGCTTCAACTCAAGCCAGTTTGAGGCACCTCAGGGCAGAAATCATGTACAAAATTTCAAAATATAGCAGGTAGTATGTATCTCATAACACATACTTGCCTTGCTGTTAAATGCTGTGCTAAAAGACTAAGGGTAAAACTAAAAGTAGTGAGACTCAATACTTCAAGATTTTAAAATATTGAAAGCATACACCTGAATAGCAAAACCCAGCTAAACAGATGTGTTGGCTCCACATGGGAGCTACTAACCAACCTTCTGTCTAAATTTACTTTCCCATCACACATTCCAGGTGACCCTGGTGAACCAGGAAAAGTAAATGATTCATGCCCTGTTATCCCAGGGCCTCCTGGGGAAGTAGGACAAAGAGGACATGATGGGTCTGAAGGACTACCAGGACCAATAGGTCACCCTGGACCCCAAGGTAAGCTTGTGTTTAGACAACAAATAATAAAGACTCAAGATGTGAGTGTTACTCCTCTATGCTATACATGTTTTCTCCCTTTAAAACACTTAAATCTCCAGAAACATAGTGGGCTGCTTAATGCTGAGGTTGATGGATCAGTGTAGCTGAAGCAGACTGCCGAGCTTGCCTGTGCTGCTTCCCTTTTCCTGGGCCAGGAAGGGCAAAAGTTCCTTGCACTGTTGAGAACTCCTCAAATGGTAATTTTTCCTATTTACCAACAAACGAAAAACCAGTGGTACTACTGTAGCCACGAGGAGAATATGTTGTAATGAGAATTTCCATCAGCATTTTCTCTGTTTTGAAGTCTTATTTTGTGGTGGTGCCCGTTCTACTGAGTGACCCTCTGAATGCCGCCCATGTTTGGACAATGTCTAACCTTTAATGCAGCCACATGAAGGGAAAGCACCTGCTTTTTGTTCATCTAGGGGAGAAAGGAGAAGAAGGGTCCTGCGGCCTGCCAGGTCAAGATGGCTTACCTGGGACACCTGGACCACCAGGTGACCAGGGACATGTAGGAGAGCAAGGATATGCTGGACCACAAGGTAAGAATGGAACATGACTTTCTGGGGAGAGAAGTTTGAGATGGTCCGATTTTTGTCACACAATTCTCACATGGATATATCCATCTCTGACCTAAGATACCATGACACTTCTTTCCTCCCCCCCTCTGTTGGAACACTAACAGTGACATTTGTGAATGATTTCACATTACACATAAAAAGACCTATCAGAAGAAAAAAATTATCTCAGCATCCATTATTAGCCAGAAGGGAAATGAACCACAGATGCTTAAACACAATATATCAATAGGTAAGCACTTCTGAGTCAGGGCTAATGATGTGACTGTCTGTAAGTAATTAAAATTGTATTTTAACTGTGAATGATGTTTAATAAATGAATGGTATAATAGATATGAGAGGAAAGGACATTGACTGCTACTGCAGGGATTCAAACTCAATCCAGAGAATTCAACCTCATGGTTAAGTGTGGGAAATCATTGCCCACCTCTGTTCATTTCTGAATCCATACAGCACAAGGCAGAAGCACAACAGAAAAAGTAAATCTCAAGCATTGTGGCAACTTAGTTCATTTCTCTCCCATAAAGAAGATAACAAGAGTCTACGGGTGTATCTAATGCCAACAACAGTCTGTGAACCTGATTTATATTCAGTCAGGAATCCATTGCTGAATGCTCACACATAATAAAAGCTAGAAGTTCACGCTTTTCATACTAGTAAATTTCTTTTACATTTTCTCCTATGTATAAGGCCCACCTGGCCAGACTGGAATCCCAGGACCACCAGGCCCTCATGTTAGATCTCCAAGTGGATTCTTGCTTGTCCTTCACAGTCAGTCAGACAGAGAACCGCTCTGTCCAAAGGGGATGCCAAAATTATGGATTGGCTACAGTCTGTTGTATGTGGAGGGACAAGAGAAAGCCCATAATCAGGATCTTGGTATGTATTGTAGTAGGCAATTGCTCTCTAGTTAAAGTCCTGTATAGTGTGATCTATACCATGAAAGACAAATCAAACAAAGCACAATATAGAATCATCACTTACTTATTTAATAATTTACACTGATCATGATCACAATTTAAAATGGGTTTCTAAGTGAAAGTATTTCTACCTCTAAGTAATTTTAAGTTAGAGAGATGAGTATTTTACTGCACTCATCCTGGCTGGTCATTTTGGGGTCTCTTTGAAATCACTGAAGAGGTTTTCCTAAATCAGAAGTCTCATTTGTCCTCTGAATGATCTCCTTTTGACTGTGAAATCAGCTTGGGAAAAAGAGCTGATTAAGTTGAAAAGTATAAATAAATCTTCTAAATAGAATTTTGCAGTATTGTGTACTACAGAATTGTGTGTTTCTGAAAGACAGAAAGTAATATTTCTTTTTAAAAGACAGACAGATTTGTCCCAAGGACAGCTTCTTTTGGTGTCTTAGATAATTTCTTCTAAGCATTGTACAGTTCTGACTGAAATGAGCCATCTCAGTGAGCCTTCTGACTTGCAGCTTGAGAAACTGCTGGACTGCAATTTGCATAGAAGACATTTACTAAATTCTTATTGTCTTATTATCCAAGAGGCAGAGAAGTCTCATTGGAGGAATGATCAAGGACCTAATAAGCTTGACAAAAAGGTGCTTCAAAGAATAATAAAAAGATGTATTTCTAGTGCAGCAGCATTTCAAAATGTTTTCACTATTTGACATTCCCCAGGAGAGTCAGTTGGTAACAGAATGCCTTGCAACAGTGGGGAAAATGAGATTGATTGTTTCCTTTGACCCCCTGTTCTTTGCAGGCATTCTTCTTATTCAGGCTGCTCCAGATTCTTTGTTATTGATGGAATGGAACAGTATCTGTGATGAAAAAGAATGGGCTTCTGTATAGAAATGGGTTTTGGGGGCATTATAGAAATAAATCATGCACAAAGTTCAAGGAACAACTTACACAATGATTAACTAAATAGGTCACTTGTGGGAGAAGATTTTCACCTCCAGAGTACACTGAAGCACACACTAGTCCCTTCTTAATTTCCACTGTTCTCTGCCTGATTGAATTTTGCAGGACTCGCTCTGCAAAAATCCCTCAGAACTTTTATTTCACTATGAGAGCCTGTGGAGCCTTTCTGGAAGGCAACAGAACAGCTTAATGCACTGGTACCAACCGTTTGTCATACTTAACAAAAACTTTCTATTTATCAGAACTGGCATTTGGTTTCTCACTGCTTCTAATGAGTTTGTAAATAATCTCCTTCTAAAATAGTCACCACCCCGGCCTAATTTATTCTTCAGTGTTGGCACAGCTAGAAATTTGTTATCATGACTGTTTCCCATGGTGACAAATGTCATGTTAAAATATTGCATTGTGACACATACTATTGGTCAAAGGAAGACATTTTTAAAAGTTTGTTTTCAATGTAAGTAGCTATTTTGGTTAAGACCTGGGGGTTCAAAATCTGTGAATTACTTAACTCCTGTTAAGATACATAGTGTTGTAGCAGCAGTTCGCAGAATGCCATTTTCAGCTCACCTAGCAAACAGGAACAATTTTAATCTTTTGTTGTTGTTTTCAGGTCTGGCAGGATCTTGTCTTCCTGTGTTTAACACCATGCCCTTTGCTTACTGTAATATCAACCAAGTTTGTTACTATGCCAGTCGAAATGATAAATCTTACTGGTTGGCAAGTTCTGCTCCTCTGCCCATGACCCCACTCTTGGAAGAGGAAATACGGCCCTATATAAGCCGATGTGCAGTGTGTGAGGCCCCAGCCCAAGCAGTGGCAGTTCACAGCCAAGATCAATCAATTCCCCCCTGCCCAATGAACTGGAGAAGCCTTTGGATAGGATATTCCTTCTTGATGGTAAGAGCCTGGGCACGTGATCTCATTTAGATGTTTCTTCCATACAGCTTTTATGTTCTAGATATAAGAAAAATTCTTTATGGTGAGGGTGGTGAAACACTCAAACAGGTTGCCCAGAGAGGTTGTGGATGCCCCCTCTCTGGACGTGCTTAAGGCCAGGCTGGACAAGGTACTGAGCAACCTGCTCTAGTGAGAAGGGTTCCTGCCTCTGGCAGGGGGGTTGGAACTCGATGACCTTTAGGGTCCCTTCCAACCTGAACTATTCTATGATTGTATCCCAAGATAGTGCTGCTTCCTCCTCACCTACTTCTGGGAATGATAGCTTATCAATACCTGAAGGGAGCCTACAGAAAGGTAGGGGTAGGACTTTTTAATAGGATATGTGATGGCAGGACTAGGAACAACAGATGTAAATTGGAAGAGGGAAGATTTAGGCTGGAGATAAGAAAAAAATTCTTTATGGTGAAGGTGGTAAGACACTAGAACAGGTTGCCCAGAGAGGCTGTGAATGCCCCCTCAATCCCTGAAAGTGTTTAAGGCCAGGCTGGAGGAGGCACTGAACAATCTGGTCTAGTGGGAGGTGTCCCTGCCTATGGCAGGGGGGGTTGGAACTTGATGATCTTTAAGGTCCCTTCCAGACCAAACCATTCTATGATTCTAGACATTCAAAGATTTTTAGCTCTGGAGAGTAAACTAATGTAAAGAGATATTACACATTAAAAAACCTTAACAGAGCACAGAACCAGGCTGTAGCTGTATATACTAAAGTAATAGCCTTAAACTACACATTTCTTAAAAATTACAAAGATTTGCCTTCTTTTGTCATAATAAAAATCTAGATTTCCATATAGAGACATTTTTCAGAATTAGAGATCCAGGTCTTTTTAATGCTGTCCTGTAGTTATGTTTACACTGGTGTAAGTAAAAGGCATAATTTAGAATCAACCTGGATTAAGTAAGCTGGCTCCACAGACTTTTGAGATTAACATATTACAGTACAAATTAAGATTTTGTCTAGCAAAGGAAGCTTATCCAAGCTTAAGATCAGAAAAAAAAAAGTAGTTAAAATCAAAGACCATCAGAGAAAGATTAACAATTATGTTAATTTACCTATTTTTCATGCACGGTTATCGATTTCCTTCATTGTTCTTTCCAGCACACTGGATCTGGTGATCAGGGTGGTGGACAGTCTCTAATGTCACCTGGAAGTTGCCTAGAAGACTTCAGAGCAGCCCCATTCATCGAATGCCAGGGTCAGCGGGGTACATGTCAGTTCTTTGCTAACAAATACAGTTTCTGGCTGACAACAGTGATGCCCGAATTGCAGTTTGCATCAGCCCCCCTTTCAGGAACTCTGAAAGAAGGACAAGAGCAGAGGAAAAGAATCAGTAGATGCCAGGTATGCCTGAGACACAGCTAATGGGCAAAGCATGACCAGCTGGAGTGAGACTCACATAAGGATAAATACCATACTTTGGGTTTAAACAGTATTTAATACTGGAATATATTTGAAAACATGCAACACTGTTCTTGTTTAAATGGATATACAAGACTGAAAGATCAAGGATCTGTTAAACCTCATCCACATGCAGCTACAGGTAGCAAATTACTTCAAAAAATGGAACTCGGACACACTGGAGTCCACTGCATTTAATACAGGTAATAAGGTGAGCCTGGAGTGTTGAGTAGAGCCAGAAACACCAAGGAAACCAGAGGTCATGGGCAAGACAATGGATTTCCTAATAGAAGCTACATTTACGACAGGAAGAGTATGAGCATTTCTTTGGCATATTATAGTTACCCTTACAGATAGAAATGTGAGAACATGCAAATGTCTTAAAGCCTAAGAGCTGAATTTCCCAAGCTAAGGAAACCTGCACGTGCTGTTTGTGAGGGAAAGGAAAAATGCAAGTCCTGAAAAAATCTCATAATACAAGCAATGAAGATCAAAGTCTTTTACCATTGCAGTACTAAATCAAACTGTGAAACGAACATTAATTTGCCTTTCATAAGCAACAAAAAGATGGTAATCTGTTTAACAGCAGATTATGAAAGAAAATAAAGTTAGTTGAGATAATGAATATATTCACATGCCTAACAGCTATTATATTAAGCTATTAAATTTCAAGTTTCTAGTACTAACTGCAAAGAAATATTAGCATAGTGATAAAATGGCTGAATTTCAATAATAAACTTAGGTAGTGTTAGGACAATTGTCTAAAATTGAAGCAAGTAAATATTAATTTTGCCTTTTTTGTAAATACTCCAAAATAAAATTTAAAAAAACCAAAAACAAATAAACAACAAAAAAAACCCACAAAAAACCACAACAAACCATCACCTTCAAGATCCTTATGAAATTGTAGCTCTAAAAATAAAGAGTAAAAAATGCTAATTGCTAAAATGTTAACAAGCCAAAGCACTAATCACCTACTTGAATTATATTCAGAAACTTCGGGTAACATAGATTGCAAATGGAGAATTCATCACATGCAGGAGAATCACAAGTGATTCTTTTTCCTCTTCAATAAGATACATTTTACTGGAATGGAATAAAAAGATTTTTCCCAGAACTCTTAATTTTGTGTTCATTAGGAGAGATGCTCCCAGCAAAAACTTTAAGGAAACTGAGATCTGCATCCAAGAGTCCTAATTCAAAGAAACCCCCCCTGAAGCCATCACAAGTAAAACAGCCTGATCAGCCAATTTAAGAGATGGATACACAAACTCAAAGAGCAGGAAAGGCAGACAATCCAGTCTAAGCCAAAGGAAAATAGAGAGTAAGTTCATTCAGTTGTAAATACATCAGTCTAGCAACTCCCCTCTGAAAAACCCAGCCAAACCTGGCTGATCTGCTGAGCCCAAATAAGAGCAACCAATTCTCCTGCTATTTCCCCTCGAAAGGGTGAAGAAACCTCCTGGGGCACACCCCAGTCCCCATCTGTCTCAGGGAATGTTTCCCCTTTTGTCCTGGTGGCCCACTTGAACAGAGTGTACCTCTCAGTTTGCTCATCAGCAGTCCCAGCTGCACCCTTCAGATCTGGTGTGCCACACGGGCTCTGGAGGAGGCACTATTCCCTGCCATTGGGCTGTAGGAAGGAACATAATGCACTCCTTCAGGCAGGTGCACTCCTACATTGGGCAGGTGAGACTGACTTCCTGGTCTGATGCAAAAACCAACACTGTGTCTCTCGAAGGTGGTGAGTAGCTTCAGAGCTTACTCCTGTAAGTAGAAAGCAGCACATAAAAGGGGGGACTGTGCCTTAGTCACTTATTCTTTGAGGTGTCCAAACTCATATCCAAAAATGCCACCAGTAAAACCACAGGTTTGTGTTCACAGTAGAGACTAACACCTGCTTCCTCAGGTGACGTCACCATTTCCCCAGTGGATTTAGAGAATTCAACATTAAACTCTCCACAGCTTTCCTATTCTCAAGTCACTTCATCCAGATGTTGCATAAGGTACAAGAAGTTCAATTGGAGGTGACATAAGTGTAAAGTAACAATCTCCATGCTTATATACATTAAACAAGCAGAGCAGCTTCAGCACCTACCACCACCTCATGGCAAATCTCACTTGTGCTTGACCACACACTGCTCAGCTGCTCACCCAAAGACAACAGGCTTGGGCTTCACAGTAATTGAAATTCCACATATTTTAATGTTCTCCACACACTCAGTGAAGCAGAAATTCAAAACATGCAAGAGAAAGTTCTAACCAGTTTGTAAACATGTACTCAGTAATGAGAACACTACTGAATTCCCCCATAGAGAGTCAGCTGCAGCAAAAATAAGCTCTGTGTGTTGGTCCTGGTAGTTCACACAAAGATTGGGAGCAAAGCAGACAAGTCATAAACCTACATTATGTTCTCTTTGGTAAAACAAATTTCCACTACATACAAATGCAAGGACTTTTTCAGAATTAAGTCTTCTACACACTGATTGTAAATACTTTTCCTGTGGACAGATGCTGCTTCTTGCCCAATCTAACACAATGAAGACAAAGGCATTTCCATTAAAGTGAAGATTACACTTTCTCAGGAGGCAGAAAAATTCTGAAGGGAATTGAAGAAATCTGTGTTAAAATAGCTACTCTTGAAGTCACAGAAACTCCAGATTTGATTTTTAGCAAATACTCAAGAAAATTTTGTTTGAAAGGTCACCATAAAAAAACCAAAATGAGCCTGGATGACCTTTCTGAAAAATGGCTGGTAGAGCAGACTATGCTCCCCCAACCTAAACATTTCCCCCAAGCACTGAGGTCTCCTTTCAGGGGAGCAGGAAATGTTTTGATCTCACTTTCAGCCTGTATCAAAAACACTTTCCTCCAGCTCACCAAGCACAATCTCACTCAGGTGTAGAACACTTACAAACACTCTTTTCCCAGTATTTAAAGGGTATTTTATCCCAGTAGTGCCAGGGAAAAATCATACATACACATGAATTTGCCTGTGTTTAAAGACAAAACAAAAGAGTGAAAATTATGGAAGTTAAAACACACTGTTCTTCCACCACATTTTAAATTCTGGACTGTGAGAACTCATTTATTGGCAGTAATTTGTTAGGTCATTAAACTGTAATTTCAAGTATGTGTCTGTTAACAAGAGTCTGCTGATTGAGATTAATTAAGAGGGTGGAACTTCTTACATGGTACCTGATCACAGAGTTTAGAGGAAGGGGGGTTGGAGTTACATGATCCTTGGGGTCCCTTCCAACCCAGGTCTTCTGTGATTCTGTGATTCACAAGAAATCAGAGTTCCTGCAACAAAGGAATCAAGCTTCAGATGCTAAAGTATTTTATAAATAACTTTTTTCTTACAGAATCTCTACTTTATGTAGAGTCTGCCAGGCCCTAAATAGTGCCAGAAAACAGAGCATCACATCCTCATCTGTGTAGACTGCCCTTAATTTTTGTCTCTGAAGAGAGAAAGTGCATCAGAGCATAAGGTAGAAGTTCATCTGCAGCTGACACTCACCATTACCAGCACTCAGAAAACCCAGACTGATGAGGCTTCTTCATGGTGAAAATCCTACTAAGAAATTATTCCCTTAATAAACTCTCCAAAATATTTAAGCACCAGAACCTCCCAATAATCCATTCCCAAAAACTTGCACTGAATTTAAAAGACATTAAATTGGTCCCAACATAGTCAATCTGCTCCCTTGGTACCACAGTTCTTCACTACTAGTAGTGTGATTTAAGATATACTTTATTAATTGCTAGAATAAAAACCAAACAGTTTTACATGTAAAAAGGTTTATTTTGATTTTGTGTACAAAACATCAGAACAGTTCAAAAATTATTAGCATTAACAAGTTTTGTGAATGTTTAATGGCAAGTATTTTTGCCTGACTTCAGCAAAACAGGTGCTTTTAAAATTGCGTTTAAATTTATTTAAGTACCTGTTTTCACCTGACTAGTGGATAATCCAGTGGCTTTACATTATTAAAGAGATTAACACAGTAAATTACACAAACTTTCAAACAGAGCATTAAAAGATTACTCTGAAGAACCAATGCTACTCCCTCCTCATTTACACCTAATTACTCCTACTGAAAAAAGACATGTATGCAGCATTTTTATAGTTATTTTTAGTAAGCACAGAAAAGTTAACTATAAAATATCTGCTGGTTTACTCTGTGGCTACTGAATGTATAGAAAAATAACCAAAACAGTTTCCAAGCTTTCTTAAAAAATGAAAAAAGATGCTTTGAAAAGTTACATTCTTTGCATAGTTTATCCACCTTCCTTTCCAGAAAACTCCTTACAGATTATTTCACCTCTAAAGGGAAGCATTTTAAGTTGGAAATATAAATATTAAGAAAGGCTTTAGGAAACAACCAGTAGTTAAAACTTCATCACATACAAAATCTAGATAAAACAGCATATTTTGGGGAAAACTGCGTGACTGAAGGTTGCATTCAGTAACTCATTAAGGCCAGGAAACTGGCAACTGTTTTTCACCCAGTTTGCTGAAAAGCTTAAGCTCAGACTCGCGGGATGTAGCTCTTTTTATCAGTCTTTTCAAGTTACATTTCATATGCCAATCCCCAAAACAGTTGGTCTGCACAGAGACAATTTTGTAAGGAAAAACTGCATAGTTTTACAATTGTGTAAAAAGTAATACTTTTTTCATCTGCAAAGGACGAAGCAAATTTGTTGTCCAAAACACTTGCAGTCAAAAAGCCAAGAACTCTGAAAGCTACACAAAAACTTCAGAAGAGAGTTTTGGTAAAACCATCAGTCATCTTCCTCTATGTTTATCTATAAGGTGCCTTAAGATGAAAATGACAAAGCTCACATTTTGATTCTCATCTCACACTTTTTATGCATGTTCCAATTTTGATCCTGAAACTCACCATATCCTCTCCCCAGTGTTGCAACTAATAGTATAAAAATGTGGAAAAATATTACAAATAAATTTTCATATTACAGATTGCAAATGAATCTGCAAACACTTTGGTAACTCTGAAGAGCACTTTACATCAACATCTGACAGTTTCATTGTCTCTCAAATCTACGAAGCCTTTGCCTTCTTAGTTCCTCTTCTGAATGCTGCTCAGGTGGAAACCAAAACCCATAGGGCCTCCGCTCATTATTAAATGTTGCTCTCCCTGAATCTGCAAGACAAAGAATACTGTTATTTTGTTCAATTAGATGAGAAAAATGCACGTATATCCTGCAATCCAGAACAAATACAAAGCAAATGGAGTTGAATGTCTCCAGTTTTGATAGCTTCAGAGAAGTAGCAACTTCCAGAAAATGCTCTTGAAAACACCAAAAAGAAAGAAAAAAACAAACCAACAAATCACAGCCAAAAAAAACCCCAAGCATCTAACAAGCACTAACCTGAGAGTTCATAGTTTTTTCATTATTCCTAATTTATCTAAAAGTCCTCTATTGTTCCTTCTGGCAAAATGAGCTTTTTTGTTTTTGCTGTTCACCTTGCAGTCTCCCCCCAAAGGTGACCCAGTAGGCACACACACAACTTCCTGGGCAGAAACGTTAAAAAAATATGTAAAATGCTACATTATACATTGACTGAAAAATGAAAGATTGACAATGTATTTCCAAAATCTTAATGTTCAGGAAGATGTATTTTACATAAAACAATACACTGAGAAGTTGTAAATATATGCATATATGTAAATTATCCTGTTACCTGAAATAGTTCCCTGACTTTTTAATTATGAGAAAAACAACACCTTTATCTAACCAAAATATTTATGTCAATGCTTAGAAATGGTAATCAGGGCTCTGTTACTACTGAAAATCCTGCACTTCTGTACACAAAAGATCTTCACAACACATCTGCAGAACACTTGGGGATTTGTGGAATTTAACAGCATATTTAAAGTATTTAAACTGCAGTAACACCAAACAGGCAAAAGCAAAGAATGCAGTACAAAAAAGTTAGAGCAAAACACTAACCCTTACACAGCTTATTTTAAATTTTATTGTGAACCAAAACTGTGTTCTGTGAATAAAGACAGAGACCCTCCACACCTTCCCCATCTCTCTGGGGTCACTAAAGTCCACAATTATAGGACTTTGGACCAAAACAAGAAAATCACTTCAAGTGCAACTGGATTGACTAAACCTCTGTTAGTGGAATACAAATTTAGCTTTCATAATCTTAACAGTGTATATATTTAAAATGTAGATGAAGCTGCATCAACCCTTACATCACCATCAAAGGAGTAAGAGAAATGCTGTATTTGTTGACCTAAGAGCACACACATCTGTCAAACTCTTCCAATCCAGCAACCGTTTCCAAAGTCTAAAGATCACCTATATAGTCAGCAAAGCTAAGAACGCTTCACATCTTTCTTCCAGGAAATGCAGACAGTACAAATCACCTGTCTTTAAACTTAGGTAACCTTCCTCTGGCTCCCAAAAGGAAGGTTACTTTTCCTAAAACAGAGTGGAAAGCAAAAGGCATACAGGAAGATGACCACATATGGAACTCTACAGTAACGACCTCCTCAAGAAAAACACTGCTGATGTACTTCAGGGGTGCCAGGATGACAGCCTTCAAGTAACAGATCAAGATTGACAAAGTAGTTGTCAAAGATTTGCAATTAATTTATCAACACTACTAAGCAATAGTGGTATGAAAATTTTTTATCAAGTATCATAAATGAGAATACTCACTTGGCTTCCATTTATACCAGTATCATGTGATTTATTTCTTCCATAAATAGTACAGCCCTGCTATTTATAAAATTATAACCCCACTATTATATAATGCTCTCAGGATGAAGGTTCAATAACTGCTTCTGGGCCTGCTACAGATTACATACAATGTACTACATGGCTATACCTGTGGCATATGTGTGACTTACCTTGCCTTTTAATAGAAGACACCAATGTTTGAAGTGTTTTGCTTGAGAAAATGGAAGTTCCTTCAATTTATAAACACCAAAGCATATAATTCTAATGTATAATTAAATAGACATGTTCAGTGTGTGTATGAAATTGGAAGAAGCGGAGAGCAGAAGTTAGAATTGCTACAGTTTGATTTCCAGGAATCAAGCCTTAATTAACTCCTTTCTGATTTGAAGTGGGCAGAGGATCCTAAGAAAAGGCAGGGGGTATAGAGCATCATTTTTCCTCCTCATGCTTTACAAAAGACTAAGAGGTCTCCATAAAGAATCAGGCAGAGATTCACTGCAGCCTTTTCCTTTTTCACATAGCACTAGAAGACAGATGTGCTACAATTGAAAAAACCCTATAAAATGGCAGATCTACTTTTATTCTCCCATCTCCTTCCCTCTGCAAAATGCAGACACTTGATATAGTCTGACAGATTTGGTTTTCAACACTTGTCACTGCCCAATATTTTCCAGTCCAGCTCCAAGCAGACCCCATTCAATAGCCTAAGCTATTGTTTCTGACATTGCCCTTTAACTTTCTGTCGATGCATGAAAGAGTTTTGTCATGCTATAAAGCAAACTGTTCTTCCTGGTGCTGCTGCCAACATTCCTCATCTACAGACTTGAAAACAGCAAAGTGTTGAAGAAGAGAAATAGAAGTCTAATTAAGCTTTCTATCCTGTGCTTTGGAGCAGATGACAAAAATCAAATTTGCAGGAAGTCAGATCTGGCTAATGAAGTTAGAAAGAAAAGCAACATACAATTAAACCAGAGACAACTAGATTCTTAGTTGCCTCAAGTCTTGAAGTGTTCAGAAGACAAAAACTGGATTCTACAAAGTATTTTTCCCCCATCTTGATTTCACTAGCATTATAAAAAGATAAAATACATTCTAATGAATACATTAAATAACTTCCATAAGTGCATAAAATAACTTCTAACAAATTTCAATTAAAACCAAACATTTTTGTGTTTCTAAACATTTTTGGTTTTTTAAATGTCTTTCAGCTAAGCTAAAATACAGACTTCTTTTAAGGTAGAAAAGGATAGAGTGAAAATAACCAGTAGTTGCTTGCCAACTAAATAAGTATGAAAAGCAAAAATATAAGCACAGAGAAATTAAATATTGTCAGCATCGATTCCTCTATTATGCTGCAGATAGAGTGCTGTAAAGATTTCTTTGGCAAACTTACTTGACTTCAAAGTTTTCTGTTCTAAAAGCATTTATTTTGCTATACTAGAAAGGTAATCAATAGTAAACCATCATGAATAAATTTAGTTACAGTAAGAGAATGATACCACATCCTGACACTGCATTCCCTGAAAATTTGACCAAAGAACTTCTGTTTATGGGTATGTCCAAAAAACTGAAAAATAAGTCGTGAGCAAAGTATCCTCCCCCACCACTCCCTTCTCAGTACAAATCCCACGTTCAAATATAAGATACAATTAAACTCTTACCTCTTCCATTCAAACTGTTTAGAACTGCCCTTTCAAGCTGTTCTTCCTCAGTGAGCCCACCTGTATAATCATAATAGCTCCTAGGCATGCTGTACTGGTAACCTGGATAGCCATAATAGTCTGTAAAGTAAATGCAAAATATTAAAATAAGAAGTTGCTACTCAGTAGGAGACTTATATCAGACATTATCTTTATACTGCCTTTCTTCCAGAAGTTATTTTAATTTGGGAATTAAAAAATTGTTAGCATTCAATTACACACCCCATGAATCAATTTCTCATTTACAAAGGCTGACTACATTAACAGGAAAAACAGAAAAAAGACAGATCAAACAGCTCAGATTTTGTTGTTATAAACAGATGCCATAGAATTGCCATTTGCAGTGAACACTTTGACTTAAACCTTCAGTAAACTGAAATTTTGCTATTACTCAAGTGATCAGCAACCCGTGGCTTAGAAGATTCTTATTTTTTAAACAATTCTAAAATCTTCAAAAACCTTTAAGCTATATATAGGCTACCTTTAAGAGACATAATTCTGCTGAAAAAGAAAACTGCCTGCAGGATACCATTTAGCTGTTAAATACATATATAGTTTGAATGCAATTTTCTATATATTCCCCTCTGCCTTATGCTAATCTGAATGAACATTTTCTCAACTATAATTTTTTTGCTGGTGGCTTCAAAATTGCACACATGAAAACTATAAAAATTACAGTACTAAACATGAAATTAGCTGATGAAAGCAAAAGGATGTCATATTCAAGTTTGTTCTACTGCGGTAAATCTTTTTGTTTGATGTTTTAAACTCATCAAGTTGTAAGTGCTTAGAAGGCCATAATACTTGACTTCAAATATAAGTAAGTTTGGTGACAGATATGTACAACGTGTTTCCATTAAAATATCCTAATACTTCAGCAATTCACTGGGTTGAGACAAAAGTTAACTCATTCACCGTGTTAGAACAACACTTAATTTTTTTTCCTAAAGCTCTTTCTTTTTACTGTTTCATAAAATCTCTTCTGATCATAACTTCATCTATTTTTCTAATTAAATAGGTATTTAAAGGCAGATAGTAATAAGTCAGCAGTAGCAGAAAATTAATCAAGGATGTACTGCATATGCAGTAATTCAAACAGACAAATTTATTGCATATAAATTACACCATGCAAAAGGTCACATCTTCCATAAAGACTTCTGCAAATAGAAAGACAATTAAAAAGTTTATACACAGGGAATGAACATAAATATAAATAAATATATAAATATATTTAAATATTAAAAAATATATAAATATATATCTGCTTTAAATTGTAGTTAAGTCATTTTAGAGAAATTTAAAGCTGGAAAAGATAAATATGTGTTTACATCTAAAGCCAATTTGGCAGACAGGATAAATTCAGGTTAATCCTCTCCTTTAGCTTCCTTTTGCCCATAGTTACTCAAAGCAACAGTGCAGCAGCCTTATGGACTGCCTTAGACATACAAAAACTTGCAGCTTCCTTGTTGTTACCATATTAAAGTTGATATAGGCATTAGAAACACAGAAAAAGAATAAGCTGAGGATAGCCTAAACCTAACATTAAGCAATTGGGTTTTTTCACATCAATTACTTGGTTTACAGAAAGTGTTCAAGATAAGCAGCTCCTTGTCAGATGAGGGGGGAAAAACTATTCTACGATGGAATAGAAAAATTTGTCAGTTAAGGACAGATGTACCAGATCTACTGAACCTTAGGTAGATACAATTTCCTTCCTGCTGCACCTTCTGCAAAAGGAATACTGTTTCCTTACAGCAACATTTTATGAAGTCATGACGTTAACTTCATGTTTAAAGCCGCTTGTACAAAAAAAAAATACATTCACATAGTTCCCTAAAAAGGAAGACATGTCCAGAGAGGTTAATAAGTTTAGCAAGTATACCTGTCTGCAGAATATTTTGACTGTTACCTATCTTTCCATTTAACTAGCTCCTCTAAAGATTAACAAGTTAACAAAATTGATGTTCCTATTTTTAAGCTAGAGTACAACTTTAGGTAAGTGGGTCAGAGTACTAACCTGAATAGTAGTAGTCCCTTGGCCTGGCAGGACCAGTAAATGAAGAAATGCCTCCTAAATATAAAAAAATACACATACTCAGTGTATATCTTTATAAAATCAAATTCAAATGAAGTCTTTCTTTCAGAGTCTGATTTGTATAAGATACAAATATGAAGCAACTGGTACTTATGAATCTTTTTGGCATCAGAGAGTAACAGATAAGCTTGTATGCTGTTCTAGATTTTATATTACTGTTTAAGCAACAAATGCATGTTGTCTACAAAAATCCAAACCAACCTATTCGTATGTTCTGGAGAACATTTGTTAATCTCTGCACTATGATTGTACATTAGCAAAACTGAGTTAGAGCACAGAAAATTGTAATCACACTGTGCTGTCCCTGCTCCACTACACAGGAGAAAAAAAAAACCACTGGAACACTCCTTTCTCCAGTTCTTGTTCACACAGCAACCTTCACAGTGTGCTTCACTAACAGTGCCCTGGGTTTTATCACAGAACCCCAGAATGGTGTTTGGATGGGACCCAATCTGATGGTCCAGTGTATTTTTTCACATCAAACTGCTAAACATATGACTGAAAGACTATCAAAGTAGGGATAAGAGTTCCTATGAAAAGCATACACATTCAAACAAGTAACTTTCCACTACCTAGGCACTATATCCACAATCAGCTTGGAGCTACTTAGGAATTAAGTAGTCAGTATATTAAATAATCAGACAAACCCAAATTTCTTTTGAATTAACCCCAATACAGTGTTGAGCCAGGATTTAACTTGCAATTAAAATGCTGAAATTTATTAAAGTGCTCATGTAAGTTTGGACACTGTATTTAAAACAACTGTTAGACTGAGCAGCTGAAAGGCTGCAGTATTACATTGCTCAAGCTCAAGAACCTCAGTAACAATTTCTCAGGCATTCCACAACCATTTTCAAACTGTAAGGACTTGCACCAGCACAGAAGCAAATGGGAGAAGTCACAAACTCAACATGCTCTGGCATATTTTATGGCTTTACCACACCATTTGAAGTGAAATTTTCTTTTGCATCTTGCATGGAACATTTTACAATAAAACATTTTTAAAGGGTAATGGTATTACTCTAAGTAAAAATATCTGAAAGACATTTACTAATTTTTGTCATCCACACTTGAGTTGATTTTTTCCCTCTGCACACACTGTAACTAGCATATCTTTAATTACCTAAAAACTCAGTGGAATGGCCTGAATTTCTATATGCAAAGCTCACTAAATTTTAAAAGTAAGTTTCTTTTGCAGATTTTACAACCTTAAAACTATGTACCTGCACAAGCTTTCATGATCTTTTCCAGAGGTCCCATAGTGTACATCAATCCAACAAGAATCCCTGCCAGATGCCCAGCAAAAGAAGTCCTACAAAATAAGGAAAATCTTGTGAGGGAAAGGAAGTTTTTTTACACAGATTCAGAATGGCAAGGGCAGAATTTGTAGCAAACAGAGGAAAACTCCAAGTGAGACCAAGCACAGAAAAGGGACTCGCCTCCAAGGACACAGTAACAACTCCTCTTTCTTTGCAACTACTAAATCAGTAGCTACTGACAGTTACTGAAAAGTATCTAACAAGTATACCAAAGCTGCTGGAAACTACTCAGAGAGATCATTCAATTGTTTAAAAGTACAGAATAGCATTTCCTTAAAACCATTTGAAGACTTACTGAGACAGGAAACTGGTTTTAATCTTCAAGTAAATCCACAGTACTATGACAAAAGTCCAGGTAGACTGTCATGAATAAAAGATACCCTAAATTCAACTTCAAGCATTCAAATTAAAAGTTAAACTAATTAAACACAAGAGCTTAAAAAATGAATGCAAAATCTTTTGAGTTTAACAAGGTGTAAATATTCTTATAAATTGTTCCAAGACCATGGGAACCAAACCCACATATTTATAAATACAGTTTATTTCCAAATTAACACAAACACAAATCACCCGCCTATTACAATGGATACACTCTGCTACAAAATTGAATCTTGCTTAGAAACTATGCTACATAGTCAACTTATCTGTGCTAAACAATTACCCTCGATACAAATTAGACCAAATGACTGCGTAAGTAAATGACAAATCAGGATATTTACACAGTCCTATAGAGGAAAGTGACATTGCTTCCTCGAATATAAACAGGAAATCTGATATTAATTTTTCAACACACTGGGAAAATAACATAGAAAAGTAAAAGCTAGGTTTAACAAAAGACTGAAAGCTTACAAAATAGTTCTCACATGATGTCATTCCTGTCATACCTGAGGGCTTAAATTGGTTGATCTTAGCCCTTTTCCTCCTGAGAGACAGTTCTCATCAATGAGTATCACAAAGTCAATCTTTAATAGCCTCAATATTACTTGTGTCCTATATTGGTATGGATTTTCAGGCCATCCTGACACAACATTCCCACTCAGGCAGGCCCAAATTCATTACTGACTGGACAGAATTTTGCCCCAACTACTAACCTCTTATCTATTCAAAACTGAATTATGCAACTTGATCTACAAAAGAGACACCATTTAATCAGATAGTTCAAATATTACAACATTGCCCTCAGCATGAATATGTAAGAGCTGCAATTGTTACGTTCGTTTTGAGGCAGTTGGCAGGTACTAATTAAACATTCTGTGTTTTGGAACATGAATTTCTGAAGATTACTATTTGTCCTCTATTGTTACCTACTATCCTTTAAGTGCTGTGAAACTGTCATGTCAGGATTTTATGTAACTATGTAGCAGTTCTTTAGAATGGGCAGCAATCTAAGCTTCCACAAAAGTATGAAAAGATTTTAGACATTATTTCTGTACACTTTATACACTTTCTACTCCAAAGACATTTCTGCAGTAAGCACCTGAGAGTCAGCAGCACCCAACCACTGAACACAATTCTTTCCTCCTCTAGACAAGAGCACGATATATGCTTATGGGTTTACTTTATACTTTAATAGTAGACATAGTAAAAGCCAATAATATGTCCAGCTAACATAAGTTTGTAGTCCTTACAGGAATGTTTTAAATGCACTGAAAAATTTGATTTTATTTATGCAGCCATGCAAATAACCTCCCAGCTCACATTTAAAATTGCATTCGGAACAGTATGATCTCTAGCTCTTTTAACTTAGCCTTCATTGCTGCAGCCAATCAGGCAGTGAGTCAAAGTAGTAAAATCAGCATTTAAACTAATCTATATTTGAATTCTCATGCTGGTTCCATCTGCTGGACCATAGTATCTGATGAGGAATATGTCTGTATTACGCTTTCTTTAATCTTTCTGAAAATTAGGAACTTGTATCTAAGCTGTGATTTGGTAGTTTGGAAATTTGGCTGGCAATTATAAAATATTGTACAAGAAAATTACCAGCTTGCAACTAGAACTCCAGAAACTAACTGCAAAAGAAAAGAGAGGCGCAATTCTCTCTGCAATGGAGCAGACAAACTGTGCTGGCAGGAAAATGGAGGAACACCAGCAAGATTGCAGGAAAGTTTAACTCGTTCAGAAACCACATAAAATTTGAAGAATACTGTATGATAGCTTTATAATAAATTAGTAGTGACTGTAATAAATTTATAAAAGGGATCAGGACATAAATTGCAAGCAACCAGTGGAATGCTGATTTTGTAATGAAGCCCTTGGCACTACAGCATACTAAAGTTTACTTATTTTGCTGAAAACATGTCCCCTTTTCATGTCCATCAGCTTCTGCTATCATTCCTCAAATTCTCAGTAATAACTTGCTATCTTCCCTCAAATTCTCTGTAATACCTTATGGGCACAGTATTTTCAGTTTATTTTGCAATGTAGACAACATATAGGGCATTAAGGAAATGAGACTATAAAAATCAACACTTAACTGTAGTCCAAACGCTCTGTCTGGATACTACCAAATGCTACACTTCATAATATATTTCAATCTATTTCAGAGTGCCAAAATCTTTTTTAACTTAGAACTATTAAAGGCACTTACCCTGGAGAGATTAAATGAATAGCCACCAACTCCACCCAACAAGCATATTTACTGGATATCTGCAACCCAAGGACACTGCTGACTCTTCCTCGATTGTAATGGTTGTTGAGGACTTTCAAGGCAAACAAGACCCCTGCAAGCATGAAGAAATTAGAACTAACTAACAAGAGAAAATCAATGTAGTACTTTTGCACAAATAATAAAGAAATGCAAACAGCTACTGAAATTGAAGTACCACACAGTTTCACAGCACTACAAAGCATACTCTAGGATGCCAGAAAAATAGTTATAAGCTGTTTTTTTCAGCATTGCTTTCCAGGGACTTAAAAAGGGGTAAAAACATACATATTTGTTCAACAGCTTGAGCTGCTTTTAATACGCCTACTTACTGTAGCTATTCAGGCATTCAAAGCAGTACAAACAATTTTAAAATGAGAACTTTAATTGAAATATTTGACAGAACTACTGAACTCAAAAAAGAAGTTTTGAGCTGAAAGAAGCCATTACTGAAAACAAGAAAGAGGCACACGATGCTCAACCGTAGGTTTAAATTTTGAATTAGTGGAAAAACATCTTGTATATCCTCTAGAATAATCTGTATCTGAAACAAGATAAATCACCTTTAGTTACAACAGATAATCATGAATTTGTAACTGACAGCAACTGTTTGACTATGCAAGCAATGACTTGCAACCATGTTTCACCACCAAAGAGCAGATGACCAGAGAATATCTGAAGGTCAAAATGAATAAATATTTGGATGTTCCAACTAGTACCAGTCTGAATACCACAAGGAACCCTCAGAAGTGCTGAGAAATCACATAGCTGTACATCTATCTACTTTCTGCATTTGAATATTGCTACATATAACCTATAAATGTTAATTTCATATATTTAAATTGTACTAACTCTATGCCTTACCTGAAAAACCTACTGCACAATTCATTTCATATGAAGGATCATCCAGAACTCTTGTAAGTATGAATTCCAGAACCATATAAACAACTCCTACCAGCACTGAAAATACAGCAATAATGTATGCAAACCATAAGCTCTTAAGCTTTCTTTCCAGCATTATCCCCTTCCAAAGCATAGAAACCATATTATAATATAAATGCCAGTCATCAGCATGGTGGAAAGGAGAAAGCAGTAAACGCTGCCAGTTCTTTCTGTAGAAGCCTTCCTCTACACTGATGCACACTTCAGACAGTGGGCTCACGGGATTCAGAAAGAGAAAAACATTCAGTGCAAGCACCCCAAGGGTGACAGAAGGAATATTGTGGAGTCCAACTTGAGAAATTTGATAAAGCAGTAAAAGCAGTCCAGCATTGATTCTTCCCTCCCTTCGTCGCATTATGACTTCTTAGTCAGAGAAATGTGAAGATTATTCCAATGTTTAGTCTTTTGTTCAAACTGAATACCACACAAGTTTGGGTAATTCTGAAAGAAAAAAGATCACTGATTATACATATTGTATTTTCAAGCTCATCACTACTAGTTTTAAAAATAAAAGCAGCCAATCAGCTGAGACTTTTTAAATTCACAAAAAAATGAAAGTGAGAAAAAGAATTACAACTTTTAATGTAGCATAAGACACCAATAAGAGACTGAACTTTGAATAGCTTCCATAGCCTACCTCAACTTGACCAGTGTGATTTTTAGTTCTTAAAACTCTTGAGGTAGGACAATAGCAGGGCCACTCTTCAACAGTTCTTTGCCTAATTATTAAACATAGGCAACCCTATTTCATACGTAAGTATCAACTACGCAGAGCCAGCAAAATACACTTGCTCATCAAAACTTCACTACTGGGTTTCAAATGAGACTTCCTGCAGTATCTAGTTGTATATAAAATTATCTCAATTCTCCGTTCACCTTTTCCATTATAAACCAGTTAGAATAAATTGCTATTATACTAACTTCTTATTTAGTTTAAATTACTTTCCCATTCATCAAATCAAATGCTTCCCTCTATAAACTGTTATTAGATAAACAAGCAACAACCTAATTCTTCTGAAGGACAGCAGAAAAAACCAAATAAGGACAGCAGCTCAAGGCACAAAGTTTAACACTGCACATTAAGTTTGATTTCATCTCTGAATTTTGCTAAGTTGCACTTATACTTTCTGTAGCACTTAAGAAAAAACACACCTGGTAGCACCATCAAAACAGCTGCTGTTGAACAGAATGCAGGTAGTACATTCACTACATTGAAATGAAATTAGACCACAGTAATCTCAGAGATGCTACAAAACATCTAAACTCAAAGAACTCAAAGTGTGAATTGATTGTTACAGATGACATTGCCAGCCTTTGATTATTAACATCAAGGTAACAGTTTAACCAATGTGATTGGTGTAACTCTACATCACATGCTGATACCATGCATATCAACATCCCTGAACTGTTCTTACATGCAACTGCCCAAACCTCAGACTTTTCTCATACCACTAACAGCTAAAATTTTTACCCTCACAAACCAGCTGACATAAAAACTGTTACAACTTAAGTAAACATTTAAGCACATATTAAGGGGAAACATTGTTCCAATTGCAAAATATTAAATACTATGAAAGCTTCCATTTTTAAAGTATCTCACTGCCTTTTGATACTCTTTAATTACAAGTTACAATACTTCTAACCTACATGCAATGAGGAAAAGAACCTTGCATACAGCACAAATCTGTACAATAATCATGTAACATTTCAGAATAGTTTGCACCATGAATACAGCAGTTCTGTGTATTATAAACCATTCCAATTATGTTCCTGGTTATAAAGAAGAGATATAAGAAAGAAAACAGTAGTTATTTGAGAGTTTTCTAGAATGTAGCTCACTTAAAGTATACAGGGTTTTCAATTGTTAGAACATTCTTCCTCAGGCTCTCCTCTTTTTACTAGAAGTCTAATGAGGCTTGAAACAACGAAGCACTTGCTCTCCTTTTTATCTGAAATCATGCCATCAACTTCAGAATGTACAAATTTCCAGAACAGGCTTGAAATAGGCATTTGTCTTCTATTGAGGCTGCCACGTGTCTGCATTTTTGTCACCTACTCAAGATAAATGTCTGAACTAAACATTCCTGGAATTTGTTTGTTTGTTTGTTCTGCACTTAACCAAGTGCAAAGCATTTGGACCTTTATTTTTACTGTGACAATCTCCCTTACTCACTCAGCAGCCATAAAATATTATTTCCTATTACTGAAAACTCATGCAATAAATATTTTAGTAAATAACAATTAAAAGGGAAATACTATACTGTCTTTTCCTATAGCTGTAATTTGAAGTTAAAGAAACTCCCAGTATCTTTCTCCCTCCCAAAATGGACAGAACTGCCTTGAAAATTTGATTTATGTTTATGTGAAGCAAAATCCATCCCACTGCCTCTTTCCTTTAAAAAAAAAAACCAACAAAAAAATCACAAAACACCAGAAGGAAGCACACACCACACTAGCTTAAGCCTAGATTTTTATTATTAGATGTAGACATAAAACAATCCATCTTCACCAATGGTGAATGCAGCCATGACCTACAGACATTGCTGATACTTGCAATGCACATTCTGAAGTTCAGACCTCTCCCCCACCTTCCTTCTAGAACTGTTTTGTTTTCCTCATTGCTTTGCACAGGTGATTTGTGGAGATCTTAGCACTGTGTAATATATAGCACTGTGTAATATATATAATAAAAAAAAAGAATCACAAGGTTACTCTTCCAGATCAGGAGTATCACTTTTTGAAGTTAATTTCATCTTTGCCTTCACTGTGGTTCACACCATGGAGTGGTCTGAGTGTGCATGAACAACTTGCTTTTTTTCAGATGAGACTAAACCACTTGTATCCTAGGAAAGAACCAGTGCACTCCAAAAACAAGCTGGGTATTCAGCTTACACATCCTGACTAAAGCAAAGTAAAAACCATTTAGAACATGTAAAGAGTCAATATCAGACCCCGAGCAAACCAGTTCATCCTACAGATATTAATGGATTTTAAGAATACAAAGACTTAGACAAGAAAATAATGAAAAGAGGTTTTAGGGCAAAAGGAGAATCCTATAAAGGAAGAAATAGTAAACTGTAAATCCTTATACTATCATCCTCAAAATTTTAAAGGAGGACAGGAGAAGGGAAGGCAAGCATAAAAAACCATGCAAGAAAAAAACTAAAAAAATTGAGATACAATGAATCATCCTGCTTACATTTCATATGTATGCAAGAAGGTCAACCACAAGCTGTCAGTTACAATAAGCTTTGAAATCTGTAGTCAATAGCATAGCTCATAACAAAAGACAAGGTTGTGACACAATTACAGAAGTAATTACTTCATAAAGAATGACTTCAAGGGCATAATGAACTTTCATTCACAAAGGAATTCTGAACTTTAAGCTGTAAGCAAAAGCATTTAATAATTTGGTATGAGAAGTTAAAAGTCTGTAATAAAAATGTTTCAAAATAATTTAAGTTAGTAACTACCCTGCTAAAAGGCAACAACACAAAGGTAAATACCAATATAAAATTACTGCATGTAGGGCTTCATCATATAGTCTTTTTCAAAAATAGGCCGTATTTTAGGTGTACTTCAAAATCTCCTGTGAAAATAAGGAAGCCTTTCTGCCTTTCATGTCTGCTTCAGCATGAAAATTAGAAGGATTTATATAGCTCTCTAATCCTCTGCAGGAGTCCTAAGAAGAAACCCATAAGAAAATAAGCTTTCAAGCTAACAACTTAAAACTGAAGATTGTCTTCTGAATGGCCTGACAATTACTATTCATAATAAAATATGTGCCAAGAATACTTCTGGACAGTTTACCCCAAAATAAATGAGCCAGCTTTTGAAGGAAGGAATGAAAGGCACTAGGTCAAATGTCAGAAGTTCTCTTTTTAGATTATCTCATGCTCCACATCCAGAATTCTGTGATTAAGCATGAAGATATGAGACACTAAACAGTAACCTTTTAATTGCATCATTAAGTGCTGTTTAACTGAAAAAGAAAAACACTTAAACACAGCAACATATCCATTGATTTATTAAAATATGGAGTTAAAACTATTATAATTATTAACTTCAGTTATCACTGAAAGCTGCACCAATTCCGGACTCATGCTTTCATTCACAAAAGAGAAACTGATTTACTATGTATATTTAGAACATATTTAAACTTCATTGGAATCAATATAAAACCTAAACATCAAATAAGCATCCACTGGACTTTCTACCAGATATATAACATCATCAAACAAGACATTACTACTGACACTCTAATCTGCATAAAACAACTATTTATGCCTGCTTTCATTTCCTACAGCACATACACTTCTAATTCAAACTCTTATTCAGTTGACCACAATGATACAGCAAGCAACACTTCATGCCACAACGTGTCACCACTGCTTTTTTTGCTTACAAAACCTAAAAGGTTTTCTCTACATTTATATGCTACATATAATCAGATAAAGCCTATTTGGGTAAGCTAGAAAGAAAAGTACTTCAATATCCTTGCTGAAATTCGGTGGTAAGTTACTCAAAATTACTTTACCATGTATTTTGAGGGGAGATAGACACATGAAGCCCTTCCCCAAATTTTTGAAAGGGATACAGAAAGCCTTAATATCTACACCAGTCCCATTTCAGACAATAAACAGTAACTCCCTCAAAATGCTAGAATGCATCTACACAATTCAAGAGAAGTAAAACAATCACACATTTATAGTCATATCACTGTACTGAGAATGTCAGGTTTGAAAAGACAAAAACACATCAGAACAGTGGTTTTCAGAGTAGGCCATAGTTAAGAGTTATAAAATCACAGATATTTAACTACTGCAATTCAGGTCAGACGTTTGGAGATTTTCTCTTTCATTTGATTGGAGTACTGGCATTTGTATAATCCTAAAAGTGAGTAAATTGCGTAAGAATACAGACTTCTTACATCAAGAATACTGTAACAATTAAAATTAATCAATGCTTCCATGACATAGCTTTGAAATTGTGAAGCACAAGGGCTCTTACAAGTTTAACATTCCTTAGTTTGTGATGCTTTCGGGGAAAATTAATCAAGTTTGTGGGAGAGAGGAAGGACAGGGAACCTACTTTCCAACGATATCTGCTTTAAATAGTACCTAATATACAAAATTCCGAAATATACACTTTCTAGCACTAGAGCAACACAAACTTTTGTCTAGACCTCAAACATACTCGATTTAACAAAATACAGCTCCAGCAAGAACACCACTGTGTTGGATCTTAAACCAACTGTAGTATCACAAAGTACATTTCATAAATATGTGAACTTCTTAAACTCAGTATCTGAACATATGTAAAGAAGATTACCAAACATAACTCATGTACATTTGCCACTGCTGTTTTAATGAAAGTCTAAGTGCCTTCAAGGTTTTTGCTGGAGTTTAAGTGAGCTTTTTTGTTTGCGGTTGGTTTTCAGTTTGTTTTTTTTTTTTTTACTCTAAAGAGGAAACAAAGTCTGTAGCTCTAGTCAAATACAAAAATAAAACTACTTACTTTCTACATAATAGGTTAAAAAAATTACTGAAAAGTAAGGTAGAAAATAAATAACACCAGAGATATTATGCATCATACGTCATGATATCAATACGCATAAAATGAGCTTGCTGCAGTTCACTGATAAGACACGTCAGGGCTGGGAGCCGGATCCCGCATTGTGACATCGGCGGCAAGTGACACTGCCCTCATTCAGGCACCGCTACCTCCGGCACCATCCCACAGCCCCCACGGAAGTGGCGAAAGACACACCAAGCGCAATTACAGCTCTTATTTTTATTTACAGCAATTATTTTCATTATTTCCGAGACTCACTCCATCTCCGCCACTCAGCTTCCAGCGGTGGGTGGAGCCCGGCCCGGCGGAGAGCCACGCGCTACAAGCTGGTTCCCGAGAGACAACTTCTACGGGGAAACCCTTTCGCCTTCGGTGCTCCGGAGCGGCCCTCCGGCGGTACAGGGGACTACAACCCAGTCCCGCGCTGCTTCCTCGTCCCCATCTCGCCTCACACCGCCCCCGTTCCGGGCACGGCCGGGGTGCGGCGCGGCCGGCAGGAGGCGGCAGGGCACCGCGAAGCCGGCTGCTGCCTTCCCTTTGCCGCCCGCCAGCGGCGGCGCGCGCCCCCTCCCCGCCTCAGCACTCACGTTTCCGCAGCAGCGGCGGCGGCGAACATCCGGGCCCTCGCGCCCGACCACGTGATCTATCCGCCACTCAGCGGGAGAAAAGGGGCGTGGTCCGTAGGCTGCCGCTTCACAACCGATTGGGGGTGGCTGGGCCTTGTTAGCGGCAGCCGCCTCGCTTTGCTCAAGTAACTAATAAGACGTGAGTGAGGGCCTCCCACTACTTTTATCTGCAGGACGGGGCGGGGGAAGGAGGTGCTGAAGTGTATATAAACGAGCGACGGGGAAAGCCCCTCATTGAGTACTCGCTGATGAAACAGCAGTTCTGGGTGATGAAACGTTTCCAGTTGGAAGCCGTATTTATCCTAATAACGTTTGTCAAAATGCCAATTGCTGGTGCTGCTTACCGTTGAAGTGCATAACAAAGTTACCTTTGAAAATACTTTACTGAATATGCTCAAAATATACAAAAGATGCACTTGAATGTTTTAATTCCCTGGAAGTATTCAAAGCCAGAATGAAGCGTGGAGCAACCTGGTCTAGTGAGATGTATCCCTGCTCATGGTGAGGGGGGACACACACTACATGACCCTTCCAACCCAAACCATTCTATGGTTCTATATGCAAAGCAGTTAACTAGTTCTGTTAGTTCAATTGTTTAAGGGCTATAAGATTTTTTCCAGGCAAGGAAGAGGAATACATTAGTTTTGCTTGCATCAAGTACTAGCTAGTACTAGTGTTGGTGCTATTATTCCCCAGTTTTAAAATAGGCTGCAAGCTTTATTGTTGATATTTACTAGGGAATGCACAGTAAGTTTTAAAGGTCTAAACTAATGGGTTATCATAGAAATATTAGCAAGCTGATAGTGTAAATGTGTGAGTAGAAATGAATTGTGGAGAATCCATAGCTGAAGTGGCCCTATCATAGAAGCATGGAATGGTTTGGGTTGAAAGGGGCCTTAAAGGTCATCTAGTTCCAACCCCCCTGCCATGGGCAGGGACACCTCCCACTAGATCAGGTAGCTCAGTGCCCTGTCCAGCCTGGCCTTAAACACCTCCAGAGAGGGAGCATCTACAACCACTCTTAAATACCTGTTCCAGTGTTTCACTACCCTCACCGTAAAGAACTTCTTTCTTATATCTTGGTGACATTTATGTGGTACTTCAGTGTTTTGGCAATTCATGCAAATACGTCACAGAATTTATAAGAAAATTGTATTCTTCCCTTCTAAAAATGGAACACAGACTGGCATGTAGAAAAGGGACTGAATTCCTAGAAATAGGGTGGAGATCAAGTTAAAGGAGGAGACTTTGCCAAAACAAGCAACTTCAGCATAATCTTCTCTTCCAAGAATGAACAGAAGCCAAAAGAGGAGGGCAGACTCAGTGTGTGCCACCATTTAGACATGTTATCTTAAGCTCCTTAGTTTTGGCACATTTTGGCCCACCTCAATTAATGCTAATCATAATAATTCATAGAAATCATAGGACTTGGGAGCTATAAATGCCTAGACTGATAGATTTTCTAAGATACGTCTGGTTTTCTATAATTGGCACCATTTTCATGCTATTATAATCCCAGTCTGTAATTCTTGTGATGGAGTATTTGTTGCTTGAGTGTACAGGTTCAGATCTTATTACCAGATGCACAAGACATGAGGCTGTGGTTCTCTTCTGGGACCTGGAAAGTCTGGATTTTGTTCCTAGTTCTCTTCCTAGGTCAGCCTGAGCAATTACTTTTTAATACTCCATCTTTTACAGTGCTTATTGATATGGCAGCAATAATACAATTCACTGGAACAATGGGAGGCTAAATAAATGAACTAAATTCAATGAAAAATTCAAAATCTGAAAAAATCTATTCCTTAAGCCTTGCTTGAACCGATCCCATTATGGGCCGTTATTCAGCTTTGCTCAACATAAAAGATGTTTTTGGGTAAAAATAGCAATTTAGTTTGCCTGAAGGGCTGGCACATGAAAGATTGTTTGAGTTTATGTATGGTAGTATCCCTTTCCACTTAAGCAACCCTTGATAGTATAGCTTGTGATTCCTAGTTACAGCTAGCCTGATTAGAAAAGTAATTCGGTACTTGGAAAGAAAATGAGGAAGAAATAAACAAAAACATCATTTTCATAACCCATGTACAATTAGCAGAGGAGTGACGCACACTTTACGTCTGCTTACGCCTTGCTGCTAATCATATAATCCATGTAAATATTTATAATACAGCTATTATCAGTGTAAACATACAGCTCAGTCATATGTTGAACCTAATGAAAAAGTGACATTGAGATCTTTGCTTAACAGCGCAAGGTTTCAACAGGTTTCAGGAGCAGCAGAGCAGGTCTCAGAATAATTTTCCTTTCTGAGATTTATACTGGGGGTTTTCAATATGAAATAACTGGAAAGGAACAGCCTCCTATAAAATGCATGGGTATAAACTGAATCCATATCTGAATGATATTTTTTTTAATTCATTCTTTAAGCAAGCATAGCATATATGAAACACTGTTTATGTCAGCCTTGAAGGAACTAGTTAGGACTAGCCTCCAAAAGTAAGAACAACATAGGAGCATAATTAGGGTGAAGGACCTGTGGCTCTCCTAGGCTGTCTGTACATGACAGTGTTTACAAACAGTAGAAGGATTTGATGTATAGAATATTACGAGTCTATAAAAAATTAACAAAATGCAGATAATTAAGAGACAGGTTCAAACATGTTGTGAGTTTATATACAGCTATTGTGCTGCTGCTGCCATGCTGGTTCTGAAAACAACATAAGGCTTTCAAAACTGTGGAGGCAAGGTACATATGGAAATATGATCTGATAACAAATGTTTTGTATGAAATCAGGCCTTACTTTTTTTGCAGTTTTTGATCCGGCATCAACTTTGTCCTTGCAATGTTGTAGCCCACCCATACTGACTTTTCCTTATCTGGCAGTGTGCTTTCTCCAGTTCAGCTGCCATCATTACCAGCACTAGATAACATTATCATGCAGTATGGACAAAAGGAGTGAAAAATGTAGAAACTTTTTTTCTCTGTAACTTAATAGAAATTAAAGGGAACATATCTTTGAGGTTCTTGGTCTCTTCATGTAGTCTGCCAGAAGTAACAGAAGAAACATCTAGTGGAAAAACAAAGAGTGTATTGGTCTGAACATGGGCTGGAATAAATGGGCTACCATTACAAAGGTTTCATAACATTTACAGCCAAAGAGGCCTTTGATCATCTAGTCACCTCCTGCTTATCCAGATACTACCACACTGCATTGAGAGACTTCAGTGAAACCAGAGCATATTCATCCATGAAAGTCTAAGCTGTTGTTCATTACCAGAAGAGAGTAGACCAAAAGGTGATGTTAAGGAAATGAATACATGGAGTATGCCAAGGAGATGCTACCAAGTAACCCCTCTGTGCAACTAAAGGGCTAAAAAAAAAAATAACAAATTGATCATTTAATGGAAAAAGGGTAGGTTTAGTTTAGATATTAGGAAGAAATTCCTTTCTGTGAGAATGGTGAAACACTGGAACAGGTTGTCCAGGGAAGTTGTAGGTGCCCCATCCCTAGAAGTGTTCAAGGCCATGCTGAATGGGACCTTGAGCAACCTGATCTAGTGGGAGATGTCCCTGCCCACAGCAGGGGACTGGAACTATGTGATATTTAAGGTGCCTTCCAAATCTATCCATTCTATGATCATTACTAAAATAATGGGAAAACTGTTAACCACATTTATGTAGTATAGCCAGAAATAATCTGTTGAATACAGTTCTTCTTTCAGTGGCAACACAATTTATATCTCATCATTTAAAGTTTATACAAATCATGAAGTTAAACTATAAGAAGCTAAACTGGTCCACACCTGATATTGGTTCACTAGAATGGGTGGTGGGACACTGGAACAGGTTGCCCAGAGAGGTTGTGGATGCCCACTCTCTGGATGTGTTTAAGGCCAGGCTGGACAAGGCACTGAGCAACCTGATCTAGTGGGAGGTGTCCCTGCCTATGGCAGGGGGGTTGGAACTCAATGATCTTTAAGGTCCCTTCCAACCCAAACTATTCTATGATTCTATATCCCGCTTCTGGGAATGAATTTGCGTTAATTCTGTAGCTGCAAAATTTTTGTGATTATTTCCCATTTCTATAAAGCATTCACATAATGTTTTCCTTTTCATGTTTCCTTTTTATAGAAACGTGGGGTGTCATCCATCTTTCTGTGAAATTTTAACTGCTTTACAGCAAGGATGTCTCTATGTGGTGATACCTTTGTGTGCTCCACTGGCCTGCAGGATGCCAGGACAGTAGAAGCAATGTGCTCCTCCAGGGAGATGAAATGTTAATTTGTAATACTCTCAGGTTCCCAGCTCTCTAAATTGGACTAATCCAGAGGCAATACTGGAGGCCTTTACCTGGCACTCCCTGTAAAAAAGGATTTGTCAAAGATGGTAAAGTAGCTCTTCCAGAAACTACATTAAGCCCCTTTTTGAAAGTCTTTTCTTGCTTTGTATTTCTGATGGATACATAAATAGAATTCAGGTTCTGCATGGTTTTGTCTTCTTATGTTAACCTTGGTTCTACAATATTTATACCAATTGTTCATGTCCCCTGCAGAGAGGTGGAGAAACATTTGAAGGGGGGCTGATACCAATGTGAAACTCATTCTAAGTTCTTGCTTAAAGATTCTGAATTTTATTTCTGTTTTCATACAGTGAAAGAAGTTGTATTTCTCTTGGAAGCTTGAATCCTAAAGGTAGGAAGGAGTAAGAGCATATCCTAATATTCATAATATTGAAATGCTAATTGATTATTTTGTTTTGTTTTTTATTGTTTTTAACTTAAAGCACTTTCTAAAGATATTTTTAACATACTATGTTTTATTTAACAGAAGTAACCCTAATAAAGGTATCTTGTCAGAAATAGTGCAATGATAGGCCTCAATTGCCCTGAGCAGCCTCAACTGGGCTTCCCCACCCACACACTGCCCTCAGCCTATTTCAGGTCAGGTTTAGAGGTCTTCGCTTCTGAGCAGATCTGGTCTCTAGTGCTACACTGCTTTTCTCCTCTGAATGGGTCCTGCTGTGCTGCTGTTGGCTCAATCCAGCCATGTTGGAGGTGTACCTAATCCAGACTTCTAGCTTTGCCTCTGTCCTGCCTCATTGTGGTGGGTCTGCCCTGCAATCTTGCTGCCTGCTCAGATGCTTTGGAGCTGTTCCTGAGTAAAAAAGGGGCAAATACAATATGCAAGGCAGTGAATCTAAAAGTTACAATTCAAAACTGTTAATTTCTGTCAAAGCATTTTTTAAAGTTTACTTATTTGTTCTGTGTTCAGAATATTTGGTAGAAATTACAAGGGTTCTCTTGAAAGGAGAAAAGCAAATGAAATTAGAACCAGCCTGGTTTTATGGAGGCTGTGTTTTCACTATGGAAAAGTAACACTAACTATAATCAAGATAAGTAAAACTACATAATACCACCAAATCTGGGAGCTTGTATTTTGTGGTAGGGGTGTTACTCAGGTTTAGCTTAGGAGGAATTTTACTAGCAAAGCAAAATCTTCTGATAAATATAGGTTTTATGGAGGCTTACTATAGATGTGAAAAGTAGACAAGCTTTCCTGTGCACAAGGCTATATTCAGATCTGAAATAGAAGCAATGAACTTTGAAGTTAAATAAAAATTGAGAGCCATTTTTTTTCATTAACTTTAAAGCATTGTGCAAGCTACACTTAGCAACTGAAAACAAACAACTGGTGAATCTGCTGGGGGTGATCCTGCTTCATGTGTAGGAAACAACCAGCAGTCTTTAGTTTGGTTTCAGGTATTGAATTTCATCTCTTGTGGTACTGCTGTTTTCCCAGGGTGGGGTCATTGAACCAACATCAGTGCTGGTATAACCATAATGATCTCCTAGGGACAGATGTGTAGACAGATGTGGACCAGCAACCTGGACTTGCAGGGAGGTTGGACTAGATGACCTTTAAGGTCCCTTAGAACTAAACGATTCTGTGTAGTACCTCTTATTGATGGCATCAATAGAGATGGAAGCTTCCCTTTACGCCCAGGACAGTGGTGAGATGCCTTCACATTGTGCTGCTGTGACTGGCTCTGGTGACATGCAGGCAAGACTTGAAATGGTCTGCCATGGTGCATTCACTGTGCAAACAGCTGCAGCGAGTTGCTGACTTAGTGCTCCAGTTTATTTTCCAGCTTGCTAGAGATAATTGCCTGATTGTTCTTTTCGTTTAAAGACTAGATTTCAGTCTTTGACCAAAGACTGAAGGCTGGGGGTTTGGGATCAGATTGTGTCTCCCTCCAGGGGTGGGTGGGGTTGGAGCAAGCAAGATTCACATCATCTGCTACATGTCCCGTGAGGAGGCAGCACGGCTCCCAGCTGGAACAAGTAATACAGCCCCAGGCTGTCATGTCCCACAAGCCATCTCCACAGTGAGAATTTCGCACTTCAAAGGCCACTGCTGGAACAAAGCAGAGGTCGGGGCAGAGGACTTGTGATTGGTGTGGAATGAGCACCCATGAAGGCATAAAGATAGTGCTCACCCATCTGCATGAGTACTTATGCAAACTTTCTAGGACTGCTTCAGGTTTCTGAGGATTTTCCAGCTTTCTAGGTTGAAGGGCAAGTTTTTCAGCTATTAGTGAGATGAACTCTCCCACTTCGAAGAGTCAAAGAATTATCATGGAGATTGCCCTGGGGAACTCTCCCTCCTCTCCTTAAACGCGGTGAGAGTCTATTTGCAGCTTTTTCTTTCAGCAGCTGAATAATATATTCCTGATACTTGTATTTTTTTTTATTATTAATTCTGTGTTTTAATTTTGACCTGTGTCTAGAGAGCTTCAGAAATATATTTTTAAACTGTTTTATTTGTTCTTTTTATTGGCTTTCCATCTGTAAAATAATGGGTCCCTGGCTTTTGGTGTTGTGGAGTATCTAGCTCTGTTACAGCAAGGTGAATCAGCGTTCTATGCAGCTGCTTGTGAAGATTTCAGCCAGGCCTGTACTTGATTAATGAACATTGGCCTTTTCTCCAGATAATTTCATGCTGGATCTTGCCCAAAGGCTACAGAGCAGGCACTGTAGGGAATTTAGTGTAAGAAATCTGTTCTTGAAATGACTTTTCTTTGAGACTTGTTTACTTAATGATTGCTTTCTTGAAGGTAATACCACTGATAAGGAGGGAAAAGCCAGTCAGAGATATAAATACATTCATCAGACTATTCTTTTCTCCTCCGTCTCAGATAAAAATTATGTGGCAGCCCCTATACTGGGCTGAGTCCCTGAGGTAGGTGGGAGCTCGCAACATGTTAGCTTATATCTAGATGGTGGCATTTGTGTCATCGGGGACTTGGCAGTGAGCAGTGGCCAGAGCCACCTTTCTTGGTGATGATAGGCATATCTCTGTTAATACTGGTCACTAACCACATATAAGGACACATTTTAGTTGATTTCTCAGAAAATCAATCTCTGGCAGTGTTACCTGTATGCTGGCCTCCCCCCATTAACTTTGGGACCAATGGATCAGTTCCAGTCATTTCTGTCAGAAGTGTGGGTTGGTCATAGGTTGCAGGTCCACTACCTACTGCAATTACCACTCATAGTCAGCAGTTTTGGTGAGGGGAGCCTCTCTGTGCTGTGTGATGGAAATGACCAGGGTTGTCCATGCAACTCCAGAGCTGAGTTCAGGTACTGGAGACATGGCATGATATACCAGGTTTGTCTAACAGGCACTGATCATTTTTAGTTGCACCCTCTTGGAAACTAGTGGACTGTGTGTTGCTGGATTTTTGAGCTAGCTCATACAACTTTACCTGTCTGGACTGCGTGGTGGTTATCTTCTGAACTGCAGGCCAAAGAGGACTTCAGAGAGACTTGAAACCATTGAATTAGGAATGGAAAGAGGGGCAAACAAGCCATGTGTAGGGAACACACCAGGGAGCTGACAGTGTTATGATTGAGCCTGATAGTTAGAACAGGCAGTCGGGGTTATTTTTTTCTGCTATTCATGACTTCTAGATTTATAATAAGAAACTGTACACCTGTTTGCACCATTGAAATAGAGGGTGTTGAAATACTTCGTGAAAAAAATCTACTATTGGAGAAGTGTTTCTCTAAAGGAATCATATGTGATTCTGCAAACCTCAAGTTCATTTGCAAAAGGAGAATTAAATGGGTGTCTGCACAAAAAGTCACTATACTGAAATTAAGAAAGCAGCAGAAGACAACACACAATGTGTGTGTTTTTAGAGTCTTTGTCAATCTAAAGTAATAAATAAGTAAACATGACCTTTATAATTTGTGCAAGTTAATCCCTTTCAGGGCTGAATTAACTAAATTCAGTGAAATAACCATTATATAAATCAGTGTGTTGATGGATTACAGAGTTTGCAGCCAAAAAAACCCACACTATCTATGATAGTGTGTGAAGTTTCCTGATCATCTAATAAATTGATAACTTTGAAGCCTAGTTGTGACAATTTAAATGTAATCACTATTGAACGAGTTACGAAAATGCAAACCACCATCCTAAGTCATTAAAATGCAATTAAAAGGGACAGCTGGGTCTACTATCAATCTAGGCTGTAGGGACTCATAATGGGAAAAAATACAAAAGTTTCACACAAACAGAAGGAGAGTGCTGTACGTGCAAACCAGAGCCTGGATGGGAAGCAAGGGAATTGTGTACCTTGTGCATGCCCAGTTCTGGTGCATAGAGCAGGCTTGCATGACAGAAATGGATGTAGGAGTCATGACCACATGGCATCTAGCAATTGTTCTCGCCTTCTCTCTGCTGTGTATGGAAAAGATTTTGCTTGTTAATAGGGTAGGCTTTGCTAATGAGAGAGGCAGATAAACTGAGTGGCAGTTACAGTCTAGCAGAAATAACTATGAAGTGGGATTGAATTTGCTGTATTGTGGAATGGCAGCATGGGTGTTGTAAGCACTGATTTGAGAACCAGGTAGACTTTAAATGATAATTAAGATTTGCTTTTTCGCTAAGCGTAAGTATCAGGGTTTGCAGGCACAGACCTGATATGTTTATGAACACTGTATTTAATCATATTGATAACTGAGTTAACTGAACTTTATGTTTGTTATTTGCCAGGAGCCAGACAACAGCCTAGTTCCCTGCTCAGGACTTCTAGCTGCTATTATATATTATATCGCTCTGGAGTCACATTGGTTTTATCTACATCCCAGTAGATGCTGAGTATTATCTGGTGATGCAGCATGTATTTGATTAGATTTACTGCTGATATCAACTGTGGAAGTGGTGGAACAAGCTAGAACAGTGATACTGCTTCATTAAAACAGTAAACTCCAAAGGCTTCACAGTCTTTTGGTGTATTTATATGTATTGTGGAACTACAAACAGCTCTTAGCTTGCATAATTAAGTCCCATTTTCCCCTCAATGTGGCAGGGTGAAAAAAGTGGGAACTGCTGATGAATGATGAAATTGTAAAAGTTGTATTTTGTTATGTATCTTCATGTATGCAGCAACTCAAGTATTACAAAACTTTTTTGTGGCTTTTACAAATCTCTCTAGATTTTTGAAAGTATGAATGCTTGTATTTTATTTGAATTAGCATTTCTTGTTGTTGCCTATACATCAATCTATAGCACATTGTTATTAAAAAAATCCCAACATAGCATGTTGCAAACAATTTCAAGGTGTGTTCTAACTGATCAATAGTACTAAAATACTTATGTATCAAATTCTCCATGTTTCTTTTTTCCACTATAAGTCCTTGTGGTGTTTAGGGGTATCCATTATGGTGAAAAACTTCTTCGTTTATTCTTACTAAGAAAAACGTGCTATTGGGGGTGTTCATACACTAGTATATGCAGTTACTGTATCATTTCCAAATATACAAAAGGAAGGAAATTAATAGTAATTATCTACCTTTCACTGTGTGAATTGTAATTTTGGTTTGTTTTGTAATGAGAATCTGTTTGTATGGAGCTTAGAGCAACATTGAAGATTATAAACTGTTTCTAATTAACAGTTTGTTTTTTGATGCAAATGGGAAGCCAAGTTGAGGGAGATTTTTCTTTTCAGCCTCTCAACAGGCTTTGTCCTTATTTTTTGGCAGATTTGGACTGCCCTACTCAAAACCATAAACAAGCTTCAGCCTATCAACAACAGAAATGGAATGCTAACCTGCCAAATACAGGGATGTGAATAAACAACAACGATAAAAGTCAGTAAAGTAGGAAGTCTCATGCAGAGTGAAAATATTACTTCCTGTGTTGCACAAGCAACATTTTCTGCTGTTTGTTTTACACTGCTACATGATGAATAGTATTTTGTTCCCTGTGCTGTTATGAAAAGCATGCAAATTCCAGAGATGACAATGACTTATCAATGGAACAGTTATTTTGGAAGGAAGAGTAATCGTTCCTACAATATTTGTTTGTGTTTTCCCAATGTGAGAACTTGCTGCAAGTTTAGGAAAATAAAGTGAAATGTTAGTTTTCCAGGTGCACTGAAGTGGCCTTGAGATTAACTTATTGAAGAGGAAACTACATGGTGTTTCTCACTGCACAGTGAGAGTCAGCAAGATGACATTGTCCTCAGTAATAGTTAGAAAGTCTGCAGGGGATAAGGTCAAAGAAAGGTGAGCAGCTGACATCAAATCAGAAGCCAGATGTGCTGACCCTTATTCATAAGCTTTTGCAGGTTTTTTGGACTGCAATTCCACATGACATTATTGAATTCACCTTTAGATTAAGCTGGTCTGCTTTGACATATGCAAACCTATGTACAAGTTAATGGCTGTGTCATCCACCTAATTATGCAAGCTTTGATAACAGATCAGTGAGGTGACCTCTGCAAGTGCTACTTTTCAAGGTTCTTACCATTTGCTTTTTCTACAAACAGAAAGTGGCAATCCCCATTTAGGTCATGTTGAATCATTAGTCTTGGGTATGCAGATTAAACCTGGGAGCAGTAGTCTGTGACATGTTAATTTCTCTTGCAGAATTAGAGCCGTTTAACACAGCACTGTGTTATGATGAAAATCGTATAGTACTCACATACTGCTGCGAAATCTTTGGCTTTGCAGAGAAAATACTTAGTAGCAATCCCAGCAAAGGCATAGGCATTACTCAATGAACTGAAATCAAGCTTGGTGAGAAATTTTTGAAGGATTGAAATCTCTCAGAAAAATTAAATTTCTGTGGAAGTCAGGAGAGGTCAAATCTAAGATTACATATGCAAACCATAACTGTTCTTTTCTTATATATGATTCTTGCAGTCTTTGCTTGCACAATCATTCTGCTGAGATTTCTTGCATTAGAACTGAAGTGAAAGAGGGTTTCACTTCAATAAAATTTTTATTAGTTTAACAAGTATTTTTGCATTGTTAATGTAAGCTTACAATATATTAATGTAGTATTTCTTTATTCACAGGATGTGCTTCTGACTTGCTTACTCAACAAACTGCATTGTAATTGGTAGTATTAAGGTCAATGGCAACAGATCTGTCGCTTGTGCTGTGCACTAGGGAAGACATTTACTGAACATTGCACTGATCTAGAATAAAACTCATTGCTGATTCCATTGAAATTGCTTTTTTTGTACGAGTGTGGGAAAAAATTTTGCCAGTAACTGCCCAGTGGGCTCATGACCTCTGCAGCATTCATTGCACAGTCCAGCTCACATGAGTAAGGCAGGTATGTGAAAGAGATGGCATGTTTCTTAGGTTGAATAATATGCCTCTCTTCCGAGTGAAGTGACTTCAGTGGGAACTGCGTTCTCCTACAATGAAAACCCACATAAAATGTTATAATTACAGCTATTATCATAGTATCCTGGTTCTCACATATTGAAACCACACAGCTCAATGGTCTGATCTTTCCTGTTCTCAAGGCAAAAGGAGGAATGTATACTGATACTTGTAATCCCATGTCTGATTTTAGAGTCTATTTGCCATATTTCTAAGCTCTTAGCTTTGTGTTCTTATCTTTTATGCCTATTAACTGTTGCTATGGGAAAGCATAGTTAAATTACTTTAACAGCTAAACCTGAGTTTGTGGTCCTGTTGTCTGGATGATAAGTTTCAAGCCAACAGGTTTTAGTGGGGTGTTTTTCTGCTCGCAGGAGTTTCATCCAGGAGGTTGGTCACTTAATTTCTGAGGAATGCAGTTATCAGGGAAAACTGTCAAGAGATTCTAGAAACACTCTTGGCTGTATTGGGTTGCTTTCACAGCATTAATTGTACTTCTCCGGTTCTCCTGACAAGCCTGTATTTTACTCTTTGGTGGACTTTTGCAGTTCTAAACAGATATATTTCTCTTGTAAGGCCTATTTCATATAGACATGCTTTCTCTTTGCAGGCTGATGCATAAAAGCCATAGGTTTAAAATAAAGTACTTGCAAACTACACTATGGTGCTATCTCCAGATGGATGGCAGAGGTGGATGTTGGAATCCAATTCATCAGCTGTAATCTTTGTAAAGGACAGCTATCAAATAACTGATTGGTTTAATCTCAGTAAGTGACTGATGCTGGTATCAGTCACCAAGCTCAGCTAGGGAGGGCATGACTAGTATCTCTTCCCTTGGTTTTTAAGTTCTCTTTGGCAATAAAATAAAAGGTAATTAAGGTAATACCTACCAAAACTGGAAAATTACAGTGGCTGATTGGTAAAGATGTATTCTACTGTAGTGTACACATGCAGGACCTTGATACACATTTGTTTTGGAAGCTAATGCTGCTTAGCTAGCTGCAGCTATGTTTATAGTAAGCTTGTGATAGCACTCTAATATAATAACTGGTTATTATACAATGGTGTAATTAAAAGGCATTTAAAGTTAGTTAAACTTGAATCGAAATAAATTCATAATTCCTCTGGGATAATTTTTTTATTACTTTTCCTGTCACATGAACAGCTTTGGATTGTAGATTAAGAACAAAAGCTGGTTTCTTCTGCTGAAATTCTTCACATAGAAATAATTACCAAAGGCAACTTATCTTTCAGTTCCAGACTTGACAGCCTTTTCAGGTGATTAGGGAGAAGCAGATCTTTCCATTAGCTTTTTTTTCAAGGTGTTCTGCAAACTCAGGAAGATGTTACTTATACACTGTTAATGAATTTAACTTGATCTCTGTCATTGTGTGACCAGAAACATCTGTTTTAAACAACAGAATCTGAGTTTATTAATCACTATTCTATAGGAATTAAGTGACAAAATGCACAGTTATAGAATCTTGCAATAACTGGAGCCTTGCTGATAGCACACGTAAGTTGAAGGTTTAAAAGTATTCCATCTCCTGCATGCTGTTTTTAGAAATTGCAGGAGAAATGGACAAATGAGTCTTAACCATGTTTGTGTTTATAGTTTAGCCCTACAAAAGGGGGGAGAACTGAAGCAGTTTTAGTCATATGTAGAAATTGGAATGTATTTAGTAGTCTGTTCAGATTCTTATTTGGTAAAAATATCCAAATTGGAAAATTGTGTGATCCTTAGAGACTTCTCTCAGGGAAAACAAGTAGAGGAACTGCAAATGTACACAGAAGATATGCGTGAAGCCTCTGTGAATTCTGACAGCAACAAGAAAAAAATGGTAGGCTGCAAAATATACTGAATAAAATATTTTACTTTGGTACTTATACTGGTTTTGAAATTGTAACATAAAAGAATAAAGAATAGTGACCCAAACAGCTAGATAAATCCTGATGGTCCAAATGTGGGGAGATCTTGGGTGAGAAAGTGAAATTGCTCTATGTTTATTTGAAATGTGGTCCTTGAAGTAAGAGCCCTCCAAGAAAATGAGAACAAAGATAGGATCCCTGCAGGGAGTTGCTTTAAAGGCAAAAACTACATAGAACTGAGGAAATACCAGCTTTGTGTTCTGCATCTCAACCCTTGAATTTTAAACCTTTAGCTCTGTTTTATTCAAATATAGAATAGAAAGTCAAGAACACAGTTCTGCCAGTCTGTGTTCTCCTAATCAGATTGTAGTTATATGAAGGGAAACCCTGAAAATCAAGCAAGTGTAAACAATTTTACCAGTGGCTCCCCCCGGGTCCTTTCACTCTTCATTTTATAATCATCCTGGTTTTTTACACATTTTACAGTTGGGCTCTGCTGTCTTCTTTCAGTCTACCTAAATCCATCAATTGGTAAATGTTTTTTTCCTGCCTAAATCAAGGAAAAAAGTGCAGGTATTACCCACTCTGAGACTCTCCTCTCCAAGAGCGATTGAAAAACAGCTACTGGCTGTACTTCCAGTGTAAACACCAGCATGTAAATCTGTATAAGGAGACTATGGAAACAGGGTGTTCATATACTCTTTTCCAGGACTATAATGTAAGGACAACATGATCTCTGAATCTGCTGGCTACTAATAATGCCCAATAATGCTTTGTAAAAAATAATCTAATGCATGTAACAACATAATGGAGGAGAGAATGTATTTATTTAAATTAACTAAAACATCTCCAGGAGTTAATGTATTAAAGTGGTCAGAAAAGCAAGCAGAGTATAATAGGCATGGAGACTTTCTGCTGTTTGTCAGCAGACTGTTAAATGGTTTAAGCTCTGTGGCACCATGCATGCCAAATGGATGCAAAATAATTTTCTAGCACTAGAAAATCACCTGACAGCAGTAACTCTAGAGTAATACGTTGTGTTCATGTACTGAACTTGTTGCATGAATCTGTACTATTATTTAATACTTGTGTGGGTGGTTGCATGTGAATGCAGAGCAAAAGAAACAAGATACATTCTTGTTTTACTAGCAGTACAGATTATTTACTAGCATCTTTAGGGTCTATCTTTCTTGTAGCAAGCATTACTATCTTTGAAATTAATGAGAATTAGGCACCTGGAGTTCTTTAAAGGTCTAACTTTCAATATCCAAACTTAAAATTGTATTTTGTTTAAGCAAATAGATTTGTCAGCTCAGGGGTTCTTTTATATAAATTTATCAGAACAGTCTGAAAGAGGTGGAAATCCTGCTCTGTCAATTAACTACGTCATGCTGAGTACTGTATTAGGGCAGCAAGCAGTTTTTTCTATTTTTAGCATACACACTAAGGAGACCAGATACCATTTATTCTGAATAATTTGGCTAAATTTGAGAGAAGCAATTGCTATTTACAATAATAGTGGCCAGTAAGAGTTTTTTAACTTCTAGAACTTAAGACGCAGGTCTTCAGGTGAGTATAGATCCTGGCTGAAAAACAGGAGAGAATGCAGAAGCTCAAGAACCTCCTGGATTCCCTGTAAACCTCTGTATCCCACTTGTGTAACTTCAGAGGCTCTGTAAACTGCAGATGACATGGTACAGGTCTTCTAAATCAGCTATCAGAATTTTAAAAATTAGGTGAATGTTTGATTTGGAATATCTGTCTACCAATTAATTCTCTTTCTCATTCTACTCAATGAAATTTTCCTTAATTCAACTAATAAAGCTTTAACAGATAAATGTGCATAAATTATTTCCTTGTCTTTCTGATATCTTATTCTTTCTGCTGGAATATTTTCATTTGCTTTATGGCTAGATCAACATTGTGCTTGTGCTGTTTCCTATTGTGTTTCTGATACTCAGAAGGATATATTTCTCTTATTAAGTTCCCCAAAATCTCAAAAGACAATTATTGGAAGAAAGTTCTAGTATCTGTCAAGTAGCAATTTTTCATAGTACTTGCCACAAACGAATAGTGAAACAGTACTGTTTGACAGATTTATTTAGGAATAAACATGTGTACTGCTTGGGTAAACAGCTTTTAGTTGCCTGCTTTGCTCATAAAAGACACAAATTAGACCTTTTTAGACCTTTTTTATGAGAGGCCTAAAGTAATGTCTAATTAAAACCACCTCAGATGGAGGATTGAAGATTATTCAAATCCATTATTTTATCACATTCTTTTTTCAACCTGTTAGATCTTAGATACATAATAAGCCACTGAATAGAGCAGTTTCCTCTGATTGGAATCTCATAGGTGTGTGTGTTTTTCAAAAAAAAATTTTTTTTTTTTTTTAATATTCCTGCACTTCAAAACCCCAGTCCCAATTACTTGACATGTGATAATTGTTCTATGCTCTTAGATCAGTATTTTTAATCACTTCTTTAGGGTGACCAAAACATTTCAATGCTATGTGGCAGGTGTCCTTTCCTGAGTGACTGGTGCCATTTCAGGTACTCAGCATATCCAAACAGTTTGCAGAGGATTGGTCTGGAGGAGTACCTGCAGTGGTGGGTCTCTGCATCTTCAGCTGAGTCTGCAAAATATTTGCAGGAATAAGGATCTGCAGCCATCTCTGAGAATATTCTTCCTTGTGACCTAGTAATTAAATTTGGCCTTATTTAAGCAATAATAGTAATGCTGTTCTGAGTAAGTAGCAGTTATGAATATCCATTAGGCAGAAACCAGTTTCTTGAACAATGTCCCCAAAAATGAATGTTCTAGTTGGGCATGTATCATTTAAGTGGTAATTACTGTGGTAACATTTTAAATGTATGTGGTGCTTTTCATTCTGTACAGTGATCTTGCCCAGAGTAGGAGTTGAGAGAAATTAATGGATTTTGACTAGACTATTCAAAGTAGGTTAGAAAAGGAAACACTTGAATAGTGTTAAAGAAAGTAAAATGAAGCTTGGGTTATTTTTTCATGCAGACAGAACTCAATCAATCAGATTTTTTCTAAGACTATCTAAATTTGCTTTTTGTATGAGATCAGTCATGAAAATTGAGTCCTGAAAGTACGAGGATAATTGAATAATGTGGAAAATGGGATTTAAATTCTTATGATGCCTTTCTTTGCATGGTAAAAACCTATGAATTTTTGACGTACTTATCAGTGTGCATATATAAAAGTAAATATTTTTTTGTCCTTGATACAAGCTCCCATCCACCCTGCAAATCCTCCCTAAATGCAGGTAAAATCTTTTGGCAGCTGAAGCAAATTAAAATATAAAAGCACAGTAATTAACAGACATAGGTATTCCTATGCCATATTTTTATATTTAATGTCTAAAGAGATCTCTTTGAAGAACTGCAGCTCATGACCTTTACTTGAATCAGCTACAAATGTGCTTCTAGAAGCCAAAGGAAAAACCTACCTTGGATGTCAGCTTCTGCCTGAGTGTATTTTCCATACAACCCCTTGATCCCTCTTCTAAGATCTCCTCATGGGACTCCAGGCGACTCCTTTCTTTCGCCTCCGGTATTGCTATCCCGGGTCGGCTTCTTACACCACGCTCAGGAATGGGATCTTCTTCAGTCCTTATCGAACTACACATGTGGTCCTCTCTGTAGAACCAACTCTATAAATGATCCTCTCTGGATCGACCCTCTCCTTCAGGATCCTTCGTTCGAGCCGTTGGGCGCCAATTAATGAAGTACAACGGTTGGTGTAAGAAGGGGCTGACCTCCACAATCAATATGATCTGCCAGAATCCGTTTATTGAGAGCATGAGACAAGCTTATTTACAGTGATGGCTAATTATGCATACTGCTAACATACTGATTGGTTACAGGTTACATTCTTGCATTAATGTCAGACCCTTCTCTTACAGTTCTTCTGCCAACACACAGCTGTACACAAGTCCTTGTTATCTGTTACTCCCGCGACACTTTCCCAGACCATCGAAGACACAGGCGAGCTCCAAGGCTGTCAGGTGGCTTGATAAGATTTACTTCAGGCTTTGAGCTGAAAACTTAGCAGCAGTTGTTAACCCTTTATAGCCTGTGCCCATACTGCAACACATTACTTTCTGCTTTATCATTCATAGTTAACACTGTGACATCTAAAAGATGAAATAAAGTTGATTCAGGGCAAGACCAAGACTTGCTTCTATCACCAAGTAACCATGGGCAGCTCTACCTGTTTGGCTTTTGTTTTTGTACCTCTGTGGACTTTGCCACAGTGGTGGAAAAAAACCAAAAACAAACACAAACAAACAATAAAAACACCCCCAAACCTCATGGATGTAGGAAACTCCCTTGGTCAAAAATTGCTTGAGAGCATTGCTTTAAGCTATGCACAGACAAAAATTATTACAAAACATTCTGTGACTTCCCTTTTGAAATTCATGCTCCAGGCAATTTTGTCTGTGGTGAAGGGGATGGAATTAAAGCCAAAAAAAACCCCAAACTGTGAAACATGGATGCCTTTTCTGAACATATTACAAGATGGAAATTTAAAGAAAATAGGTGCAGAATCAAAGGTTGATGGGTCTGGGAATTATCCAAAAGTATTGCTTAGCTTCCTGTAAGTTTAGTGATACTTCTATTCCCTGTTGGAAAGATGGGAATGGTATCTTTTGTGGCTCCTTTAGAGGCATACTAAGGTACATAGGGAGGCAGAAAAATACAAAAATATGATCTGTATGAATAGTGTATCTCTAAGATGTAAGCTGTTTAACTGAACACTAGAACATTACTTAAATATTTAATGTAATTAATATATGTGCTCTGTCTAAATGCTGATATGATTAAAATGTTTCACACATCAACTGGAGAATACACTGTAACAATCTTAGTAAGTGAGGTATGGAAATGATGACTTAGTCTTTTCTAGGTCATTACTGTGCTACAGTGGAATACAGCTGCTAACAGTCAGATGTGCTTACTGTTTGTAACAATACTTTTTAAGGTTCTAATTAGTCATTCCATGTGTGTTCTTGACTTGCTGCAAAGAGATGGCAGTAGAAGCTGGACATGTAAAAATGGTTTTGCATTTCTGCTGTACTCATGATATTACCACCATTCCTTTAACAGTGAAGTTAAACAACTTGTTTACTTAAGAACTGATTTAACTAGTTTAGAGTCAACCATGCTATTTTTGAAAGAGGAGTTGCACAAGTTTCATCCTTACTATTGAATGTAGAAAAGTAAATACTACAAATGAGCTTAAACAAATAAAACACGCAGTCAAATCAACCTTAGATCAAGGGCCAGAACATAATTGTGTAGATGTGATAGAAGGGACAGAGATGGGTTTTTTTCTTTGGTGCCTGGTGTCAGGACAAAAGGCAGTATGCACAATCTGAAATACAGGAAATTCTATTTTGATATAAGAGAAAACATTTCTTACTATGAGTGTGGTCAAATACTAGAACAGGTTAACCAAAGAAGCTGTGGGTTCTCCATTGATGGAGATATTAAAAACCAGACCGGACAAGGACCTGAGCAACTTGCTGTGCTTTGCCCTGCTTAAAATGGCAGCAGGGGGTGAACTTGACAATCTCCAAAGGTCCATCACAGCCTTTCCCATTCTGTGATTCTAGTTCCTGTCACTGATTTTTCCCACTCGCCTTTTTTGGGTGCAACAGGAATGAGCTTCTACTGGGAAAGTCCTTGCCCCTCAGCATACAGCTCCCCTCCCCTTGCAGGTGAACAGGTTCTTCCTGCTCCTGGACAACTTTGATTCAGAATTGCAAGGAAGCAGAAGGAAAGAAACATTCAGAATGTTTAATTTCCTGACCTGGTTTTCTTTGTTTGTTTGTTTGTTTTGTTTTTTATGAGAGTCTGCTCAGAATGAAGGGTGTTTTACAACAAGGAGCATTGGGTCTGAAGGTGAATTGACAAAGCTGGTGAACAAGAGTTACACTGCTTTTAGTCTTACAGTGATGCAACTTCTCATTTGGGTAATATTTTGGGTGGGTTTTTTTTGTTTGCTTGTTTGGTACCTGTGGGTGATATTTTCAGTGGAGTCTCGAGGGAAGTAATAAGACTTACACCCTTTTAACAGAATAGTCAAGTATGTAGAAAAGTGAACAAAGTGCATAGAGATGTGTCAGAGGGGAGAAGAACAATAAAAGCAGAGGGGAAAAAAAGACTTCCTGTGAAGTCTGACAGTTGTCTGAAAAGACAAATGAACAGTGGGATTGCTTTCTTACAGTATGAAGGGTGCATGTTTAGTCTTAACTAATTCAAATTTTTTAAGTTTGCTGAGAGCCTGTATGTGAACAGGTAAAGGAGGCTTCCAGAGAAACGAGTCTGTTTAGAGCACTCCATCTTTAATTACTTCTAGATGCTTACAGAGGACTTCCTGAGATGCCATTCCTGAAATGTAGCATTACAGCACGGGTTTATGATACCTCATGGTCTTTCTCTGTTCTGCCAGGGTCAGTCATGATGCAATCGGAACTAATTCTTTCAAGCACTTTTTGCCTAGTGGAATTACACAAGGACTTTGATCCTTATCTGTTCCAGTATACTCCATACTTTTATACTCTATTCCTTTCTCTACATCAAATAATTATATTGTCCCCAAAAGAATGGCTAGTTCAAATATATTCTGAGATGTATGATTGGAACAGGAGGATGAACTTGTATGGAATTTATGCTTTAGACATGGATACTGAAATAGCAATGCCCATTTCACTCATGTTTACTGAAGCTGAATTTCCCATATAGATAGTGACATAGTGTGATAACTATGGGTATTTATAAAGGGAAATAAATGTCTTGATTTTCTGCCAGGATATTCTAGTATGTGAACCTCTTTGCAATGAATTATAGGGCCTGAATGCTCAACAGCTTGCTGTCAGGGCATGTGGAGTATTCAAATAGAAAAAGCAAGGGTATGTTCTTGCTGGTGTGCACACTCACAATGCAGTGTTCTACAGCTATGGAACAGAAATAGCAATGAAACAACTTCATGTTGTGGTCTGGTAGGATGTAAATTATCTCTAGAAAAATAGTTTTAAAAACATGTGTAAAGTGTTAGTTATTGCCTGTTACTCCTGCTGGACAAAGGACATGAATCTGTATTCTGAAACACTGAAATTTACTGATTTCCCTTAAACAGATAAGGACAACCAAATTTCATTTTATCTGTAAAGCCAGCAGTTATTGAAGAGAATATTCCCAAGATGAACAGAGCAAATAGATGTAAACTGTTTGCCCACATATGGAGGCCAGGACATGGTGTGAATGGTATGAAGCTACATTGGGCAAGTTTGGATTGGACATTATGGAAGGGTTCTTCACTGGGGGAGGGTAGATGGTCACTGGAAGAGGCTCCCCAGGGAAGCAGTCAGAGCACCAAGCCTTCAAGGAGCATCTGGACAGTGTTCTTGGTCATATTGGTTTTAGTTTCAGGTAGTCTTGTGTGGAGTAGGGAGTTGAACTCCATAATCTTTATGTATCTCTTTCAGCTTGAGATATTCTGTCTCCTCTTATAACCATCAATCTGTGTTCACTTGCACAACAGACTGCAAATCAGGTGGTTAATCAAGAGATGATTCTACTTTCTTTCTCTTGGCCAGTGATAACACTGAAATGTATGGGGCAGAGCATCTACAAGTTATTATTCAATAATCCTACCTACTATGTGCTAAACATTTAATTAAAAAACAACTATTCTGTGCGCAAACACACATCCCTATGTCTGTGGAGGGATAATGAGAGGAGGTTTAGGAGATGGGTCCTGGAGCAAGAGGATTTCTAGCATGTGCAGTGTGTGCCCAGGGATGGTTCCTGCTGCCCACAGAACACACCTCATTGATGGCAGCTGCCAGAGCTGGTCTTAACATGCCTTCATGGCTGCAATTCTGTCCTGCGTGGCATGGGCTGGGGAAAGTAGTTTCTTGTCATTCTCCTAGTTAAAGATGGAAATTGGTTTGGTTTATAGTAAGCTTTATCTCAAGTTATATATGATGGATCTGGTTTCCATGCAAACATTTGGTTTTGTCATGATAAAGTACAGCATGGAGGAAACAATGAGATGACAGAGGTTATTGACAGAGATGCAGGTTACTCTTTTGTTCTCATTCCTTGTGTCTTATCAACTAAATTCTGCTTCCATGTTACAGACTGTTAAACACCTCTGAATGATGCTGTTTCCTTGTAGGACATGGTGGCTTGAAATTCTGCCTATTGTTCTCTCGGGGTTTTTCATGATTTTCTACATGTTTGAGATGAATTTCTCATCTTTTGACTATCTTCTTGAAAGTAACTGCCTGATAACAAACTTGGTCGTTCGGACGCATTAGAAAAGCCCTCGAGCTCACTTCCTCTGTGATTTGGCGTACCCAGATACAAAGAAAAGGCTGATTTTTGTATTGCCTTTCAAGCTGAAGGGCAGGTAGGAGCGCAGCCGTCCCGCTCCCGCCCGTCTCTAGGCCGAGCGGGGGGAGCTGGGCCCGCTCCGAGCTGTCCTGGAGGTGGCAGCATTGAGCAATGTATTTCTTAGACCTGGCTCCTAACATTTGTTTCCCCACTTCAACAGAGGTAAAAGTTATGCGTACGCTACATTTCAGCCCGGTAAACTGCGCATCAATCGAAATATTCGGTTTAATTTAGCGTATAATGAGTGAGGGAAATACAGTTGGCTGCGTGACACCACGCAGGGAAAACGCCTCTGGGCGCCTTTCCCGGTCCGCCCGCCGAAGAGCTGCCGCCTCACCGAAGCGGGGGACGCGCCGCTTCGGGCCCTGATCAGTCGGAAGCCGTTCCGGCTGGGTTGGGCGGGCCAGGGCCCGGCGCCCACCGCAGTCCTCCGATCAGCGGGACCACCCGCCATGGGCGACGGCGGCGCGCCTCCTCGCCCTGAGGGACGGTGGTTCATGGCGGCGGCTCGGAGCTCAGGCCTGCCCGGCCGTGCGGGAACAGTGCGAAAGGAGGAAGGGGAAGAAGATTCTCCTCACCGCCGGTCCCGCCGCGGAGAAAGCCACCACACCGTGGAGACCGGCGGCAATGGATATAAATAACATGCCGATGAATAGCGTACCCGCCTCCTTTACTACTCGCCGCGCCTCAGCCCTGCCGGGCCCCGCCTCCCGCCGCCGCCGTGACGGACAGGCAGCGGCACCAATGGGGGTGCGGCCCCCAGCGGGCGGTGCGGCGGCGGGGCCGGGCCCGGCTGTGGCGGNNGCACTGGCGTCGTCACGTGTTGTTCCCCTTGGAGTGAGCCGAGGCGGCGGGCGGAGGGGACTGGACGGGCGAGCGCGGCCCCCGCCGCCAGGGTTGGTGCGGGGCGTCGGGAAACTCGGCGAAGAAGCCAGCAGAGGAGTCGCCTCGGCGGTGCCCACTCCCTCGCTGGGCTGGGGCACGGTAGGGGGTCGCGCCAGCGGCCGCTGAGGCGCTGCCGATTGGAATGAAGAGGAGGAGGAAGAGAGGATGTTCCTTCGGCGCCCGGGCTGCCTCCGCTCCTTCCCTCCCGCCGCTGCCGGGCTGCGCCGCGTGTGGAAATGGCACTTTCTCTTCCTAACGAGATGGGACTGAATGGGGTCGCCAGCCTCCTCCGCACGCTCGAGCGGGAGAAGCAGCAGCAGCCCCGGCGCTGATATTTGGGGACTGCAGGGGGAGGTTGCGTTGTGGGCGGATTTTTTTTAGTTTTTTGTGTTTTCCTTTTTTTTGGAGGAGAGAAAGGGGGGTAAAGCGGCGTGTATTTTTGGGTGCAAACCCCGGACTTCACAAAACAATCTCCGCCCCCAAGAGGATATTTAATCCGCACCAGAAGTCGCTAGTCGCGGAGGCAAACTTGAGGCGGGGAAGGAGTGTGGACGGCGGAGAAGGGGAACGGACCCCACGCCCCGCTTCTGGCCACGGTGGAGTGCAGGCCCTGCGGGTGAAGATGACGTTTCTTTTTCCCGACGGCTCATTTTGGGACGAGACTTTGGTCTGGACTGATCGGGACCAGACTCCTTAAGGACGCGCTTACCCATCTAAGGGCTACTTGGCCATAAACAGCAAACTCTGATTTGGTGCTGGGATCTGCCTCTGCTACTGAACAGCTGCTCGCACCCTGCTTCTGGCCCTTCTCCGTCCCGTTCTCAGAAGAGCTATTTTGCTGCTTTTTTTTTTTTAATTGTTGTTGGGTGAATTTTATTTTGGGTGGACATCTTGTCTGGCTGGCTTGTTTCTTTTGGGATCTCGTGAGCTGCTAGCTGCAGCACCAGCTCCACCGTCTCTCATCATGGCTAGCCCCACAGATAATAATGAGGGCTTCTTCTCGGATGTCAGAAAGGTGGGTTACTTGCGCAAACCCAAGAGCATGCATAAACGCTTCTTCGTGCTGAGGGCAGCCAGCGAGTCTGGGCCCGCGCGGCTGGAGTATTACGAGAATGAGAAGAAATGGAGACATAAGTCAGGGGCCCCCAAGCGCTCCATCCCATTAGAAAGCTGCTTCAACATCAACAAACGGGCTGACTCCAAGAATAAGCACCTGGTGGCCCTGTACACCAAGGACGAGCACTTTGCCATTGCAGCTGACAGTGAGTCTGAACAGGAGAGCTGGTACCAAGCACTGCTGCAGCTGCACAACAGGGCCAAGGGCCACCACCACCTCCATCACCATCACCACCACCACCACAGTGATGTCACCTTTGGAGGCAGCAGTGCAGGGCTGGGGGAAGCAGGTGAGGATAGCTATGGCGAGGTAGCCCCTGGCCCAGCTTTTAAGGAAGTTTGGCAAGTAATTCTGAAGCCTAAGGGCCTAGGCCAGACAAAGAACCTCATTGGCATCTACCGCCTGTGCCTAACTAACAAGACCATCAGCTTTGTGAAACTGAATTCAGATGCTGCTGCTGTGGTGCTACAGCTGCTCAATATCCGCCGCTGTGGTCACTCCGAGAACTTCTTCTTCATTGAGGTGGGGCGCTCGGCTGTCACTGGGCCTGGTGAGTTCTGGATGCAGGTCGATGACTCGGTGGTAGCGCAGAACATGCATGAAACCATCTTGGAGGCCATGCGAGCTATGAGCGAGGAATTCCGGCCTCGGAGCAAGAGCCAGTCCTCCTCAAACTGTTCCAATCCCATCTCTGTGCCCCTTCGCAGCAGGCATCATGTCAACAACCCTCCACCTAGCCAAGTGGGGCTCAGTCGTCGGTCCAGAACTGAAAGTGTCACAGCCACTTCTCCTGCTGGTGGTGGTGGAGGTACAGGTGGCAAACCCAGCTCTTTCCGGGTTCGAGCTTCAAGTGATGGGGAAGGCACGATGTCAAGGCCTGCCTCTGTGGATGGTAGCCCAGTTAGTCCCAGTGCCAACCGGACACATTCACATAGGCACCGTGGCAATTCTAGGCTACATCCTCCACTCAACCACAGCCGGTCCATCCCAATGCCTTCTTCACGCTGCTCTCCTTCAGCCACTAGTCCAGTCAGCCTGTCATCCAGCAGCACTAGCGGCCATGGCTCCACCTCAGATTGCCTGTTTCCACGAAGGTCTAGCGCTTCGGTTTCCGGCTCCCCTAGCGACGGTGGATTTATTTCTTCTGATGAGTATGGTTCCAGCCCATGTGACTTTCGCAGCTCTTTTCGCAGTGTGACCCCCGATTCATTGGGACACACTCCACCAGCTCGAGGCGATGAAGAGCTCAATTACATCTGCATGGGGGGGAAGTCCACCTCCTCATGCTGCAGCCTGGCAGCTCCCAATGGCCACTTCATCCCCCGCACCTGCCACTCACAGCAGCAGCCCCGCTACCCGGGTACACCATGCTGCCCTCGAGGGGGTAGCGAGGAGGTTGCCGACTTGGAGAAGGCATTCAGGAAGCGAACACACTCTGCAGGCACTTCGCCCACCATCTCTCACCAGAAGACACCCTCACAGTCTTCAGTGGCCTCCATCGAGGAATACACAGAGATGCTGCCTTCTTACCCTTGTGGTGGCAGCCGGTTGCCCTCCTACCGGCACTCAGCCTTTGTGCCCACTCACTCCTATCCAGAGGAGTGTCTGGAGATGCACCACCTGGACAGCGTCCACCAACGGACCAACTCCGCCCCGCACACAGATGACGGCTACATGCCCATGTCACCCGGTGTAGCCCCTGTGCCCAGCGGTGGGGGGGCCCCCAAAGGTGGAGACTACATGCCCATGAGTCCAAAGAGTGTGTCGGCCCCACAGCAGATCATCAACCCTGGCAGGGGGGGCCGCCACCCTCCAGCCACCGTGGACTCCAACGGCTACATGATGATGTCCCCCAGTGGCAGCTACTCCCCCGACAGCGGTTCCGCGGGCTACGGCAAGATCTGGACAAACGGCGCCAGCCACCACCCGAAACTTTCTGTGGAGAGCAACGAAGGGAAGCTCCCCTGCGGCGGCAGCGACTACATCAACATGTCCCCAGCCAGCGGCTCCACTACCAGCACCCCGCCTGACTGCTACTTCGGGGCCGCGGGGCAGCCGGGCGTGGAGGAGGCTGCAGCCCAGCACAAACCCATCTACTCCTACTTTTCGCTGCCGCGCTCTTTCAAGCACGTGCACCGGCGGGGCGGCAGTGGGGTCGTGGGTGAGGAGGGCAGCCCCCAGCCCCGCATGGCTCTGGGCTCCAGCCGCCTCCTCTACTCCGCCGAGGACTCGTCCTCTTCCACCAGCAGCGACAGCCTGGGCGGCAGCGGTGGCCCCGAGGGCGGCCCCCCTTTGCAAGCACAGACACCGCGCAAAGTAGACACGGCCGTGCAGACCAAGGGCCGCCTGGCACGACCCACCCGGCTATCGCTTGGCGGTCCCAAGGCCAGCACCCTGCCGCGGGCACGGGAGCAGCCCCCGCTCCTCTTGCCCCCGGAGCCCAAGAGCCCCGGCGAGTATGTTAACATCGAGTTCATCGCCGGCGAGAAGCCTACTTTCCCCTCGGCCGCCCTCGGGATGGGACTGGCGCCGGGCAGCGAGGGTGCGGAGGAATACATGAACATGGAGCTCGGGCCGCAGCGGACCCCGTACCCCACCGCCTTCGCTGCCGCCCGGGCGGCCTCCGCGGTCCGGCCTGGCCGAGGCGCGGCTCCCGGCGGTCGGGACTACGTAACGATGCAGCTGGGAGGCGCCGAGGGCTCCTGCTCGGACTGTGCCGACAGCCCTTCTCCCTGCTCGCCGGCCCTCCTGCTTAACTACACCGACGTGCGGGCGGGTCGCTCCGCTGCCGAGAAACCCCCGCCGGCGGCTACGGCTTCTCCGGAGAGACCGCCGGCCGAGCTGTCGGCGGCGCCGCCGCGCTCCTCCTCGCTGCTGGGGGGGCCCGGAGCTGGCAGCGCCTTTACCCGCGTCAGCCTCAGTCCCGGCCGCAACCAGAGCGCTAAGGTGATCCGCGCCGATCCGCAGGGCGGCCGGCGGCGGCACAGCTCCGAGACCTTCTCCTCCACGCCCAGCGCCGCCCGCGGAGCGGCGAGCAGCGGGAGTGGGCTCGGGGCGCCCTTCCCCTGCGGCGGCGTTGGGGACGCCGAAGAGGTGAAGCGGCACAGCTCGGCCTCATTCGAGAACGTCTGGCTACGGCCCGCCGCGGGGGAGGCCCGACGGGAGCCAGGGGCCTCGCCCGCATTGGAGAACGGGCTCAACTACATCGACTTGGACTTGGTGAAGGATTTCAGTCACCACCGCCGCCGCCACCACCACCACCTCCACCCTCCCGCCGAGGGCGCCGCTCTGCCGGGGGGCAAGCAACCGCCGCCGCCCAAACCCCCGGGCCAGCCGCGCGGAAGCGGCCGCTCCAGCGACGACATGAGCGCGTATGCCAGCATCAGCTTCCAGAAGCGGGAGGATGTGTAGGAGCCGGGCGTCCGCCGGGAAAGGTGAGCCGGGGGCGGAGCTGGGCGAGTGACCCTGGGCGGCTCCGTGAGGGGGGGACAGCCGGGGGGCACCGCGGTTGTGGTTCCTTCTGGTGGGGATAGCCAGAGCAGGGCGGGCTGTCGGTCTCCATCCCTTGGGGAGTTTCGGGAATGCTGCAGCGGTGGCAGTGATGTCTTAGGTTGGTTTCGTGCAGTGTTTTGCTGTTAATGTCTGAGGCACATTTTAGTGGCAGAAGTGCCCGGGAGCCTTGCATTTCCTGCCACCCCCAGCACCGTCCGGGGGGCTGCTCCCACAGCACATCTGTTGAAAGGGGGGTACGGGACTGTGATTAAGTTTGGTTCAAAAGCATGTGCGGGGGCGGTGAGGGAGAGGAAATTAGCTAAAGTATGGGCTGGAAACAGGAACCTGCTATTGTAATCTTGGTTTGGTCAGTAATCACTCTTGGAGGGTAAAGCAGTCAGCCGTGCCGACTCTTTCCTGTGTGCAAAAGGCAGCTCATGGCATCTACTTCACAGGGCTGTGGTGGGTGTTTATTCAGTTCTGTTTGGAAGGTGCTTTGAATTTGAAAACAGTATTCAAAGCCTTCTGTCACTTGTGTTTCAGCTGATACCAAGCTTGGCTGTCCCATGCTCACAACAGCATTACGAACTGAGAAATGTGCCAGATGTACTGTGTCTGTGGCATTGACTGATATGTTCTATTTTTTATTGTAGCTTTTAATTTTTAATATGGGTAAAACTTTCGTCAGACTGTTGTGTGTCGATTACAGGCATCTGAGTAGCACCATTGTTGTAAGGAATGTGATGTTTTTGCTGTGTGGGGGAACCTCATGCAACTTGTAACAAATATACCTTGTTTAGAGCTATCCAGGTACAGTGCACCTGTGTGAGTCCTTTCCTTCGAGGTGAAAGCCGTTATGGTGCAGACAAGTCTGAGTAGGTAACTACCCTGTTTTTGTGCAGCCCTCATTTTTAGCAGTTTCCTACGTACTTGAGTAGCAGCAATTACAGTAGTTGAAATTGTTATTATGAACATATTAGGGGACGAATATCATACCACTGTTAACACTGTAGGTGTAATAAACTTGCTGTTTGTGTTGCATGCTTGCTCTGGTCAAGGGAGTTATGAAGGCTGGTCTTAGTACGTCTTAGTACATCTGGGATCATACATTCACCATTTTTATATGTTTTATGTCTTTATAACCTGGGCAAAAGTAAAACAATCACTTTGTATTTGCTACCTGGCACTTGCTATATTAGGTGTTAGTCTTGTGTGACCTGTGACTATTGCCTTAATGTCCAAGTTTGAGGTTTACGATCTGTGCAGACTTTGCTGGTCTGGTTCAGCTGATGAGTGGTAGAAAATGATGATTTTTCGTGGATACCTGACAGGAGCATGTTGGCAGTCACAGTTCATTGTCTATGACCAGTTACACCACCACAGCCTTTCTTTGTTCTGCATTGTGCTTCCAAGAGATTGTCCAGGGAAGTATTTGTGTTAGGAAATATTCAGAAGGGTTTTTTTGCCAGAAGACAAAAGCATGTTGTGCTAAAAATCACATTGCTAGAAGTGTTGGTTTCTTCCACTCTGTGAGCAAGTGGTGTGAGAGAAAGTCCTCTGTCAGTTTGTGGATAAATAATAAACATATGCAAGGGTGTGGAGCAGTGTCTAAACTATTCAGTCAAGGAGTTTTTTTCCAAAGGTACTGGTTACTTCTGCCGTGTGTCATCTTTAACATGTCTTTTAACATAAGGACTGTGGCAGTGATGGTAGGTAAATCTCTGCTATGATTATGCTGTTCATTGGAGGATCAGGACAGAAGACCTGATGAAGGGGTAAACTGAAAAGTATTAGGCAGCTGTTTTTCAGAGCAAGGTTATGAAAGGTAGTATCTAATAGAGTAATTGCTATTTGAAATTGTTTTTTATTTCCCAAAATAAAGGATTGGACTCGGCAAGCACAACTTCTCCTGGGAGGAAGGGCAAGAGTCAGACTGTAATTTAATGGCAAGTTTTGTAGCCATGGCTGTTCCCTTCCCTTTCCCACTGTAAAGCTGTGTTAGTTTCTGAGATCTTTCTCAGATATTAACCCTTTGGACTGTTATTTCTCCATCCCACATTTCCTGCTATCAGCTGAAATCTTGCATAATTCAGCCTAACTAGCTCATCTTTTCTTCACCATGAGGGTGGTGAGGCACTGGAACAGATTGCCCAGAGAGGTGGTGGAGACTCATTCCTGGAGACATTCAAGCCAGCCTTGCTGAGTCTCAGAGCAGCTTGGTCTAGTGCAGGATGTTCCTGCTCACTGCAGGGAGGTTGGACTAGATGGTCCCATAATTCTATGATCTGTTGTAGAGAACATTAATGTCTTATCTCCGTAAAACAAATTTTACAGCCGATTTTTGTCATCCTCATACCTCTTTTTTTGCTTTGGAGATGGAACTTTTGTTTGGGAGGGGAATTTGTCCAAGTAGGGCCTTACACCATTCTTAAGAAAATCCACGTGGAGGTGAGTGATTTACAGGCCTGAAAACACTCTGTTTGTACATGCCTGAAAAAGTTGTTCAGTAAGGATGTTCCAGTTCCCTGAAGCTTTGCACACCCTTTCCAGTGAGCAGCTCACTGGGCTCTGCTGCTGTGGCCTTCCCCAGCTTTCTTCCTGTTCCTCCTGCCAAGTGAGGCTGTCCAGGCCACACAGAGCTGGAAGGCTGCAGTAATTGTTTCTCGATGTCTGGACAACATGGAAGTAGAAGCAAAATCTGCTTGCTACAAAGCTTACTTTGTGGCTATGGTGGAGAGATCTGGGTCTGGAAGGGAGAATGTCAGAACAAGGGATGGGGAAGGCCGTGTTGAGTACCCTTTGCAGCTCTCCATCTCTTTCCTGGGTTATTATTTACATTTTTAATCTCAGAAGTAACAAAACGATTGCGTGTGCTCTTTTTTTTTTTTCTCCCCCCTTCGTAGGGCTACTTTGTACCCGACCCTAAAGGCAAAACTTCTTGGTTTATCTGTTCCGGAATTTTCTGTTGTTCCAAACTACAAGACAAGAACCCCAAATGTTTGTCATTCATCTCCTAATGGGTAAAATTATTTTTGCTGCAAGCTGGCTAACCCCTCCCCTCTTCCCCACTCCCCTCCCAGCTGCCTTGAAGTTGCTCAGGCATTATGTTCCCAGGTATTTTAAACGTCTTTCAAGTGTTTTAAACGTCTTTCAAGTGTATTTATTTCTCCTAACATGAAAAATACTGTCTGAAACAATCACATTGTTTTGCAGATTTTGTTTTTTAAAGACTTCTCTCACCTACAGCATTTCTCTGCACTCTCCAATCCCATTGTCGTTCCTCTCATATATCCTTGGCTGTTTCCAAAGCACTTGCCCTGCCCTGGCCTTTCTAGCTCTTTCTCTCATCCTGTTAAAACTGCAACAGTTTCAGTGTGGCCCCACTAGTTTGCCCGCCCAAGTGCTCCCTCTTGAGAACTGAGTACTGTTGTGTGAGCCCAGCCAGTGACACTTTGGGGCTTGGATCCGCTGGTAAGTGGGCTTTTGTGCGGTGGCTGGAAGGCCACTTTGCTGCAGCAGCCAAATCCTTCTGGGAAACAGCAGCAAGAAGGTGGGGTGTGAACTGGGGAGAGAAGAAACAGTTGTTACTGGAAGGCATTTTCCTCCTACTTGGAGTTTTTCACGTGCAGATGAGTGGATGCTGTGGATCTAGCTTTTGGGGTTGCTGTGAGAAGACAAGGCTCCTAGAATGAGCAGGGGATTTGAAGATAAACTGCTGATAGCTTGGGTTCTGAGTAGGTAGTATTAAAATATTCCAAAAAGGAAACCATTAGAAATTAGCTCGAGAGAAACAGGAAAGGCTGTATTAGGATAGTAGCATGAATCCAGGTATGTGGCTTTGATCTCCGGAGCTTCAAGGCAAAGTCGTTATTCCCCTGACTCATTTCCATTTTGTTGATGAGTCTGAGAACTTGTGAAAGTGTGTGTTAATGACACTGAATAGAATATGTGTGGTGTGAGCAAGTGCTAACTTGGCTCGTGGAAGTTTTAATGATTCCTCTTTTACTGGTGCATGGGTGGTTTGGGTTTTTTCGATGATACAAGAAATTGGAATACAGTTCAATGGCATCTATAGGCTTGATCTGCCTGCTGTCTGGTTTCAGTTAAACTGGTGAAGTACAACTGAGGGAAAGAGCTAAATCTTTGGGTTTCAGGATAATACACATGGAAAATAGAAAATTGCTCATGTAATTCTTGTATAACATACCTGTTTGTTTTGGTGTTTTCTTTTGCCTCTTTTTTTGGCACCTTGCTTTTTATTTTATTTCTTTGATAGTTTTCAGTAGTGAATTTTGTTTCCTTAAGTTAGAAATGTAGGATGGAACAACTGAAACATATCAAATGCCAAAACAAGACATGTACAATTAAAATAAGATTTTTGGGGAAGCTTTTCTAGGACTGAAAGAACAGTAGTTCCTATAGTTTTGGGTCAGCATCAAGGTAAATACCAGTAAGTTATGGAAGTTTTCCATCCTTTATGAGTATTACTGTAGACAAAAAAAATGCATTTCTTACTGTATACACACACCATTTTTTCCTCATACTTGATTATTTGCCAAAATTGAGCTTGTCTCCTGTGTTTAACAAGACCACACACTTAAAATTAATGGATTTGGGGTTTCTGAGGGTTTATTGTTGTTGGGAATTTTCTGGGGTGGTGCTGGGGAGGATGCTGTTTGTTGATTGTTTGGTGGGGTGTTTTTTTGTAAATTAGGCAGTAGATCAGTTCCTTTAATATAGGTACATTAAATTGTATTGATTATTTCACTACACCCACTTTAATTTTAATGATGGATTTCTTGGGACCCTTTTGTTTTACTGTCTAAAAAAATTAGAACTGTATGATTTATAAACCACTCAGTTATGAAGTACCGTTTGGACTTCTAAAGCACACAGGTTTCATATTTAATCAGAGCTCAAGGTGGTTTCTGAATGTGGTTGAAATTTGAAAATTAAACTGCACATTGCAGAGCAAAGATGATGCTCATTTCTAACAAGCAACTGTGAAGAGATCATATGTTTCCTTAGCTATCACTCATAAATAGAGAATTACAGCTCTTAAATGAAATGCAGCAAGCAGTTGTGAAGCAAGAATGTTATTTGAATGGTATCTTCAGTGTGTTGGATTGCTTGAAGAATACTTTGTGATAGCTGAAATTTTGATATTCATTAGGACTGTACAGTTTTCACAACTGTATAAATGCATCATTGCAAGTGCTGAAAGTAAAATGTTCTTGAATGTTCATTTGAATGAATTGAAATAACTGTATAATAGCTTGTTGTGAAGAAAGCAAGGTGGTTTTTTTCCGGTTTATTGAAGCTCTGAAGATGGATCTGTTCACAACTGGTTATTGTGCCAATAAAGCCCCTATTAATTTTCTTTTTGCATCCAGTGCTATAGAAAAGGAGTAGATATTCTTTTCAAAGTTATTTTGATACTAGATTTAACTCGTGTGCCAAGTTTTATTGAAAACTAATTATTGCATTTAGATTGGATGTTAGGAAAATATTCTTTACTGAAGGAGTTGTCAAGCATTGGAAGAGACTGCCCAGGGAAGTGGTTGAGTCACTATCCCGGAGTTATTTGAAAGTAGTGTAAGTGTGGTATTGAGGGACATGATTTAGTAGTAACTTGGCAGTGCTGGGTTAGTGGTTGGACTTGATAATCTCAAAGGTCTCTTCCAACCAAAATGATACTATGATTTGATTGATGGAGTTATGAAATACATTCCTCTTTTTGAGGGGAAAAAGGGAAGGTGCCGTTCACTGGAGACTTCTGAGGCCAGAAGAGAGACTATGGGCTGCTCTCATAAGTTAATGGGCAATTAGGGGCACAGGCTGGTATGATTATAGAAACTGGAATGAGATGGAAATGAGACACAGGAATTACTTGGAGGGCACAGAAAAACTGGTGTGGTGACAAGGGTAGAGAGAATTGCAAAGTGTTTGTGATCTCAAGAGAATGAGAATAGTGGTGTGACAGTTGAGGATGAGTACAGAGAAATGTAGTGAGCCCTGATATGTGCAGTTTATTCTAGAGGTGCTCATTTGGCATGGTACCACCATTTTCTGAAGTTCTTTTTACTTCTGCATTTTTTTGATATTTATTACTGGTCTAGACACAGTTTAAAGAGTTTTTTCCTTACTCATGATTAGATTTTTTAAACTATCATTTGTATATTCTGCTGAACATAACAGGATGACATGCACAGTAAGGTAAGCAGAATTTGCCTCTAACACTTCTTTTCCTGAATTCTTTGTCTTGTAGCATCCTTGTCATTACTGCAGCAGTAGGAATCTGAATTAAATACAAGATAAATATGAATTAAGGAATTTTGACACCCCTTGTTGATATAAACTACACATAATAAAAGAAGAATTATATTGATAGAAGTGTTCTTTTTTAAACAGAAGTATTTTATTATTTATGCTTTACTACTTGGACAGTTATAAATTTGAAGAAAAACAAGGTTAATTAGTTTCATAATTTGTCTTGTAGATAAATAAGAAAGGATTCCTGTAACATAATTTAATTGAAAGAATATCCTGTAGAAGTGAAAAACATTATTCTGTTTTTACATCATTCAGGGGTTTTGTGGTGATCATTATTTTGAATGCATGAGATAGAGGTAGTAAAAGAGAGGCGTTGGTAACTCAAAATTTAAAAGATTCTCAAGTTTAACTGCTTTACTTTGCACTTACAGAAATAATGAGAAATACAACAAAAACCAAGGTGTGAACAGATAAAGGAGATTAAATAAGCCCGGCACTCTTAGCTACCTAAAAAATATCTTGATATATATCTTTCTGAGCATGTTTGACATATCTAGGTCGTGTTCTTTGAAGACTATTATTAGAGATTTAACCTTGGGTAATTGCAAAGTGTATTTTTTCAGTATAGTTTTTGATCACGTAGATGAGACAGTGAAAACTTGTGTGTGTTCAACTGCTGGTGGTAATTTGGGAGTCTAGTTAAAAGATCTGATACTGGCCACCTGAGCTGTAAGGTGAATAGTACCATTCCTCGGGTGCATTGTGCAAGATTTCCTGTGTAGGTTTTGTCAGCTGTTGTAAAATTTTGCCTTTTGGAGGCTGGAGATGTGTCAGAATTAACCTGTTTTCAAGTAAGATATGCTTCAGGAAGAGCAGAATCATGTCATGCACTTTACAGCTGGTAGAGCTGTTGAACTGTAGTAGTACATTTGAACTGTTTGATGTTATAAAATGCAGGAAGGTAGTAGTCTGTGAATATCTATGACTTTAATATACTGTGTTTCTTCTCCCTTTCCCCCAGTCTGTGTAGGTTCGAGATGTGCAGCCAACTGGGCCACCTAAGCATTGGACAAGATTTCTTTGAAATACAGAATGTGTGTGCATAGAAAAAATGCAAATTACTTATCAGTCTTGTCCTGTTTCAGTGGTTTGGCTTTCAGTGTGCTGCACAAACATTTTTTAAGACATAACTATGGGGCAGGAACTTAAGGTGGCCTTGCTGGTCACTAAAATACCTAACTAGCCTGTGAACAGGAGCTTTCTTTCAATGGCACAGTTCCCTGAAGTAGTAAAAAACTTGAACATGTGTAATGGGTGAGAGTAAGCCAGTGACTGTATTTCTTCTGCTCTTTGTTCACTCAATTTTAGACTTTAAAAAACCCAAAAAAAATATCCAACAAACCCAACCCGAAACTGACCTTCCTTCTCCTCGCAAGATCCTGGGGAGTCTTTACCTCACTAGTAACATCCATGTTTAATGCTGAGCCTAGAATTGTGGAAAAGACATGTCTCAGTTGAGAATAAAAGACCCTCTGAAAGTGTAGATTGAGGTAAAAGACTAATATAATCGCTCCTCCTGTGGCAAATCTTGGCTGGTGTGTTGCTGCTTATACATGGAAGCGAAACTGGAAGCTGGGAACACCAGGGCTGAAGCTGGCCAGAGTTCCGGCTCAAACCTTGTGCTGTGTTAAGAGATGCAAGAAGACATTTAGATCAACAGCTGATACATACCAACAAAGGAATCTTTTAAATTAAAACACTGAGTGGTAATTCACCTTCAACCTAGCTGAACTACACTTTGAAGAGAAAATTGCAGTGTTAGAAAAGAGAATTTATAACCCATAGATAATAGGGAACAAACAAAAGAAGAGACCTCTGAGCCTCAGGGGCAATCCTGGAGCTTGAAGCCCCCCCTCCCCTGTGCTGCTGATGGTCCTACAAGATTTTAGGCAGGTGTAGGCAGCTTGCTTCACTGAAAAAATTGGATTTGCCTTGGCTGCTTTTACTTGCTTGTGTCCTCTCCCTGCTGTTCTGTGCCGATTCCATAAGAGTAAATGGCATCTATAGTTAGGCAGACATATTATTTGTTAACTGCTTACATTTTCTGATTTTGCATATAATAGCATTAAGATTTCTGAGAAATAGCAGAATAAAATATATGAAGAGGAATTTAGTTTGTTTAGGAAGCTGTAGGTTGAAGACTATAAATATTTTTCTCATTGGAAATATTTGTTCTAATATAAGTTTTGGAAATAATCTTGTGTTCTTGAATTCTTTCGTATGTCTTGACATGGGTTGGTAGCCATGTGTGATTTACTTACTAGTTTGAGATGAAAACAGAGGCAGATGAAACCAAACTAGTCCCAAGTCATCTCTCTTCCTTTTATAACCACTGTGCACACTCCTTACCCCGTGGCTGCTTCTTAGGAGCAGGAGTTTTAAGACCTTGTATCTGGCAGCATTGGTGCACTGCGTATGAGCAGTGTAGTCTGTGTATGTAAATGGTGAAACTTTATTCTTAAATGGATCAGCACAGCCGATCCGTTTCTATACCTGGATACCTAAATCAATTTAGTTGTTCTTAAATATGGAACAAAACTCTGAAAATGCATTTAATTATTCTCTGTATGAAACTTCTCTCTAGCAAGCTCTGATAGAAGGGAAAAGTCCTTCTGAAGGTGTGCAGGCATGTAGCTAGGGCATGTTTTTTCAGGTCTTTGAACTAGGTTAGGAATGTATCTCAAGATGGAAGAATGAATAGTTACTGGTGCTTTTAGCCTCCGGGCTTGAAACTAGCAAGAGGAATGTTATTGTGTCTTCAAAGCCTGTTTCACACAAGCCTTTGTTGAGCAGGAACTTGGAGAGTCTTTGTGTTATCATGCACACAACAAAAACAGCCAGCCACCCAATTTGATCTAATTGGGCAGTGATGGGGAGATGTTTCTACTGTAGGAAAGCTCTGGAAAATGGGGTGCATATTTTTAATTAGGAAATACCCTTAGAGCCAAGGGGTTGACTAAACAGACATTTGCCAGCTTGATAAAATTCTCTAATTATACTCATGCAATTCTCCATATCCACATCCCCCTTTTTCCCCTTCTCTTGAGGTAGTGCTTTCCCAGGAAGAGAGCAAATATTTACTTTTCTTATAAATTCTATGTTGACCCTGAAGTGGTGGTAGCACATCTCTGGAGAAGGCAAACTGAGGTTGAGAAAGCGGGGGGGGGGGGAGCCTTGAGGAGGTGGTTCAGGTTGAAGTGATTTTTTTGTAATGTTTTCTTAAAAAGACACCTGTACTATTGCATACTAATACTACCTACATTGCGACAGACCTTTCAGTCCAAGCAACTTTAAGTGCTTAGAGGAAATCATTGCTCTAGTGAACATGATTGGTGAAGTATCCAGAATCAGAGTTCAAAATCCTAAGAATATTTGAGAACAGGTGCTTCTTCAGTAGATACCCAGAGACATTTATTTTTGTTGTAGCACATGACTACCCTAATTACATAAGTGGTTGAGTGAGGTTTACTGGAACTGAAGATTCCTTTCTGAAGTTTTTTAGTTAAAAAATACAAAATTTAGCAGCCTGTATTAGCCAAGCCCTCTCAGTTTGACCTACTAAATAAAACAGAGGCTTTAAAGAAAAGACAATTGTCATCTTTAAATATAGACTTGATTCTGTTGAGCTGATTTCCCCAAATTTTGAGGATATTTTCTTGTTTTTAAATTTACTGATACCTGAATGCAGGTCTTGCTGTGTAACAGTTTCATCCCAAGTTTCATTTGAACACAGCTTGAAAAGTCAAAAATATAACAGCTAATAAATAGTGACCTGTATTGGTCATTAATTTCATGTCGAGAATCTGCTTTAATATACACTAACAGTATTGTTTAACCAGGGACTTGCCACATGCTAAATTAAAAGGTTATATTGCAATTCAGCATGATTTAGTAGTTATCGCTCTTTGAAAATGACCATTAAGAACATAAAAAGATAAGTTTCCTCATTGCTAATCTAAATTTGATTATTTTAATCACTTTAATTTGAATTAATCCACCGTGAAGCCATCTGTTAGTATGTATGTGGTAATTAAATATATCTGAACTGATACAATCATGTGAAAGTAAAGGCATGGAGAAGAGGACCTCATCTGATCCAGGGGAGGAAGAGCAGACAGTGCATGAAATGGAAGGAAGTTTTGAGGGCAAGAGGAAAGGGCAAAATGACAAATAAAGAGAATTAAATGTAATTAATGTATTATTGGATTATTAATGTATTATTAAATGTAATTAAATGTATTGAAGGATAAGAGTGTCAGGCAGGCTGTGGCTGGCTAGTGGGTCTTCAGTAAGAGAAGTTTCATGAACTTAGAGAAGTCATAGTGTAGGAAGGAGTACAGGGGCTGAATGAGTAGAAGGAGAATTTGGAATAATACGAGGATGCTCAGATTTCAGTTGATGTAATTGCACTTTAATGGCTTGAATGAATCATCACCCCTTAGTTTGATAGGCTGTTACAAAATTTTAAACATAGGTATGAATTAAGTCAGGTATGCTGATAAAGTTGTGGGATTGCATTAGTGGAAAAGCAGCAACATGCCAAAAGTTGCTACAGGAAAAAATTCTCTGAGAAGTCGGTATAATTTGTGTAAACATATTTTGAAGAAAGGTTTGAATGATGATCCTTCTGCACAAGTGCTATAAAGTATTTCTCATCTTGGCAGAGAAGAGGAGGCTTCTTCAATGAATACAAATTGCTGTACCTACTCAAAATCGGTGTGGCTAGGGCAATGTGCCTCATTTTAGAATGTGTCCCTTTAACTTTTTTCTTGTCAGCCATTTCTATACCATTCTATTTGAATTAATAGTAAGTCCCCATTAATTTTAATTAGCTATAGTAATGAGTTAGTTCTAAAGTGCGACAAATGATCTATAATTCAGTGCCTAATTTATTTCATACCTTAGGTATTCCAACTTTTCAAAAAATTCTTCCAGAAGACTAGTGAGATGTTTGATCTGTCTTGATTCAGGCTTGTTTACTTCTGTGTTAGTTAGAGTAGTTCATCAGCTTTTATCTGATAACTCCTGTGAAGTTGTGCTTTATAGATTTGGATCACATTTCAGTGTTTGCATTTGAAAGAACAGGTAAAAGCAAAGTCTATTAGCAGAAGTGTATTAGCAAGACTGCTATATGTTTAGAATAAACAGGATAGAACACTGCATTATAGGACTTGTGTTGTTCCTAGAGGCTTGCAACCTATTGTGTTTTTAACTGATAAACTCTTATTGTAACTTTTTGAAGGCTTTTGTTTTGCTTTTGTGAAGTCAAGAGTGATACAAATCACTATATGGATTTTGTTTTAACATCTCTGATTTCATCTGCATATCTTATTTGTCATGCTTATGACTTCTACTGTTCTAGTTTCTAGCTCAGTTCATGCACGTATAACAGATTAAAGGCCAGAAAGAGCTGTGATAAATATAGGTAATAGTTCATCTTTTGAAGCAGGAGGTAGGGCACAACTTTGCTATCAGCTTAAAGTAATTGAAGGTAGCCGGGTTGTTGCTATCTTCTTGACCATATATTCCTCTGGACACTTAGTTTTGGCATCACCTGTGGTTGCTCAGTTGTGCAGGGGAGCACTTGCAAATGTATTCATGAGGGAATGTTGAACCAGTTCTCTAGCTAACTCCTAATTTGATTACTGCTGAAGAGGTTTCACAGTTGTTTTTATTCTTTCAGGCAGCATTTAAACTATTTTTGGTCTATCTGGATTTGGGTTAATAAAATCTTCAAGTAGAACTCCTTATATGATTAGTGCCTTACACTCTCCTTGATGCCGCAGTTGTTGTTACCTACATTACTGGTGTTTCTGATCTGGCTTCTCCTTTTGCCAACTGCAGCAACTGCATTTCAAATTGCCTGCCTGCAGAGTTACTGTGAAACTGTGCCTTTAGTGATGTGTGATGCTGACCAGCCAGGACTTGTCCAGAACCAGCTGCACCACCAAGTCCCTCAGCCCCAGAAGTCTTTTCAGCTGTGCTGAGTTGGAATCAGAGAGGTATTATCAAAATGGATTTGCTTTTTCAGTGGGCCTGGAGGTAATACTTTTAAGTGTGAAAGGAGTAGAAATGTATTTATGCTGTTGAAAAAAAACCACGTATCCATTGAAAAAAACATGTTTGGTTTTGGTTCAGGTGCAAAAATAGTAAAATTAATCTGACAAGAAACACCTTTTACTGGCAAACCTGCACCTGCTGCTTTAGTATTCATACCACTTCAGCCATCTATAGTCATCTTCTCAAATAAACTTTTACACGGTCTCAAAAAAAACTTAGACTGACTAATTAGCCTTTTTAGTTTAGATAAAGTTACGTGTATGTGGAAAACATTCTTGTGTGAAAATGAAAAACATATGTAATGGCTTCTGACAGCTGCCTTTCAGATCTCCTGATACAGTTATTCCAGAAGTCATATGAGAAACAGTCAGGGTTCCCACCTTTCTGCCCTCAATTCTTGTTCAAATTTAGTGATTATAGGAGGATTCAGTGAGTGACTGACAATGACAGAAAGAGACATTAGTTTCCCTAAAACATTTCCCACTGTTCTTGGAGCAACTCAGATGAGTCTGTGGGAGAAAATTTTTTAATAAAAGATCTTTTGCATTTTGTCCTATGTGTTGTGACAGAGAGCTGAATACATGCTGTCCAGCAGATACGTGATTTTAACAACAAAACTTGATTTTAACTATTTGTTCTGACATTTACATTAGGCAGTAACATTTTAAAGAAAACTCTGCCTTTCTGTTATCCATGAAACATTTCCAGATATATTTGAGTACAGCTGGAGGATTAAAATGCTCCAAGAGCTACTACAGTTATCTGCAGCTTGTATTTTTTCTCTTTGCTGCAGTCTTCTGTAGCTTTCTGCTTCAAGTGTTCTTTATTAAGAAGTGTTACTGCATTCTGTTTGGTTTTTCAAACTACCATGTCATTTATTTGGCAGGAGATGGGGGAAGGTTGAAGTTTCTCCTTACTTCCTCCCCCTCTCTCCAGTGAATTTTTTGATTGTTCTGTATAGTGAGTCATTTTCTCTTCAGCTGAAATTAATTTAGTGGCTCATGCAAACAATTAGTATTTTCTAAGCAAGGAATTTGAGTTTTTTACCATTTTGTTTTCCATATAAAGGTGTTTCTTGCGTGTCTCACAGACACGTTTCCTAAGTCTTTGGAAAAAAAGCCTTTAATGTTGTGTTCAGGTTATGCAGCTCCTCTTCATAGAAATCCGCTGATGCAGATGGACGGATGAGTAGTTTTCTTCTACCTTATGAAGCTCTGGCAATGTGTTTGGCATCTTCTAGTGGATATATTTGTCTTTCAATGACAGGATTCCCTCAAGGTCATTCTGCTTCAGCAGCTGAGGGTCATAAAACAAGCTCTTTTCAGTTGCTGTCTACCAGTTTATTATTAGCAATGGTATGAAAACCAGAAGTGAGAAAAACTGTAACAAAACATTCAACATACTGTTTCAGATGCTTTGTTCACTTCATCTGCACTCTGTGGTGGCATCTCCTTTTCAGGGTCCATTCAACCCAGGATTTGGCATTTAAAGCCGCTTCACTTTCTTCTTGAGACATTACCTCTGTGGGATGTCTTTGTTGTGTCCACAGTTGCCTTGGGATCTGTTTGCAGTTTGAAAGCAGTGCCTTAGAAAAATAAGCATAATTTTGATTTCTCTGTACCACAGTTAAATTTTTAAGCCAGGTAGTGGTTTATGCCGTTATCCCGGAGGCATCAGGAAGAGATGACTTTGCTAATGCATTTGCACACCCTTGGAGATAGTTTATTATTTAAGAAGGGGTAACCAACGTCCATTGACTTCTCTTGCATGGAATTTCCTCTGTAGCATAGACTGAGTAGAAGGAAGTAAGTGGGGTTTGCGGTGTTGAAGTGATGCAGAGTATGTTCAGAAATACTCTTTTCCAGGTGCACTTTATCATTATTTAAAAGCTGATAGTGAATTCTCTTGAACTTTTATTTTCTATCATCATTTCCTGTGGAAGTGTATGTGTGCATTAGGGGGAGAGTTGTGTGCTTTTTGCTGTTCAAGCCAATCTGCCCAAGAGCATTGCTTTCCGGAGGAAAAGGGTAATTAAAGATTTGAAATTAAAATAGTTTGTGAGATATTTCTGATGTGCATGTCATAAATTTGTAAAGCCTGTTTGATACTTCTGTTTGTTGAACTTAGGGTGTTCTGGTTTGGCTGAATAGCACCAAATTATTGTGCGTCAGTGTCCTCACACACACGGCTTTGATTAAGCAAGGAAAAAATGCTATGATATTAAAGTCTGGCCTATGCACTACCTTGCATAGAGAAACAAAATTTAAATTTAAAAACAAAATGTAAATTTAAAAAGTCCGCACTGTAATAAGAGGGTGTTAATACCATGCACTGTAGTGACTAGTCTGGGCAAAGTAAAATGATGGCATAAAATAAGAGATTAATTTAGACCCTTGAGGAAGATGGAGACATTTCATAGTACATCAGCATGGGCTGGCTTTTTTTTTTGTTTTGTTTGTTAATTTCAGTTGGGCATGATTTTAACCAGAGTAGGTTCAATGGCTTTCTTAATCTCAACTGCAAGTATGAGTGGCTATTCAAGTTCAGTCATCAGCTCAGGTTCTGTCTGACTAAACCAGATTGAGGGGGGGGAGGAAACCTGTTCAGCTTTGGGCATGCCCATGTGCCACTCTCTCATTGCTGCTTTCTAGGCTGTTATTCTGAAGAAGAAAGAAGGTTCTTCCTCTTGTCTTCATGCTGCCACCCCATTCACCGGAGTACAAGGATTCCTGTAGCTAGCAGGCAGCTACATCAGGGACCAAATCCAGGCTAGAAGTAACCTTTGAGAATCGAATTTTAGTCTTGATCAAATTCACCATGCTGTACTTGGTCACATGTGCCCGGGAAAAGGAGGGGACATTGTGTGTGCTGAAGGTATGTAAAGTGGCAGAAACACTATAGCAGGAAAGGCTTGTACTAGCTTCAGGTAGATGTGAAATCATGATCATAATCTCCTTGCAAGATTGTAATTAATTTTTCAGAGTGCTTATTTCATTAAGGCAGGACAATAACTGTGCCTTGAGGCATTATACTGGTAGTGTGAAATAGAAGGGCCATGGTGTTTTGCTGTGTTAGGATCACAGAAACTTTCTAATGCTGATAGATGGATCTGAGCCTTATGCACAGAGGTTCCTTTGTTTTGTTTTTATATAAACTCACTTGATGTGAAGCAGCCAAATCTCGTCCTTTATGGTTAGTCTAGTGCATTTTTTAAAAGCTCCCCAGCTTCCTGTTTAAGTTTTAACTCCTGCTTCAGAAGGGTGGGCATCTCCTTACGTGGTCCTGACTCATACCTGCTAGGTTGGGTACAGAAATTGCACCAGTCACCTCTGATTAGAATCCTGCATTTCTGTTTAGGAGTGCTAAGCCGTGATTTTGCTGTCTTTCATCTGCTGAGAGTTTTGTGGGTTTTTTTAAGTCAAGTTCCAATCATTAATGGAATGGATTGTGCTGAATTGTGTTGTGAGATGGAGGGAATTATTTTGTTTTGATTTTTCTAGAGTAGCTGTCCTGAAGGGATATGTCTTCTCAATGTTCTTGTGGAAATGTACGATCTTTACTCCTTGGCAAATGTGTCACACTAAACACAGTTTGCTAGTAGAACAAATACAGCGTTTGAGCTTGCTCTGTAAGCCTGTCATTATCAACAGCAGATGAGCCAGTACTTTATGTTATGCAGCATGTGACTTTGATACATATCAGTAATTTACTTTGCTGTTAAGTACTAGAAGGTGATGCACAGTTTGTGCCACAAGGCAGATTCCATTTTTTTTTTTCTGAGATCTACAAGCAAGTATTTTGATTTGGACTTTCAACCATCTTACTGCTTACATGAGAGTCAGAAACAGATGTGTGCTTAATTGTTTTGGTAACAAGGATTAAATGATTAAAACTCTAGGCGTTCTTTCAAAGAAGGAGAAATTATGGGGTTTTTTTCCCCCCCTCGTGTTTCAGGACTAGAAAGATGGGAGGAGGGGAAAAATAATGATCTTCAAAGAAAAGCCTTCTGGATCTTTTCAGTGAATTTGCAGAATGGTTTAGGTTGGAAGGGACATTAAGATCTTTTGGTTCCATTAGGCAGGGACACCACCTACTAGACCAGGTTGCTCAAGGTCCCATCCAACCTGACCTAGAACGCTTCTAGGGATGAGGCATCCACAGTTTCTCAGGGAAGCCTGTTCCATCTGCTCACCACTCTCATTATGAAGAATTTATTCCTAGTAGCTAATCTAAATCTCCACTCTTTCACTTTAAAACCATAACCTCTCATCCTATCTCTACGCTTCCTCTTTTTAGAAGTCCGTTCCATTGTCTCTTGCCTTTATGTATTGGAAGGCCATTATAAGGCTTTGCCAAAGCCTTCTCTTCTCCAGGCTGAAAAATTCCAACTCTTTCAGCCTGTCCTCGTAGCAGAGGTGCTCTAGCCCCTGGTCATCTTTATATCCCTTCCCTGGACCTGTTCCAACAGGCCCGTGTCCTTCCTGTGCTGAGGACTCCAGAATTGGACACAGTACTTCGGGTTGGGTTCCCTGAGACTGGAGCAGAGGGTCAGAATCATCTCCCTGAGGCCAAACAAAATGCAGATCCCAAAATTATTTAATGAATTTTTTACTTAAAAAGGAGAAATCCAGAAATGGGATACCTGATGGGCAGCCTTTGCAGTGGACTCGGCTGAGTTTGGAAGCAATAATTACGTCACCTAAGGCCTTGAGCCACAAAGGAATTAGTAGAAGCTGTGCCAGGTATGTCTTCTGACCAATGTTAATCTCTTGTATCATAGTAGCGAGGACATCTTTATAAAGCTGTAAGTGTTCAGTTTCAAGAGAAGAGGGAAATGGAAACACCCAACCTTAATTCCAAGCACTCTGTCTTTTGCTGTCTGTGCTGCACTAGTCTGCTAAGCATGGTTAAAGATAAGCAGCTTTGCTGTTAAAGTGTAAGTTCTTCAGTGTGGATTTAGGAGGGGTGTTTGTTCAACCACGATGCGGTTGGAGCCATATTTTCATTAATTAACAAGAAATAGCCTGGCTGTGTCCTTTGGTAAGTGTATGTTCTACTCACAATAGGTTGAAGAATGTTAGGCTCTTATTTCCCTGTGCTCAGATGTATCTACTTGCCCTTTTTTTTGCTGAGGCCATTAAAGGGAAGCCTTCAGCTGTGGCTGAGGCTCCTGTGTGCTGTTTCAGTGCAAACAACTGGGATTATCATTATCACTCTTACAGTTGTTACATGTGGGCAGTGTCCAAATACATTACATTCTGCTGCTGCCAAGAATGAAAGTCATCACAGCCCCCAAATCAGTAAGCCTCACCTTATTAACAAAACTCAAATTTTTGGATTTTCTTCCCTCCTCCATCCTGGGTAGTTCCTTCTGGCAGTACTTGTCCAGCTGTACTGGCACTGGTATTATTTGCAAGACTGCAGCATAGAGGTTGTGATGTGGAATGTGATGTGAACACCATCTTCCTTTCCCTTGTCTTTCACTTTGCATCAAATGTGTGATTGCTTTCATTGACCTGCAATCTGTTTGTCTGTCTCTGCTTGCTCATCAGTGTTTGAGAATAACCACAATCTTTTTAAAAGGCTTGTCTTTCTTTTAATGTCAGGTGTATTCTGTTAAAAAGCAAGTGATAGAGCTGCTGTGTCCCTGTGTAGTGTTTTCAGCTCACCTTGTGCCAGCTACACCAGCAGCTGCTTCTCTGCAGAGGGGCGTCACTCCAGGTAAAATAACCTGGAGCTGTAGCATTTTGAAGAAGGGAAAAGACCTAGCTCTTAGATTTTATAAGGCCAGTTGTCTAAGTGTAAATCTTCAATGATTTCGAGAAGGGTGAAACCAGAGAGCTTAGGAGGTTCCTCTTTCAGGGGGACCTGTGAGTGATCTCCAGCCAGAGAACAGGCATAGACAAGCAGAAGGCATCAAAAACGCACAGTGTAATCACTAGAGCTGTGCAGAGGGAAGATCTATATTTAACAGATACAAGTGCTGCTAATGAAACTTCAAAGAGAGCACACCCTTTCCTTCTACAGCTGTGTTCTGCCTTAAGGAAGAGACAGGGGAGTTTTCCAGAAAAAAGTTTGCTTCATGTCTTTGCCTTGGGGAAGACATTGTGAGACTTCTGAAATTAGCTTAGAATTTCAGAAAAGCAAAAGGGAGAGAGAAGATAAGGGGGAGGTTACAAAAATTGATGCCAGGCCCACCATTCTGAAACAGAACACTTATTCTTTTATTTCATCTTGTACTTCATGGGATAAAATGGTTTTGCTGTTTTTTCCTCCCCTTCATCTTTCCTTTTACTTTAATTTTTACTAGCTTTTTTAACTCTATACCAGTAAAAGATCCCCTCCGTCTCTTGTTGAAAGTGTTTGCTTAGCTTCAGTGATGCACAAGTAGACAGCTGGGCTATCTTTTTGGACAAAACATTTCCATTTCTTCTAACTGAAGTCTTTTCCATAAGGTAGAGTATGGCTTTGATTCTGTTTATTTTCAAGTGATTTTTCTCCTTGCATATGAAGCCATAAACTGTAAAGGGAACTTGATATACTTGTACTGTATTTGCAATTTAGATTGTAGAGAGTGTTGTGGAATGCACGTGTTTGGCTGCCAGTGAAACCTCTGTGAGTCAGAAGGCATAGAACGTTGTTTTCAAGTGTCCTTAAGTATGAGGTCATGCAAATAGTGGAAAAATATTTCAGAGTGTTCTGAGAAGCATTAGAATGGTATTTCATATTTTGTGAGTGAGTGACCTGGGGGAGTGGAGGGTACATGTCAGCTTTCCTTGGCTCTGGCATTCTGATAAACTGTTTTAGAGGAGTTACCGAGGTATCCAAGTGTTACTTGTGTGGGGCGGTTCAAGGCTGGGACTTAATGAAGACTTAAGTTTTCTATGCAGCTTCCCTTTTTCTTTCATGTCAGCTGTGGTCTCACTTCTGAGGCCTTTCTGAGTTGATATAAAAATATTTCTAGATCAACATTTTAACTTTTTTATTCTTTAATTTTGGAGATCATCAGTCGTTTACTTTTAGATAAATTTTGTTGTCGTGTTAGACAATTTTAACTGCTGAGGACTGCTGTGTCAGAGACACCGTAGGAAGCACGGGAAAGCTGGTAAATGAGGTTTATTTCCTGCCTGAATTTGCTTTTCCTTCACGAATGTATTCAATGAGTGATTGAGATTGCTTCCTGAGAGGCAGGACAGAAAACCTACTCTTGTGGTATGGATCCTGAGTTGGAAACATGTCACTTGCAACGTTAGATGTGAAGAAAATCCCTCGATGCCTGTGGATGCCAGGGGCTGTGTTGTGGAGCTGCAGGCTCTGGGCGCAGTAAGTAGGGCAAAGTTCAGTCCCGGGCTGGTCGGAGCTCCCGTGCCTGCTCCCTCCCACCAAATGGGATCCAGCTGCCGCCGCAGCACAGCTGGATGGATCGCCATTCTGGCTCCTCAGCCTGTTTATTAAGGTGTATGCCGTTAATATTCCGAGTTTTTGTTATTTTAAAAACATTATTATGCTGGATCCATCTGCCAGGAGAACCGGTGGCTGTGGTTTTGCTGCTGATGGAGAGGGCAGAAAAACCTTTGAGCAGTAGGAGCTATTGCAGGAAAACCCATTCTGTGGCTAAGCAGGGGATTGCATGCTCCCCAGTCAGCACAGACTGGAGTGAGCACAGCGCCCATAAACACCACATTAACTTCTCTTTCTAAAAGTGCATGTGCAAAGTTTGTTTTTGTAATCATGATCAATATATATATATACCATTTCTTTTACAACTTAGCGATTTGTTTTACATTGTAACTCTTTCTTCTTTGAATTTTTGAATTACTGCTAGGCTTTTTCTACCATGCTACTCGTGTCCAGAAACGTCACTTCCTTATCCTATCAAGTCTTGTATTTGTTTTGTGCATATCACATGCCTTATGTTTCAGTAGAGCAAGTGTCAGGGTTATCTGTAGTGGGGACTTCAAGTGCTTTACCCCTGTGAGCGTGGTTTGTGCCAGGATCTGTATTGCTTGTATGTGTAGTTTGAGCTGTGCCTATAAAACTGAGGGTTTCTATTGGTTTAGTTACAGAAACATCTTTTCAGCAGCACAGATTGGCACATCTCTGCTATGCAGTCTCATTAGATATTTTACAATTTTCCTGAGGCTTGATAATTAGGATGTACTGATCCAACGGCAAACCCCGTTATAATTTACTTAACAGATGCTCTTAAATGATGGACAGAATGGTGTACTGTGATCTTGCTGAAAATTCTTGGATGAAACTGTTTTAAGTTTGCTCCTCTATACTGTGTGCATTACCTTGTAGTCAGGCATAACTATTTCATAAGAGATAGAAGACAACAGGTAATCATCTCCTGTACACTAAGTGTCATCATCATGTGTATCATGTTCCTTAATAACTTAATAACTTAAATGATGAAAATTCCAGCCAGGGAACCTCAGGTTAATAATTGACTCAGATGAAATAGAACTGAAACAGGTGAAAGTCAGCTGAGGGTAAATACATCTTCTGTTCTGGTGCTCAGTCTGTGATTTTAGACTAGTCTGACTACTGGAAAATCACCTCTGAAGATGGGCAGGATGGACTGTGTTTGGCTCTGACATTCCTGGGGCAGCCTTTCAGACCCTTTACACTGACTATGAAGGTTTCTTTGCCACAGTGGATAGAGGTATAGAACAAGAAGATTGAGCGTTATAAGCGCAGCTTAAGGCAGTGTTTTAATTTGTTAGCTTCTTAGTTTTCACTTATTAAGTACTGAATGTTTTAAAGGGATTTTAAAGCTAATGTTTTTAAATGCAAATGCAGATAAAAGAAGCCAAAAGATTTGATCTAATGAATAGAGCAGAAAATTAGAAAGAGAAGAGAGACAAGCTGAGTGTTTGATACACAGCCTTTGCTTGTCTTAAGTGGATTTTAAGTTGTTTATTACCTCTGACTTCTATGGGTGGATTATTTTTTAGGGGAGACTAAATGTTTGTGCCGAGGTAAAAGTGATAGTATTAGTCTTGTTACTAAGTTGGCTAAACTGGGGATGTGCAGCATAAAGAGCTAAAATACTGGTTTAGCTTGTGCAGGTATCACAAATGTGTGTGTACCAGCAATGTACTCACTATCAGTTGTTGTTGCATATACAGGTTTCAAAATGTTTTGAAAACAAATGCCCTGAGGTTTCTGAGGTAAATAAAACCTGAAGAACTGAAATGTAAGATATGGTAAGGTTTCAAGGTTTGTTTCTTTAGGCTTAAAGGGCTCATAAGGGTAAGTGGTGAAGGTGTCAGTGGAGTTTTGGAGTTTTGTTCACTTCATGAAGCTGTATCTAAGGTTTGCTGATGTGTTACGTTAGTTGAATACACAAATTTATTAGGAACCCTGCTGTCATGCTGGAGTATCACCTGAGTTGGTGTTCGAAGAGATCTGATTTCATCTATGAACAAGTAGTCCATGAACAGTTTACAATTCTGTGAACAACTCATGCAAGTTTTATACTGTTCTCTCTCATCAGTTATCAATGTATGGGAAGAGAATATTACTGTTTTGGTTAAATTTTACACTTGATTTCCATTTTGCTTAACAAAATCTTCTGGTCTTCCTGCAATGACAAAGCTATCAGGACCACTCTAGTTGCCTTCCCTGTCATTTCTAGGCATCATTCAGACCGGTAATTTGATTTGTTAACTTGCATGAGTCTCAGAATAATTCCAGTTCTGGTGAAAAATATATTTACTGTAACTTTTGGTTAGTTAGCTGCTGTGCCAATGTTGAGAAATTCCAGAAGACCATCACATAAGTGATCAGGGAAGAAAATGGTAGATGAATGTCAGCATAGGTAAACACAGATTTTAAACATGAGTGTTTTTCCAGTAAGGAAAAAATTATACTAAACCATGCTTTTGTAATGCTGAGCTTGGAACTGAGGGTTGCAACTTGGAAAAGAGACCTTGTGGTTTGTCAATGACAACTCTCAAAGATCATTATTTACCATGTGGAGCTGCACCAGCCCCCCTCCCCCAAAAAAAGCCAGAAAGCTATGGCCAGTGACTCTTGGCATCATCACAAAAAGGTGTTACTTTGTTTGTCTTTAAGAGACTGGTGTGCCTACCACATTTTGAGTAGTGGATGCAGTTTTGGCATCCACATTTTAAGAAGGTACAGTTTGTGCCTTTAGTTTTAGGAAAGGTCCAGAGAAGGGCAGCTCTCAGTCCAGGAGAGTGGTATTGCTGCCTTGTATGGACTTGCATCATTTAAAGGGCTTGATTTAGAAAATGAGAGTCAATAAAGGGCAATATGATCAAAATTGACAAGATTATGAAAGTGGTGGGTAGGGTGAACACAGAACTCCTGTTGAGAGAAGGCTTGCAGTACCAGAATTTCAGGACGCTTGATGAAACTGGTTGGTGATCTGTTTAAGACTGTATTTGTTTACACAGCAGGTAATGAATTTATGCAACTTGCAGTCAGAGGATGTTTTGAAAACAGGCGGTATAGGTAGGTTCAGAACAGTGTTCAGAGAGTTCATGGGCAGCACATAGAGTGTGCAGCACATAGAACATGGTTTATGGATTCCCTTAACAGCACCTTTTCTTCCCTATTGGAGGCACATTGGTGAAAGGAGCCACTGGCCTCATCCATCCAGTGTATTTCTTAGGTCTCAGGCTTAGTGGGATCTTTCTATCACTCACTCAGAACTGCATTCTCATTCATGACAGGCTTAGATAGAAGGCATGAAACTTCTGTCTTTTTTTTGTGTTCAGTGAGCTGCACATCCAAGAGAGACTTTTGATCTACTTGCAAGCTGAGATTGCTATTGCTTCATAGTAAGCTGGAAAATATGTCCTTCTTTCTAGCCAGGAAAAATACTGGGAAGTCCATCTGGGGATGTGATTCATCTGGGTCACAGTCATCATTTTCCTTTCAGGTTGCAAGGAGAGGTTGGGGCTAGTACTCAGCTACCAGTGATAAGATTTTATTTACACTTATCTGCATTCAATTTGTAGCAGTGAGCAGCTACACTGCTATTAATGCAACAAGACTCCAAACATTTTTTATCACTTCATTAGTGCAACATATTCTTTGGTATTTGGTTATGTCCTACTGTGCTTTGAGAAATGCACGCTCTTCATCCCCTGCCTCATCTCAAAGTTACAAACACTGCTTATCAGTACAAATAAGTGGGTTGACCTTTCTCATGAGCGAGAAGAAGATCTATGGCTAGAAGGCATTGAATCATCTGAAAAATGTGAGTAGCTCTTTTGTTAGAGTTTAGAATAGTGTACTACACTCTTTTTGAGTGTGTTTTTTTTTAAAATCCCCATAAAATTCACTCCAGGTTTGTGGAGTGGTAACCACTGGTAACGGGAAAACAGTGGGCCTAATGCTGTTAGTGGTTTTCCTTGTTGTATTTTTAGAATGAATTTGGGTAGAAATCATCTGAAAGACATATTGATATAAGAGTACTTGGACTTTTTGCGTAATTTTCAGACTGGAGAGACTGAAAGGCTGAAAAATAGCAATTTGAACGTATTCTAAAAATTAAATAAGAAAATTTTTAAAAGGTGATAGTGTTATTTTCAAAAGTACCTTTTTTTGCTTTGTTCTTAACTTTGGTTACTTACAACAGAGAAATAAATGGCTCATTTTTATGTAGTGCTCTACAATATACTTTGTCCTGCAGGAAAACTTCAGTAATGAAAAGAGCTAAGCTGTATCTAGGTCTGGATATGGTCAAGCTTCATCTTAGTCTAGTTTCAAACTACTCTAGAATCTGTCACTAAGAAGCCTGTACTAGGAATTCTTATTATTCATCTTATATCCATCTTAAATTTTCTTGCTGGGGCTTAGTTGTCTTGGAAGAAAACTGAGTAAGAGCCCTATGGGAACTTGTCCTCCTTTCCTCCTGTCCTCTGTGTCACCTCTATCTATAAATAAATGTCATAGCTCAAAGTGTGAATTAATCCCAAATTAAATGAAGCTCTTCCCTTGAAAGAGACCGTAAGTCTCAACAGTACACTTCTGCTTTTTAGGATACAGAAGAAAAAGAGCTTCTGGGATTATTTTTTGTGTGACAGGGTGAATAGGGGTGGTTGATTAGTATTTTTATATTTGTATTTTAAAATGCTGAATAAAAGCATGTAAGGCTTGCTCAGTAACTTCAGAACCAAGCAGAAAAGAACACCAAACTTCTATTCTTTGGCCAGTACTTCTTTAATAAATTATTAAATACTTATATTTAAAAAGCCAATATTTAATATTTTATGAACTGTCTTTAATATTTGCCATTTGAACTAGCTTTGTACCCTTTTTGTTCATTTTTGAGGCTCGTTAGTGTTTCCATCCAATGCAATGAAAACACTCTTAGGTGTTGATTAAGCGATCAGAATGAGTTTGAACTTAACCTAATGCCATTCTTGGTTGAGGGGAAAATCGGCACTAAGAGTGTGGTTGGAACTGGAGACCTGGGCTTAGATTTAGATTGTGTTTGTTTTACTTGCGGTCACAGCATGGGAAATCAAATGTATGGAGCAAACCTCCTTTGCCTTCTGTGCATTTTTAGGATATGCCAGCCTGAGAGACTCTGGGGAAATTAATGTTCCTGCTCTCTTAGCAAATTATTGTGCCTGGTGTTGGGGAAAGAGGATGATGGTGATACAGATTGTTTTGTGACATAGTTTTGCTTCCTAGGAATTATCATCTGAAAGGCGTGAAGGAAGTGGGGAGGAGAATTAACTCTTCCTCAATCCTGGTTTTGTTTTTGGGTTTTTTTGGATTTTTTTAATGGAAGGCCACAGTAGAAAGCTTAGATTGTTTAGCCCACCCACGCTTTAGTCTATGTTGGGAAAAGGGTCGTGGTGATGGCTGGCCAGCCTCCGAGGGTGACTTCCTAAGGGTCCAAATTCTGGACCCCATCTCTGTGGCACAGAGAATTCTGTGGATGGCACACAAATACTCAGGGATAAGCATCAGCATCTTTTAAGCAAGGAGAGCTCAGTCTTTCCACTGATATTTTACATATCCCTGAAGTTCTTTGAGCAGAAAATCCCTGCTGTTACCCTTGGAGAAATACATGAAGTATCCACATAATCTCTTTAGCCTCTCTGTTACCACAAATCATAGTGCATGGTTACCATTTTCTGGATATGCAATAGCATATTCACTATGAGAAGGCTGAGGTGTTGTGTAGTTCCAAAGTTAACTTTAGCACCTCCTTGCTATCAAACTGGTATTTGTGGCTTTTTATATTCAGTTCAAATTGTCGACTGTGAATTGGCATTTAAGGTAGCGGCTCACTATGAAATGTGCTTGTGTTTTGTGTTAAAAACATGCGTTTGCCTTTTTTTCCATCTCAAAACCTGCTTTGTGGGTTTAGATTTATTGCCATATCTCTCTAATTGACTTCTTTTGTTTCCTTCCTGGAGTAAGAATGATCCCCTGCATCTTCTTTGGCTTAAGCACTTCTTGATACTCACACCCCATCCCCTCACCCTGTTAGTGCTCAGCATGGCTGCTGACTCTAGTTTCACATGAGCAGCCAGCAGTGAGAGCTAGAGGTGTTGGTTTTCATTGAAGCAGGACAACTCCAGCAAATGTGGAAGCTCTGTGGATGGAAACAAACACGGCTGTGCTGCAAAACATACCCTCACCTTGTGCTTTGACAGTGTGTTGAGTTTTAGTCTTTTCCCCAATATTGCATCTTCTAGTTAGAGAAGAAAGCGGTGTAATTACATAGTAGGCTGACTTTGGCTTTTTAAGGGAAAGATGTAAGAAATACGTATTTTAAGAAAATATGCCCATATGACTCTGAATCTTTATATAGATAATCATTGTCAGTGCCTTTTTGGAGCCAATGGGCAATAGGAAAATAAAAATTAAGTTGTTGAATTCCTTCAAAATAATATGTGCATGGTGCAAAAATGAAATACCATGAAAGTAAGAACTTTCCTTTTTTCCCTCTCCCTTTAATAAATGTTTTTTATTAACATGTGGTTCACTTGCACTATTTTAAGGTTGTTCCATAATTACAGAAATAGAGACTTCTACAATGATGGGTCCCAACCGATGTGTGAGGACATGCAGATGAGGCAGCAAGACTGTTAGATGTGCTTTGAAATTTGAAGCAATTATAGCTGTCTCTCTGAAGTGTTGCAGTCTGTTTATGAGCACGCTGATGAAAGGCTCCTGGCAAATGCATGTAGGTATATCAAGGAACAGTTAATGAAGGGTTAGGAGGATGGAGGCGAAGTCTGGGAAGAAACCCTGCTCAGGGAAGTTAAGATTCATGAGTGTCAGGTACTCACCTGGTGTGAATCTTGATGTTTTGTTTCATGGTGGCGTGAGCTTATGTTTTCTTCATAGTAACTTAGAGCTCTTCTCTTACTTTATGCAAATGTTTGCATGTTTGTGGTAACTAGAAAAATTGAAGCATAGTGATCATACTAGTGACATTCTTGCTATTCATACTAGTGATATTCTTGCTTGTTCTTTACTATGTGGGGTTACCATAAATATCTTGTTGATGAAACAGATCTCTTTCTCTTCTTCAGCTTCTGGTTTTCTAGTAGTTTTCTAATATTAATGTAATTCTTCTTTTGGAAGAGCAGTTTGGCTTAGTTGTTACACTCTGTTTATATGATCTTTGTCCAGTTGGAGTGTGGAAATAATAGTGCATGGCAAGAGACCTCGGAGGTGCAGCGAGGTTTCTGAGTTGGATTTGCTGCAGCTGCTGGCAGTGGTGCTATCTCAGGATGTTCAAAAGCTGCTGAAGAGGCACACCCCACCCNNCCCCCCCCCAGATTAGCTTAGTGCTCCTCTTGGGGTTTGAACCTCTGTAACTGCCTATTCCAAAAGAGAGATATGTATGAAATGATGGAAGAAAAGCATGAAGTTGTTCTCCACTGTGAATAGGACTTGTTGAATAATGGCTTTTTTAAAATTATAATCAGTATTTTTCACAAGTGCTTATATGATTAAAAGCTGAGTAATCCATTCCAGTACTTTTTGCTTCCCACCACCCAAATGATAAATTTTAAAATAAAGTAGCTGCTGCACAAGGAGCTGCATGCTGGAGAGCAGGAGCACAGTAGTTTGCCAAGCTGGAAAGGTGCCAGTTCCACATAAGGTGAAGAGGGGCTGGTGGGGCCTCTCTTCTGTAACTTTATCTTAAGCACAGATACTTGTTTTCCCTTTGATAAGAATGTAATGAATTCCCTCCTGGTATACCAGTGTTATACCCATTTATAAATGGCTGCTGGGTTTGTGTTGTCTTACACCTTTTGAAATGGAGTGGACGTTTTTTGTTTTGTTTTAATTTATGGAAACTCTAGATTTATTTTCATTTGATCTACATGGAAACAATTGTCATCATCTGCTGAAACTGGTTTAAAAATATTGAAGGCCAAGTATTGCTTATTAACAGTTTGATTTCAGTGACGAGCATAGCAGGGCCTTTTTAAGGCTTCTTTCTTTTTTTTCTGATGAGGGAAGTAAAAATCAAATTACTTTTTCAACTCTGTAGAAGCTGACTTTTTATTAAGTTAAAATTAAAGCTATACCAAATAATAACAATTAACAGAACTATTAGAAACATTGTTTCAAGTGAATTGCCAGCTGTTAGTTACTAGCGGTATCTTAGTTTGTAAGGTGTTAGCCAAGATACCATTTGAAAGCTAATTTTGGAATACATACAACAGAAAATCATCGATTCCGGTTGAGTTCAGGCAGGTTTGCAAACAATGAATTGATATTATTTATGAAATGTCTGAAATCCCAGCTGCAGGTTGTGTGTGGGTTTACTTACGATAGTCTGCAGGCATACACAAGATGGTATTTGTGGAGCTGTAACCATGGATGTTTGATCCTGTTGGGGAAACCCAGCTGATTTCCTAACCCAGCTTCTTTGGGATACTGCTGTAGGGCAGGTTACAGAATTATATTTGAACACTGTTTTATGGCAGATGAAGACGAAAGGTAATGCTAGCTGCAAGTAATAATTCATATTGAAGCAATAGTAATCACATAAAGGCTGTGCCTCAACTGGTAAGTGATTTTGATGTTGGTCTGTAAGCTGCTACAGAAGGAGTAATGAGAGCTTTGAAAGCTCTGGATTATAAGTTTTAAGTGGATTATTTTCTAATGCTTGATAAAACATAATTTTATGATCTTTCGATGTAGCACAGCTTTGTTCAGTAAAGTGAGTGGATATTTTCTGTATTTCATATGCATCATATAACCAAGTGACTATTTCAATATTTAAAATATGCAGCTCTGGAATCTTTTACATCTAAATATATTGTTACATTTTGTTGTGATAAGAGTCCCGTGGCTGAAATAACTGCAGAAAAACTTTCTTCTTTCTCTCTTGAAAGTTTAAGCTGAGAAATAACAGCAGCAGCAAGGAGGTCGAGTATGGGAGCATGAGTGGATATCTTATTAAACTCATCTGGAAGACACTTGACAAAAATAGTAGCAGAAGGGGGGTTTTGTGGGATTTTTAATAAAAAGCTGTGTTTACGGTTATATAAAGACTGCTAACAAAAATCTGATTATCTGAGATGAGCTAGTTTTAAAATAATCATTATGTTGTGCCCTACTAGGAAGTTCAGGGCATTCCAGCTAAGTCACTTACTGTTTTGAAAATATATATTACAAGAAGATTTTCACTTTAAAAGTAGTGTGTATGTTTGTGTTGGATACATTTGGAATAGTAAAAAGCAGAACATCTGATTTGCTTGTCAACTTTCAGTGCTTAAGGCTGAAACTTGCCATGCTTGTTACCTGTCCCCTCCAGTCAAAATATACTGTAAAGCTTTATCTGAAATCATGAAATCTCAATGAAATGAGAATGCGACTCCTTTTTAGTCCTTTCCAACCAAAACTTAGGTCAGCTCTGATGTTTTGCAGCTTTTTGAAGTGACCTTGAAGTTTGGAAGGCAGCAATCACTCCATTTCAGGTGTTGTATTTGTTTGAAAGCGGGGCCGTGTTGTGTCAATACTGACAGGAATTGAAAAATGCCCAGTTGCATTTTCAATAGAACTTGCATTACCTTTCATTTACTATTTTTAAAAGCTGTGACTTCCACTGCAACTGCTTCCACAGACCTTGGTATGCATCCTTTCCTAGCAGCTAGGAGTTTCAGCTAGAAGAGAATCACTAACAAAGTTAGAAATGTTGTTTTACCTTACTGAAATACCAGGACTCTGACATGTAGAGAGAAGGCATTCCTGTGTTTGTGCTTCCTTCATATAGTCTCTGTAGTAGGAGATGCCTACAGATGCTGCAGACTTCCACTTGTCACGATTCTTAATGAGAATTAAACATTGTATTAAGCCTTATGTGACTAGATAAAAAAATTGAGGGAGTTTGAAAAGTTGAAAGGAATGTTTTTAAAGGGAGATGAGTATGCACTTATTAAGAATGGAGAAAATGTAATTGAGAATGGTCGTTACCAATACAGGAAACATTTCTCTGTAGAAAATAAATTTCCTTCTCCTCCTTCCATGATGATTCTTAGCTCTCAGCGCTCTCAGAATTTGAACTGGGAGTCATAAATTGTGCCTGACAATATGGAGAATTGAGGGGGTGCGGGTTATTTTGTGGGTTTTTTCAACTGAAGCAGAAAGCTGTCCTGGTTTGAGAGTATGTGTTTGTTCCAGAAATGCAGCTAAACTTCATGTTACAGCCAGCTATAGCTCCTTTCTATCTACATGTGTACTTACAGGCAGTGATACTATACTCTAATATTCTATACATTGAATGTGGTAAATAGAAACCTAATGTTGTAGAGGTTGTGATAAGCAGTACACCTTCTGATTAAATTCTAAACTGACAGTTATTTTTTTTTTTTTCAGTAAGACAACATAGTTGCAAGGTCATTTTGTTTTATGATGAAATGTACTGTCAAAAAAACATTTTTAATAATATGAAAAATCTGCTGTTACTGGAAAATAGACAAAATAGCATAGACTGAGATCTCTGGTTGCTATGAGTGTGGTTTGTTTTGTTGTGGTTGTTTTTTTTTTAAAAGGCCATGTAAATGGAAGTTACGTAACAAAAAAATTATCTTAATTTAAGAGAATGGACCTATAGAGTATTTTTCTCTGGCATTAAAATATGGATTGAAAATTGAAGTTACTTTCTGCTATTCTTCATATGATCTCCTTTGTTCAGCAAGAGCATTTGCAAGTCTCTACTGCTGGAGCTGTAGAGTTTCCAGTTGTATACACGGACTTAAAAAACAAGTGCAGTAGTCTGATAGATAATAGAAAGGGCACAGGGAGATTTTCATATAGAGAGCTTCTAAAAGCAAAAGTGGTTTTAAAAGGGACTGTGCTCTAAAACATCCTTACTGGAGCACATTGGCTTTGTAGGTAACTTACTACTAGGTATCCTCAATGGTACAGGAGCTTTGTTGTTGTGGCTTGTGTTACCATTTTAACAAGGTCAGAGTGACATGAATTTTCTTGAAAATTGCACTTTCCCTATCACATGCACTGATATATATATTTTTTTTTTACCTTTTTTTTAAATTTTATATTTTCCCATTGCATTTTCCCATGTTGGGATCTGCACTTGCTTATTCAAGTGTAATCTGTGTTCCTGGCTTTGAAATTGTATTGATAAGGCTGTCTGGAACATCGTCCTGCTTGTTTGGCTTCCCACATGTGATACACAACCCTTTAAATCTCATGTAATGTGTAAGAATTTAATAAATTCTTTGCATAATGTAACACTAATATCACTGACAAACTGCTGCTCCAAGAAGAATTGCCAACAGATGATCTGTGAGTGGTGGGACTAACAAATCCCTGTTTCCTCTAGATTTGTTTTACATTTATTAACTGTCCCTTTTCTCCTGTTACAGCCTCTGCAGTATCTGCCAGACATTGCTGAGGCTGTTTAGTTGGGTGCTGAGCAGTTAGCTCTCCTCCTTAATCTTGTGGATTAGAACTATGTTTGAGAAAGAGAGTTCTCAAGACATGTATTTTTACAAAACATAAAGCAGCTCAGTGTATCTGAAACTTGATTTCTTCGACGAAGTTAAACTGAGTTTTACATTCTGTTCAGAAGCTCTGGTCACTGTTCTACCAGTTACAAATGATTCGTTTCATCAGTAAACTAGTTTAAAGAAACCAGAGCAAGCTCAGATTTCTTGGTTATGGCACAATATATATTGCCTCCTCGTTGACAATGTCACTAGCTATGTGCTGGCTATACTCATGTTTCCTCTCCCATCACTTACTGGTTTGGGGTTTTTTGTGCTGACTGTAATTCTACTTAGCTGCACGTGAAAGAAAATCTTTGCCCCTTCACTGAATTGTGTCTAGCTACCAGTTGGGCAATCCACTGAGCAGTCACTCTAAAAGAAAATTAAATATTTATGTTCCCAGAATAGTTATTTTCGGGGTGTTTTAGGTACTGGGGTTTTTTAGTAGTATGGCTGAATGATAACATAATCTTCTAGAGGGATACACAGTTTGAAGGCCTGATGGTGAAAGGAAGCACAAAGTAATGCCTGCTCAGTAATTTGTCCTGAGGACCTTTGCTTTTATATGCCAGTGTTAATCCTCGTTCCAAATCCTGCTTACAATTCCTACCACATTCCAGATCTTGAACTGCAGATCTTGAAAATTAAGGAAACTGTACACGATCATCAATGTAAATTTAAATGGTGCTTTAGTCAGTAAGACTCAGTTTCAGTAACTGCTTGTCATGCGGCATTTTGTGCAACCTTTTATAAAACTGTTATTGGTGCTTAACTAGTGTAATACTAAACTTCTTTGTGTTCAGTCTAACATGACTGCCTTTTTGAGTAAAGTTGATATTAAAGGATGATCAGTAGAACTTGTATTGGGGAAAGGTTTGAGTGTAGTGTCAGTGGCTTTTGTACTCATTGAGACTTTCTGCTGATTAAAATAGTTAAAAATTCCTCTCTTGTTTAAGAAGGGAGGTGGCTGATGTGTGGTAGGTTGTGAGAACATGGAGAACTTTCTGGTTTTTGACATTATATAGTGTGGTCACATGGTGGAATAAGGCTGGATTTTTTTATGTTTTGTCAAGGTTAATGCTTAGTGGATGTTTTCAATCCATGATTAACTAAGTCATCTTAATGAGATGTGGTATCATGCACAGATCCTTCTATGTGCATGATAAGCCTTTAATCTGTGTTACTATATGCTTTTAATTTTGACTTGACTTTTACTATTAGTTTATAAAGGGTTATCCGTAATACTAGATTGGACAACTGATAGAAGATTTGTGTGTCACAGTAATGCAGTATCTACCATCAAGTGAGATTCTTACTGGTAACTGTTGCGAACAACTTCCATTATTTGGAGCAAATTTCCACTTGGAATGGGTTTTATTAAAAAAAAAAAAAGAGTAAGAATCCTTGAATTAAAATGGTCGCAAGTTCTGAGAGGAAAAATCTTTTACCTACGTTACTTTTTCTTGTGCAGTTATAGTTTCACAGTGTTAGTTTGGTATTAAAATTAAATGAGATAATTAAAGAGACTGTTGATTAGTTTCCCATTTCAAATCATGGCAACTGAAGGAAGTGAAGATTAGTCCATTTAAGCTGTTAAGTAATGTTAAAATGTAATATTGTCAGTCGTTCAGGATATTAGAATTTCATGGAGTGGAACTTCAGAAAACATCAGTAAAAGGCATGGTTTGTCTGACTGATCTTCATGATTTGGACTTAATTCACAACTGTACCCAAATTGAGTTCCTCCCTCCCTGAGAGCCTGCCAGGTGTTGCTTCCGCTCTCCATCCACTGCAAATTGAGGTAGCTCCATTGTTTTCAATCAGAATCACATTCCCTTTGTGCCCTTTTATCATCCTATATATGCTGGTTTCTTTTTACTGTGGTTTTTGGGAATAAATTGGATGACCATTTTTTCAAAAGCCTAACCTATATACAAACAAATATTTTGGTGTTCCAGTGGTACAGTGAATAGTTTAGCTGCGAAATACCTGTAGTTCATTAAAGTGCTTAACATTGTTTTTGATGTTAATTCCATCACAGTCCAGGGTAGTATTCTGATTGCTAGATCAGTAGGAGTAAAAGGGTAAAGCTCTTCCTTTACCTGATGGAATTCTTATATTGGAATTGTGTTTATTTTTCTTGTGTTGTAATTTTATTTCTTCTTCCAGCTAAAAATTATATTTACACATAGAGTTTATTTAATTTTACAAATCTTTTTAAGTGTCGATTAATGCTCAGCAGTATACGTGGTCATAAAACTCCCAAACGCAACTTAGTTTCTTAAGCATTAATACTTTTGCCTCTACCTTCATGCAAATACATTCTCGTAGTTTTAAGTCTATGTGTTAAGAAACAAATATTTTCTAAATAACATACCCTTCTGCAGTTTGTAGTCAGTGCTCAGGAAATTAAGGGTTTTTTCAGTTCTTTTTATTCTCATACAAATGCTGCCTTGCATTTTGGGGGCACTGCCAGGACACCACCCTGCTACCTGGCTCCTAGCACAGTCTGAACTCTCCTGTCAGGTAGCAGCTTTCATCTCACAGTGAGGACATTGGATACAGGTATTTTAGGGCACAAATGTAGTTCCCTAGATTGTTACAGCAACTGTGTGTATCAGAGACCTCATGACTTCTTCCTCATCAGAAAATTTCATGTAGAAAACAAGTGAGGTAGGTTTTATGTGAGACCAACTTAAGTAAAACTCTATAATGAATCAAGCCAAGCGGTGGAATTAGATTTTGAGTCTTTCTGCATCTAATAATAGTGTGTTTGTCCAACTGTCTCTACGTTGCATACCCCAACCACAGCTCTTCATTGTTGAAGAGCTTTAGTGAGTACTGCTGATGCTTTGGCTTTCAGCTTATAGAAGGGACCTTTAAGGGTTATAGTCCACCTTCCTGCAGTGAGTAGGGACATCCTACACTAGATCAGGTTGCTTAGAGTCTCATCAAACCTGGCCTTGAATTTCTTCAGGGATGGGGCTTCCACCACAGCTCTGGGAAAACCTGTTCCAGCGCCTCAGTAATCTTGTGATAAAGAACTTATTCCTAATGTCTAATCTAAACCTGCCCTGTACTAGTTTAAAACCATTGCCCCTCATCCTGTTGCCGAGTACCCTGGCAAATAGTCCCTCCCCAGCTTCAATTGTCAGCTTCCATGTCAGAGCTTCAATGATCGGGTTTGAACTCCTGGGAAGGGGAAAATGTCATGTGACTCCATCTAGAGAAGTTTTGCAATTTATGGCAAACAGGTAGAGGGTAAAAAGGTCAGGTCACATGAGTGCAAATTACTAGAAACAAATTGTGAATGTACACGGATGTGTATGAAAACACATTCTTACTGAAACAAATTTATGTCAGATGTCATAGATTTGTAAGATTTGTTATCTACTTATTATACACAGGAGAATACAATGGGTCAGAGTAGTCACTAATTCATTTGATGTCAGACTGATAGTGGTTATCTCGTTAAAAAGCTAAATCTGTGATTATTTTCTAATCCAGCTTCAATTTTTAACAAACTTTCTACCTAAGGCCGCTTTCTCCTCCTACTTTATAAAAGCACTATCTAATTTATTTTCAGCTGTTATTTTTGCAGTATTGTACAGGTTTTGTATTGAGGCACAGCCAGCCATGTCAAAATAATGGATACTTCTACCTTAGCTTTCCAAACTTCTTACAATTTTGTCAACTTTATGAGATTTTGTTTGTTCTTATCCACTCCTTTGTTTTCTTGGCATGTTTCTAAGAATATGTTTTCCAGCACCTCCTTATTATCCTTTTTTGATGCTTAATGCACTGTTGTTGGGAATTGAGGAAGTGTTTCATCGAAAATCACTGCAGAACTTCCTTCCTGAGCTGCTGCCAAAAGCACTGCAGACCAGCTACTTAATTTGCACTGGCAGAATTTCAAAGAGAAGGTCAGCTGCCCAGGTTATCCCCCTGCGGGTCTTCTGTATGTCTTCCTTCTAAATGCCATTTTCTTCTGAATGTTCTACTTTTTCCTCTTGTCCATTTGGATTAAAATGGCTCTGGCTAAGCTGAATGGTGTGAATCACTGCTTTAAGTTTGATCTCTCACAATTTAGCATGTCTCGAGAGAATAGTTTCAAGGTAGTTGAGGCTATTTAGGTAGGGGTTTTTAAAAAGTTATCAGAGAAAGGTAAACCTGGCAGAAAATGAGCATTATGAAGTCAGGACAGAAAAGCACAGGGAACCAGGGCAAGGTTTGCCTGGGTGAGTGGGGAGCCAGACCACAAAGCCAGAAAAAGCATGTGGTATACAAACTCACAGAAGGACAATGAATATGAAAATTCAGCAGCTGAGGTCTGTGCTTATTGTGTGGCAGCTACATTGGGTTTTATGTTTTGCTGAGCACCACTGCTGATGTAATTTAGTTGATGTAATATGAGCACAGCTTCAGTGCACTCAAGTTTAGTCAAATTTAATTGTGTGTGTTTAAATTGCAAACAAGCTGAGGGTGTATGAGTGCATCTAAAGGCACTCAGGTCATCTGCTTTCACTACAGAAGAGCAATGACCGCAAGCATTGGCGAGTTTTACTGAATTCCAAACTATCATAAAAGTAATTAAAAAAAAAATATATATACTGCTAAGAAAACCCATTTGAAAAACCAATTGCATAATGTAGTTATTGATTTCCTTTATTAATATGGTCGATATATAGGTTTGTGTTTGATGAAGATAATTACTGAATAGCGTTTTCCTCTTTCAAGGGCAGAGCCATACAAAGTGTATTTCGCCATTGCTTTTTTGAACTAAGAGTGGCATGAATGACTCAAATCCTTCAGATTTTAACTCTGAAAACTAAGTGAACTGAACAGTAAAGAATTCAGAAATAATGAATGACCCCATCTGTTGAATAGACAAGTTTTTTTGGATCTTAAAAACATAAGTTGAAGGCTGAAGCTATTAACTAGATGGTACACATTTAGGTTTGATATCCCTTCTCATTGTTGCAGTCTGGATAAGCAGAAAAGACCCTGGGACAGCACTGGGTTTTTGATCTCTGGGACATCAAGCACGAACAATAGTGACAAGGTATTAGAGGAACATTATGTAAAGATTTGGGATGAACCTGGAGTACTGATCTTACGAGGTTCTGCAGTCCCTGGCTTTATAGTAACTATTATTTTCAGTCCTGGCGTGGAGAGTATTTCCGTTCATGTTAGATGGACTGAGCTTTAGCTGATTACTCACTGGACTATTATTGTAGAATGGAGATGGATCCAGTTCTTCAGTCCTTACAAAACTGGAAGAAACAAACATAAGAATCCCACTTACAATGTCACAATTTTAAAGGAGAGATACTCTTCCTATATTTTTCATTTCACAAAAAAAGGGAATATCTATGACTCAACTTTATCACTGCAAAAATTGTTGTAGAATTTATTTACAAACAGGCTATTTAATTTAAGCTCTCTCTTTCAAGGCTTAATAATTTTTATTTCTTAAAGTTTTTTTTTAAAAAAAACCTTATAACTTTTTTCTCCAGAACTGGAAATATTAAATATTTAGTATAAAATTCAGTACTTGCGTCAAGCTGGTTTTGTTCAAGCCTTTAATTGTTGCCAGTTTTGTGTAATAGAGGATCTCTTAAATGTTTTTGCTGTGTACTAACTTGGTGAATTAGTTTTTTTCTAGTATCTTTAAATAGTGGTGCAGAGAGCTGGCCTGTTTCCTCCTCTTTACAGATGGAAATGGGCAAATCTGACCCGCAGTAGTGTCACTCTGGTAGGCAGTCCTGCCTGTGGCTTCTGACCTCAGCCATGGGTTTAGTTTTGTCTTCAGTGAGCCTAAATCAGGTTGACATGGTGTGACGTTGAAATCAAACATACGAATTCTTTGCTGGGCAGAAGCTCATCCAAAGAATGTGTGTGGTTCAGTTTGTGTTTTCCCACTGAACTCACAACCCAGGAAATGGGTCCTTAAATGTAAGACTCGGGTTCTGCTCATCATTTTACGAGTCTCTCGGTTTTGAAGACAAGAGAAAAATACTCCTCTGTGATAAGGCTTACTACTTTTTCAGTGTTATACAAGAGGATTGCATTTAGTCTGAACTCATAAGTAGAAAGACTGTACCATCTGTTATAGGTCCTTTTGATTCCTTCATCATTGAATGATTGAAGATAATAATGGGGGGGGGAACAAAAAAACTACCAAATTCCCTACTTCTGACACTCAGAAGAAAGTTGCAATAGGCATTTTGGGGTACTATGAGGAAGGGCTTATCTAGGCTGCTTAAATGAATATTACAGCCTGTCAAGTGAAATAGCAATGTTGTAATTACCTTGTTTAGTTCTATTTTGAATTCCTTTTGGGTAGTATTCATGCTTGAATTAGCATACTTGAGCAACCATTGTTTCTTCTTGCATTCCTTTGCTCTTTCAACTGTCGATGTGAGCTGGGGAAACGGTGCAACCTATTTGCATCTCTTTGAAGTGATTCGAGCTGGGTTAAATTTTGGTTGATATTTTTAATTTTCCGAATGGGATACTGCCCATACCTGTGCTCTGTTCCTAATGCCAAGAAAATGTAAACAGACTCTGCTCGCGATTATCAGTAATGTGAACACAACATGGGAATAAATTCAACTTTTAAGTAGGTGTGCACCGGTTCCTTGTAATTAGGGGATGATTGATGGAAATGTCAACAAGACAAGAGCTGCAAATGAATTTTTCAGGACTATTTAATGTGTTTACTTTGTTTCATATTTCTAAAGACACTTGGCTGTACATGTTTGTGTGCAGACTCGACCTCGGAAATTCTGCTGGAGTCCACTGCTGTGTTTCCATAATGGCTATCTTTTTTATTTTGAGGTGGGGTTTTTTTGGGTTTTTTTTGTTTATTTTTAATACTAGATATATGTGTTTGTCATGCTGTAGATCATGTTTAATATACACAGAATAGGATATGCTAAATGATTCTAAAGTACACCAATTCATTACTTGTTAAAATCTTCTATTTGTAACTCGTATCTTTCACAGAGGCATCTTCAGCCAGTCCTCGTTCATTATTTCAAAGGAGTTGCTGCTGTGATACGGAGTTTTGGTGAATAGTTTTGATTTTGCAAGGATAGTGGCAGAGTAGTGAAATTATCTTCCTTCAGCAGATCTGCAAAAATTTGCATTTCCTTCAGTCAGGAGTTGTCTTTTCCTTGGCCTGCCTCTGCTACATGAAGAGTTGTTTCCTAAACAGATGTCCAGCTGACACTGGAGAGGTGTCACAGGGTACTAAGCAAATTTGGGAACCACATTTGCCCAATCAGTGACGAGGTGGCTGCATTTAGTTACTGAAATGATCGTGAAACTTCAGTAGCAGCTCCAGCTTACTTCACTTCTTTTGAAATGGAATAATATTTTTTTTGGTGTTTTAGGGACAACACACATAGCCCTTAGTAGACCTTAATAGTAAGTAGAACTTGAAATTAGCTACTAAAAAGTCTTGGTTACTTTTCAAAGAGGATAGATTATAAGGAAGGAGTGAGAAATTACACTTTAGGTATATGTTGAGAATATACTTAAAAGCTACGGTTTGATATATGAAAATTAACTTCAGCAAAGATATATTATTACATTGTCTAGACAACTTACTCTTTCAGAGTTCAAATTTTAAACACTCTTCACCTGCTGTAGCTCCCTGATAATGGAAATAAAACAACCTATCAACTTCTTTTTAGTTCCTGGATATAAGAATGGCAATGTGTAGTAGGAACTGCAGTTAGCTGTGTTGTATCCAGCCTGGACTAATAGATCTGAGAAGGAAGTATTGCCAGCTGGAACACGCGTGCCTGTTATCTGAGTGTGTGTTGAAACAGATGTTGAGCAGAGACTACTTGTCAGAAGGTACCTTGTAGTAACTTTTAAAGATGCTTGTTTGTTTCAGTACGTTTTTCTCGCATCACTAATTTTTTCCATAAAGTCAACCACAAACTGCATTATTGGGGACTCCAGCTGAAGCTTGTGGTGAATAGCAAATAGATTAAACACAGGTTTTCCCTTTTCTCTGGTTGCCAACAATGATGTCAGTAGTTTTAATGATCCTTACCTCAGCTCGCTGCAGTCCTAGAACACTCTTCTGCACTGTTTTTATATGTAGTTAAGGAAATGCTGATGGCTGTTGATAACAAACAATGAGGTATGCAGCCAATTATTTAAATTCCCAATAAGGTACTTCTGCTTTGAAACACACAGAAATAGTTCAAAGAGGAGAGAGGAGACTGAGATTGTTTAGTCAAAAAAATTTAGAAATACCCTTTAAAGTCCAGCAAGGAACATATGTGTGCTAGAAGTGAGGAATTTTGCTATAAGTTATGCCCAAACAAGAATTCCCTGGATCCGAGGCCTCACATGTAAACTGTGTTTACAGTGATTCTGGAAGAGCTGCATGGTTCTGGGAATGGCTGTTTTCAAGGCATCCTTGTGTGCATTCAGATAGAACAGACACCACTCTCCTGTGGTAGTAGCAAGAATTGTTTTTCTCAGTTACACCATTTTTATTTTGCTGTCAGAGGAGCTGTGGATGTGAAAACAAATAATTACAATCAGTTATCTCAGAGGATCTCTAGCAAAGCATCTAAATTTAAACAAAATCAGAAGAAAATAAAAGCTACTGATAATGGGTGACAGATAATTTCTATGTTTTACTGCTGAAGATACTGGAAATTCAGTTGCAAGATCAAAAGTGCTCCTTGCCACTGTGCTCTGTCACACCTGCAGCTAAAGTTTGTATAGAAGTGCAGTGTGTGCCAGTTTATGTCCTACATGATTCTGGGGTTCACTCCAAGTCTCAAACTCCTGTGTCTTTCAGCCTGATGTGGTTTTTTCACTCTCTTTACACATACTCAGGACTCTACTATGTGAGCATCTGCATTTCTGTGACTGTGGGTTTCCTCAGTATTATTTTCTTAGAACGTTTCTCTAGGAAGTGTTTTATTTTTCAAATAGACTTGTTACTTTCTTCCTTTGCTTTTCTGACTCTGGAATACAGGAATGGATACTCACTAGTAGCAACTGTTATAATGTCTTGACCATAGTAGTTTCATTTGCAAGGATGGATTGGACAGGCCATTTTATTCAATACACAATGTATTTCACTTTAGATGACCTAAAGAGGTGTAATGTTTGGTCCTCACGCTGTAAATTCACAGAATCACAAAATATCAGAGATTGTAAGGGACCTCAAGAGGTCACCTAGTCCAATCCCCCTGCTGGAGCAGGAACACCTAGACCAGGTCACACAGGGACATGTCCAGACAGGTTTTGAATGTCTCCAGAGGAGACCCTACAACCTCTCTGGGCAGCCTGTGCCAGTGTTCTGTCACCCTCACTGTGAAAAAGTTTTTTCCTTACATTTCTGTGGAACCTCCTGTGTTCCAGCTTGCACCCACTGCCCTGAGTCCTGTCATTGGAGATCAATGAGAAGAGGCTGACTCCATCCTCCTGACACTCACTCTTTACATATTTATAGACATTAATGAGGTCACCCCTCAGTCTCCTCCGAGCTAAAAAGAGACTCGAACTCCCTCAGCCATTCCTCGTGAGGGAGAAGCTCCAAATTATTTGTGACTTTCAACTCTCTCAGCAGGAAAAGGTCTGGAGATGTATAGAAGCTGTTACTTGATTTCCTCCCTCCCACTCTTTCATGGAGGGCCGGTTGGGGTGTGGAGCCCTGCTGGTGGGCAGCCAATGTTCCTTCAGCCCTGCTGGGTGTTGAGCATCCACATCAGTTATCCAGCATGTGAATCACACACACTTTGCTCATCCATTTAAATGAAGCCATTTCTCTCTTGTCACTCATGTTTATTAATCAAGTATGGCATTACTGGCTAATTTTAGGTCTAACATAGTTGAAAGCTGCAAAGCTATGTAAAGCTGTATATAGATATTTGGGTAGGAGCATTCCAGTAGTGAGTGTAGAAGAAAGTTGAAAGTAAAGAAGAAATCTGAGAGAGAATTCTCCAGGGAGTTTTCAAAGCATACCACACATCATTTGCAGGGATAGGCTTTCCTTTCACTTGAAGGACCACACAAAGTAAATTCTGTTTCTTGGGCAGTTGAAGAGTATAGGACAGGAGGTCTTTTCAGCATTTGCACTCCAGTGTGCATATGGGAAGCTTGTATTTGTACTGAGGAAAACGCACTGTTTACCTATCTTTTCAGGAGCATAGTTAATATCAAATATAAAAACAGACACACTTTTATGTAAAATCTATGTCTTGCTTCACCAGATTTTAGGTGAAACTCTTGAAATGTAAATGATGGCACTTCTCTAGCCTGGTTAGAGCAAAAATAGTATTCATTTCACTGGTGTGTTGTTCAGTCCCTAGTGCATATGGCTACCTGTGATGGTAGTGTGAAGAGAAGAGGATGGAGCTGTGCTCTAGGGTGGCTCAGGGATCGTGTGGCCACCCCACTCTGCATGCCTGTGGCCAGCCATTGCAGCAGGGTCTGGTGGGAGACTCTTCACAGCCTGCCATCTCTATCTTGTGTCCTCCAGTGGGGACACCACTCCCCATGGGGACCAAAGCATCTGCTGCAGGGTTGCCAGCAGCACAGGAAGCAGATGGGCACCGAGAGCACCCCACTGCGCTCTTCATCCCTGGTGATCAGAGCCCTTGTACTGAAGACCTGGCTGTGAGAAATCAACTGAAAAGTGGAATTGAGAGGACTTGTTGGCAGATTTGCACCATGTGCTTGGTCAGTGAGGCTGGAGCCAAGGGATGAAGAGGACTGGTGGAACAGAGTCAAAGGCAGCATCTGGTGTTCATTCTCCAGTAAAACCGTGCAGCGCGTTATTAGGGTGGCAAGATCTAGTTCCCTTTCAGAAGGAGAAGCTGAATGTAGATAAATTTGTGGACTTTCTGGATGCAAATATTTTAGTAACTCGTATGTCAATAGGGAGTGGTAATGCTGCACCCCTAATGCTCCATTCGTTGATCAGCCTTCCTGTGCAAGCTGTGGCATTTGCATGTAGCCAGGAAGCTTTGCAAGGAACCCTGTCATCTAATTAATCTTTCTTGCAGTGGGTAAAAACACCAACAGCAGGCAAACGGATTGAGCTTTTCTTTATCTTGGCACAGAAGCTTGTTGGAGTTAATCAGTATGGACACGTAAATCGTTTCTGCTTAGGTGAATCTCTTGCAAGTTTTAAAAGTATTTCTGACTGTTTTTAATTGTATTGCCAACATCTGTTTTAAATGCTTTTGAGATTCAGGTGCTTGAGTTACAGGTCAGCTGTGTATACCATTATTTTTCAAGGTGCTAACATCTTCATTTTGGATGATAACTCTTCTAAATTTAAAAAGAAAGGAGGGGAAGAAATAATCACATTTAAAGTGCCCATGATGCTAATTTTCTTTTTGTTTCCATTCCAGAATGATGACCTATACAACCTCAGCAAATCCTTCTTTAAACTCATGGGTATCAAGATTATAAATGTTTCATGCTATCACAACTAGGACCTCACCTCCTCCTCCTCTTCCTCTGTAAATGGGTACGATGCATCCAGTTCAGTTTGTTTACTTTACACAAACCTCAGGAGTTAGTTGACTGAGCTGCACATCCTGTGTTGTGCCAAGCAGAAGCACTGTGACACCTGGACAATGAGTCTCTCATACTTCATCCTCTTCTATAAGGACTAAGCTGGCCACAGTGAACTGATGTGCCCACCACTATGTCATGGTGAGAATGGGTATTTTACTAGCACATTTACACAACTTCATTTGCTGCTGAAAACCTGTATGACAAATCATCATTGTAAATTATTACATACAAAACTTAATGTTGGTTGAAGAGTATTAAATATTTAACTTAGGTTTTGATTTATACATGTACTTTTTTAATTAAAATGTAACTTTTCCTACAGCACATCTTTTTTGATGTGGGACTGAGGTATACTATATTCTGTTGTAAACAGAGTGGGGAACCTGCTTAAAACAAGGCTTCTAAGAATAGAGTAGGGTACTATTCTTGTTTTAAGATTGTAATTCAGAAAATAATATAACATGAGTCATTGGTCCTGGGCCTTGATTGTATAGTCGTATTTACTGATACTATCAGTTGTAAGATAACCCTGATGTTGAGTTCAGTTCTTTCCAAAAGAAAAAATAATTTTGTACTCCCTGTAAAATAGTAGTCTGTAATAACTACAAAGAAGACATGAATATGTACATGATATTTACAAGTGTCAACTTGAATTCATCAATTGCATAGGAAATGACAAAAAAAATCAGTAAAAAGAAATCAAAGTCTTCCATTGTATATATTGTAAAGGAGAAAATAACAACCAACAGAAATCCACAAAACAAAATGAAAACAAAAAAGGGTGAACTTCTCAAATTTACTCTTTCCCTGGAATGAAACTGTGGGTGTTTGTACATTCTGGAAATCTCTTTCTATATGTAATAAACTAGATACTGTTTTATCTGCTGTAGTGGGGTTTTTTGTTTGTTTGTTGTGGTTTTTTTTGGGAAAAGAATCTTATTTTCTTAAATTGTCCCACCACATTTCTTGGTTTCCATTGTGTGTAATTGAGAATGGCTGTGGATTGCCATAGCTTAAGAATAAAAGCAAGTGTAATTAGGTGTAGTAGGGAGTATGCATTCTTGAATTATTTTACTAAAGCTCTTGTTTCAGTTTTCTGGAGAATCTTCAGGATACAGCCTTTTTTTCACTTAAGTCAGTGGAAGAGCTCATTCACAGCAAGTGAAATCACTGGAAGCCATCCCAAGACTTCAGCACAAAATTTAAAAAGAGTGACCCAGATGATTGTATGGAAATCAGCACAAGAGGGAGGATGAAAAAGAATTCTTCTGCGCTACACTTGGGGTTTATGCAGGCAGAAATTCTTTTGTGCATAGCTTTGCAGAGTCTAATTCTTTTGGAGACAGGAAAAATACAGAGATTGTGGATTTCCAAGTAAAGCGTTGTTGAAGTGATAGTTGAACTTGAAGGTCAGGTCCCTCTTGGTCAAAACTCCTGCTTCTGCAAAGCAGCTCCATGGACCAGTGCACATTCAACAGGATGGTGGTTATCAGGAAAAGGCAGGAACTCAAAGCATCAGCTCTCCCTGGGGAATGGCTGTCATACCTTCAAAGGAGGGGTTTCTTAGCCCTGAGATGTTTGTGGGTAATGCAATGTCCTCTGACTGCAGTATAGGTGAAGGGGCTGTTGTGCAGCTGTTCTTCACCTTTGATTTTGCTGGAGGCTTACCATTCCCTTAGATCTGCTGGTATTATCACACTTATATAACTGCTTTGGCCTTTGTCAGAATATTCACTTAAGAAAGGACTTTGAGCTTAAGAATATTTAAATAATTCTGGATCACTGGGGACAATCACATGAGCAGTGATGCTGTTTGATTTGAGGATGCTGTTGCATGACAAGGCCACAGCCTGGGAAGGACATGTGACTGCCCAGGGTGCTATCCCTGGAAGTCTTGTCCTTCACTGACAAAACAATCTCCTCCCAAAGAGGCTGATGCCAATCATTAGAAGACATGAGGCTTTGTTTCTTATTTATGTAGGAAAGTGCAAATCCATCCACAGTAGCTTGCTTATTCATCTTGATGAGCAAAGCTGTGTATTTTTCCAAAGAACCATTACATGAATGCTTTTTTGGAAAAATGTAATAAATTAATTTTTAATAAAATAATAAAATGTTCATGAATATGGTTCTTTGGCAGCACTTGCTTTAAAGCCACCTGCATCAGACCAGTGTTTAATTTTGTAAGTTAAATTTTAATTTAATCTTAACATTCTTCTTTTGTTGTTTTTTTTTCAATGAGTTTTAGTTGCAATGAAAACCTGCGTATGTTCTGAATTTAAAGCATGAAAACCTATACCGCCAGCCCCTTTGCTTTAGCTTCCTCCAGCTTAATGAATTAGCATAAGTGTTCAGTGTGTTGATTTGGTTGCTAAATATTAGCCTGTGTTGATATTGAAGTTCCTTGGGTAGAGCAGTATTTTATGGGCCATTGTGCTTTGCATTGTTTCAGATAATTTGTGTGCTCTAGCAATTACTGAAATAATAGATTTGCAGGTACTATAACCTACTGTTAAATTTTGACAGGCATTAGTGAATACATTCAATCCTGGTAGAATTATTTCATGGTGACACATCTGTGTGCAATTTTTTTCCCCAAAATATTGAATTTAAAAAAAAAAATTAGGAATTAGCAGCAGTCCTTATGGAAGGAAATGGTGCGGAGAGGATAGTGCTGACCTGGTGCATTTCCATGCATGCTGCCAGTAACGTGGCTGGAGAAACAGTTTGTTAATGATGTCAATGTGCATTGTTTTTATGTTATCATTATTTTTTTCCTAGTAAAATTAAACTTGCCTGTTACGAAAGTGTTTTGAGAAAGGGTTTTGAAACAAAAACCAAACCCTGAAACTCTTGCTTCTTTTTCTTCATCGATTTTCATACTTATAACTTGCAAACTTTAACAAATAGACCATTATCAACCAAATCCCTTTCAATAAATGCCTCAAAAATACAGTGCTATACTATCTCATAATTTTTTTTTATGCTGCCTGCCACAGAATGGATTAAAATTTCTTTAATTTTGAAAGCAGGCAAATCGGAAGATGCTCAGGAGTTTATTTTGCTTTGAATTTTTTTCAAGTGGAAGTTTTTGGTCATTATTTGAGTTCCTTCCTCTCTCCATTATTGGGACAGCTTCAGTTTTCAAAAACTCAATCCTGAATGCATTTATTAGTGCTGTTAGTTCAGAATGAATGGTGTTAGAAAAAAACATTTGAAGCAGTTTCCAGTAGCACAAGCAACACTTACTAACTTGCATTTTTGCAAGGATTGCTCAATTTGATGCTGAGTTGATATGTGTATTTTGGAACTCTAAATAAATTTTTGTCCTTCCAGTCTTTTGTATTAACCTCTTTAGTTAGTATTTTAAATGTCGTATGTTTCTTACAATGTTCATTAACTTTTTTTCCAGCAAAAATCCAAATTCAGAAAGCAAAACGGAAACTCGGGCCACAGTTATAAGCATATCTTAGGGTTGTAGCCTTACTTTCTGCATATTTAAGCTTACTACCAGCTGACTTTCAGCTGAAGCTATTATTCATGCCCTCTGTTAGACTCAGGGGCTGTGTAATGAGTAGTATGTACTTAAATGAGTCCCATCAACTTAGCATGTGCCATATTTCAGTTACATGACTCTACTCCGCAGCAAGAGACTAATCAACCAATACCAGCAGTCATCACACTTGCTTTTGAAATTATTAGCTGAGGCTAGTACTTGGTAGCAGCTTAAGTACAATCAATCTGGGTAGATGTCTGAGTGCTTTGTTCTGCTACTTATTTCACCTAAACAAGCTTAGTTTAAAGAAGCAATTCTGAAAATAATGCAGTTTGTGTGACTCTTTTGCCCATGTCTTTAGTGACCTCCAACTCATCCTTGGATGCAGCTGATGGCTTTTTGGTTTTTGGAAGGTTTTTTTTTTTCCTGGCTGCAAGCTTTGAGGCTAGTTGTTGATGACATTCATCCTTGTCCAGTTCACCTGTGACTTTGAATATACCATAGATTGTTTATGAATTTATTTGATACTCTTACAAAATTTTTCAGGCTTTAGGATAGAGAATAGAAAAGACTGTGAGGGTGGGGGGAAAGTTACTTTAATTTTGTAGAAAAGCTTGCTTTTTTGTCATTTTACTTCTAAGGTAAGAGATGAAATGAGAAATCTGAGATGTGATCTGTCATACTCACTTTCCAAATCTATGTTCTCAAAGAATGTTTCTATATAAGAGGAAAAGGTAGAGGGTAATCAATGACTACTTGAGAAACCTGTCTTTAGATTCCAATTTCTGTATTTGAATACTTTCAGGAATTATGTGAGACGAGTAAATGTGGGCATGAGGCCTCTCGGAGGGAGGGAGAGTGACTTGAACACCATATGCCTCACAAAACTTGGAAATTGAAAGGATAAAGTAAAATAGAATATAATAAAATAAAACTTAACATGCCTTCATAGAATCATAGAATGGTTTGGGTTGGAAGGGACCTTAAAGATCATCTAGTTCCAACTCCCCTGCCATGGGCAGGGACAGATCAGGTTGCTCAGAGCCTCATCCAGCCTGGTCTTGGATGTCTCCAGGGATGGGGCCTCCCTGACCCATCCTCTGGGCAACCTGTCTTGCCACCCTCAGGATGGACACTGAAATCTTTCCATTTTTCCCCCCACTTTGCCTCTAGGCAGGTTCCACATATCCCTCGTTTCCCCCATCTCCTGTCTCTGCCTTCTCCAGCCCAATTTCCCCCAAATCCCACACACCTGAGCTCCACTGGAGACTCCTTCCCTCCCCAGCTGTTCCATATCAGTCCACTCCACCCTCTTTCCTATGTAACACCAGCAGGGAAGGGAAGCAGACACCATTTGCCCCCCCGTGGGGCCTGAGGGATGCTCCTCCTGGTGTCTTCGGGACATCACTGGTGAGTTGCATTTTCCAAGGGGACACGGTGGGAGGAGAAAGGCCGGGGGGCCTGCTGGCCCCCTGGTTGGTTAGGCAGGGGGAGGGATGGGTGAGAGGAAGTGTGATGGCCTTGTGTTTCTATTTCTTGTCTTAATGCTCTGTGGGCTTTGTCTGAGGTCAGACAAATGTTTAGCAGGAAAGCAGGAGTGTTGTGTTCTAGCTTTGTGTTTCAGCTCAAGGTGCTGTGGATGCAGTTTGTGTGAGTTCAGCCCAGAGGACGTGATTTAGCCCAGGGATGGGACAGCAGCATCTCAGGTGGAAGCTGAAAACAAAAATCTTCACCTTCTCCAGCTTGTCTTCATCCCAGGACCTGCACATATCTGGCACTTTCCTTCCATCCACTTCATTACATGGCTTCTCCAACCTTGCAAGCCTTCCTACCTGCATCTATGCTTCTGTCAGGCCCCCCAGAAGTGATAAGAAACATAGAATCATAGAATAGATGGGGTTGCAAGGGACCTTAGAGATCATCGAGTTCCAACCCCCCTGCCATAGGCAGGGACACCTCCCACTAGATCAGGCTGCTCAGTGCCTTGTCCAGCCTGGTCTTGAACACCTCCAGAGAGGGGGCATCCACAACCTCTCTGGGCAACCTGTTCCAGTGCCTCACCACCCTCACTGGAAAGAATTTCTTTCTTATGTCAAGTCTAAACCTACCCCCCTCCAATTTACATCCATTGTTTCTAGTCCTCCCATCTGATATCATATTAAAAATTCCTTCCCCTGCCTTTCTGTAGGACCCCCTCAGGTACTGATAAGTTACTATGAGGTTCCCCTCTGAGCCATCTCTTCTCCAGGCTGAACAACCCCAACTCCTTCAGCCTGTCTTCATAGGGCAGTTGCTCCAGCCCTTTGACCATCTTTGTGGCCCTCCTCTGGACCCTCTCCAATAGCTCAATGTCCTTCCTGTGTTGAGGGCTCCAGAACTGGATGCAATACTCCAGGTGTGGTCTCACCAGTGCCGAGTAGAGGGGTAAAATCACCTCTCTGGTGATGTTCAATGAAATTACAGCAGGTGATGAACAAATCACAGTATGCCTTCTGTAGATTAATCCAATTGTATGCATCTTAGAGAAATGAAGTTATCTGTAGGCAGATTAACTATACTGAAAGACAAAAAGAATTATTCTGTGTCATAACTTCAAAAATAAGTTTATGCTTTGTCAATTACTCATAGACCCAGCTTCTGTCTATAGGAACAGAGCACTGTTAGAGGACACAGACCTGCCTGCACAACTCACCCATTAAAACAGCAATGCTGCTGTAGAATTGTTTTTTAAAAAGCCCAAACAAATCAGGTAACATCTTTGATACTATTACCAGTAATTTTTGAAAAGAAAACTCTGTTCTTGAGTATCCAAAGGCCTGTGGCATTACAGTGTATTGTATTTAGCAGTCAGTCTCTGCCTTTTATACTTCTTTAACTACAAAATCAGCCATGGTTTGGCTGTTAGATGTACTGAGGAAACCCTTCACAGTGTGGAAGTTGGCCTGTGCTTTGCCAGGCCCTCCTGTGCAACCAGCTCCTGTTTGTGATTTTTCCTTTTAATAACTACCTATTAATTGGACTGAATGAAATGTCAGTTTTGCTATGATTTTTTTTATTGTCAATAAAATACTATAAAGTTGACAAGGATTTTCTCCTGTGTTTATTGTGGACAGTGGTACTGTAGGCAGAGTACTGCCCTGACTACACTGCTCTATTTTTCTACTTTCTTGAGCATTACTTGAAAGAGTAAATCATAAAAACCCATCAGTTTTCTGTTCCCACCATTTTCTGTTGTGTGAATTTACAACACCATTTCATCTTTTTTTAAACTGTGATTTGGAAATTTGATTAGGGCAGGTTTTGGAGAACAATAGAATCTCTCACACACCCTGATTATCTCTCCAGTCAGGTGAGGTGAGTGTCACAGGTTTTCTCTTCAGGACATATCTTCTGAAATCAGTAACATGTAGTCTTTTGTTTGTAAGAAGTTATGGGAATGAGTATCCATTCTAAAACATAGATTGAGCCTATGATGGGCCAAAAGTGGGATTTTATTGATTTAATATAGATATAACTAAATTCAGAGAAAAAAGAGCATCTTCCAACAACCTTTAGATACTTCTGTGGTTTCAATAACTCCACTTTAGTTATCTTCTCTCCAGAGCGGCCTGAAGGCCCTGTGTATGTTTTTACCTCCTCCTCAGATGAAGGGGTCATTGCTCTCCTCCCCAGCCTGCTCTTACGCCACAACATCTGTCTTTCCTCAGCTCCATGGCAGAGTAATCCAGCTCTAACTGTCAGTGTGCCTTTATCAGCAGCATGTTTTTCATTAATTTCAGCTTCTTTGCAGTGCATCTGTGAGTGTCATAAATGCAGCCTGCTGCTGGAGTTTTTGCCATCTTCCCTTGATCCATCTCCTTCATCCACACCATGGCCACTACCCTCAGCTGGATCCTGCAGCAAAAGGCAAGTTGAAATTCTCTTTCCTAAATCTGTCAGGAAGCCATTGGCCTGGACTTCTTCCTTGCCAGGCTTGCTATATGTACAGCGGCCTGGTAATCTGTTGGCTCATCGCCAGTCTCCCAGTCGCGTGGCTAATCCTGAAGGTTGTCATCTGAGGTGAAAGATAAAGAGAAGGGTCTAACCATGACACATGCGTATGTAAGATCAAGAGACTTCTGCCTGCTGTGTTATTTTTAAAATTTGAGCTAATGATTAGAGACGCTAGAGAGCTGTTTGTTCTTACTGCTGCCAAAACATTATATGAATGTGGGTAAATAATATTATTGCCTTAATTATTGTCTAGCCATAATGAAAATTATTTTTACCCTCTTCACCAAAATGTTAGGAGGATTAAGTAAAGAATAAGTACCCAGCTCCTGCATTTTTGGGCAACATAGAAATGCTTGGAAAAAAATTATCAACTTTGTTTTTGCAGAACAGGGGTACTGTCTAGCCATTCTTATCTCTACATATTTCAGCCTCCACTTCAATGTTTCTTCTGTTATTTTTAATCTCATTTTGCCTAGTTGGAAAACTTGGTTGCTGGAAGGTTTCATTCTGTATTTGGTGCAGTAGTCCCTTCCACTCTTGAGTTTCATTATAACTGTTAGACAGTCAAGGTGTTCTCACTCGAAGATTGGTGTTTTAAATCAAGACTGCTGTTCTCTACAAAACTTCTTTGTAATCTATTAATGGAAGTTGCACTTGACCCTAACTCAGATAACTGCTATTCAGGAAGACCAGTGCAATGCCTTCTGAAGGTGAGCTTTATTAAACACAGCCCATAAACTAAATGCGGAAGCTTAAATCAAGTATTTCCTTAAATTAAAAGTAGCTCTGTACACATACACAAGTGCTTTGGGATGTCTGTGTTTGTTTTTCCAGCAGTAATGTTGTGAGTGCTAGGCACAGTATCAAATTAATGTCTTCAAAGGCTCCTTGAAGATATGATGCTCTTCTCCACTAATGTCTTAACTTTGTGCTGCTGGATTGTTTACTAATGAAAACTCTATCACTGTAAAATAATATATCCTTGCTAAGAAAATAACAGTCCATTTTCTTAACAGTGTTCTGTTATATGACAAGCATGCTTGTCATATATAACAGTCATATAAACTGATACCAAATAGATGAGATCTTTGAAGGAGAGCTGTGATCAGCATCTCTAAGAACTTACTGTCTTTAAGGAATGTTTTTTGTTTGTTTGCTTAGGGCTTTTTGCTGCATGTGGACCATTTTCAGGAGCTTGTCCATGGACAATCAATGGTTGGTTTCAACAGACTTTCAGATAGGTGCTCTCTAATAAATTCATTTATGATCTTTGTGTAGACACTTCAAGTGTCGCTTTCAAGCAATCAGCAGTTCTTCCAGCTCCAGTGATTGCCAGAAGTTATTTTGGGAAATTACAGGAAGTACATGAAAATGTTTAAGGCAAATTCTTAAAAGAAGGAGTTAAGCCATACATGATTTACAATTTACATAAATAACTGTCATTACATTCTAATACTTCCCTAAGAGAATTTCAATAGCTGTAATGAGAAGGAAACAAAAAATGAAACTCCAAGGCAATGAATTACAAGTCAAATGTCCTCAAATTTTCCCTTTGTCGTCATTGCACATTTTCTTGTTTCCAATGTTTCTGCATACTCATTTTCAAAGCAAATTTCACCCAGCAACCCAACCATTTGCATTCCTTGGTTCCTTCTCTGTTGTTTTCTAAGCTCAACAAAGATAAATTTAGGTAGGCTTTCTCTTTGTTGAGCCTTAGTATTCTACTTATTCCATCTTTAATAATACTTCTTTGGTGCTATTGTGGTGCAGCAACCTATCTCTTTAAGTGTAACACTCTGCATTTTCATTTATAATGAAGGAGAAATAATTCAAAAGTGAAACTGGGAAATCTGTTAAGGCTGTGTGAATGATCAGGAGAGCTATAACATGAATGCTGATTTTGCTGCTAGTAAGATATAATGTTTCTGTATAGATTACGATTGCATAAATTACGATTCTTCATCACTGCCATAATTAATGATAATGTGTGGCAGGGTGAACTGAAATGCTCAAGCTTGGACACATGTTTATGCAAGGAAAGCAGTGGGTTAAAAAGCCAACCAACAAAGACTGGAAAAAGCCTAACAAACTCTGCAGTTTTGATCTTGGTTCATGGAAACAGCATGATCAAAATGCAGCTTGGATGCTGAGCTTAGCCCCACTCACACCAGGGGAGGGTGATCCTCCCTCCTGCCTGGCCTTGTCTGATCTCCCTCACCAGAAGTGACCTCAGGAGCAAGGTGCACTGCATCTTCAGGTGGCTCAGCCAGCAATCACTGCCATCTGTGACCCTGCCATTGGCTGTCCCACAGAGCATGCATGCTGGCAGGGGTGAGGTGACAGGTTTGTTGCCCAGGCCCAGGCAGTGGCTGCACCCAAACCATCTGAGTGTAATCGCTGGGTCATCCCTGGTGCATGGAGTTGGGGGCCACCATTTGGGTATACAGTGGTAAAGTACCTGATAAAAACAAATGGGATTTTGGTTACAAGCTTCTGAAGGCCTGCCCTGTTCATGGCAGAGGGCAGAACATGTAATGACTAAGTAAATTCCTGCAGCCCACACAGTCAGAGTGGTCCTCTTTGAGTTTTAGAATTTATGAATATGTTGCTGGGAATAAACAGAAGGCTTGTGTGCTCCAGGCAGTGTTTAAATCTCTATCTCACTCTTATTTCATCGCATAAAAAAACTCCCATCACAGATGGCAGCCAGACCAGAGAAAAAGCTTATAATGAATTGGTGTTAATATTTTTTTTAACACATGCAGTTAGATTTCTGTAAACATTTCTTTATTCGTACCTTTTTGTGTATAGCATAATCTCCACGTCCTCTGCACCCATGTGGAAATTCTGCCATTGCTCTTAGAGTGACACAACCTAGATTTGAAAACAAAAACTGAGCTCGGGAGGTTTTCAGCTGTAGGCTTACATTTTCACTGGAGCTGAACTGTCCCCAAAGTACATTGGCCTTGATCAAGATCTGGAATGGGTGAGCCAAGAAGGGAATTCTTGCAACTCAAGCCTGTCTTTCAGATCCAGGCATAATTATAGTTTAGCTACTGGCCAGTAGTACTGCTCTGGATGGAATCAAAGCATTCTTGTGAAACATTTTGAACTACTCCCACTTCTGTGGTTGGTGTATAGTAACACATGAACACAACTCTGCTTTGTCTGAAGTCAGGCAGTTTCTACATACAGGCAGCAGGCAGAGCCCTGTGAATTGCCCACCTACCAAAGAGTCAGTTGAAAACACCAGATAATTTGACTGCCCAATGCAGTGGCATCCATTGCACAACTGTCCTTCAGATGTGGTCTGGAGTCTGTGGCAGCTTCCCAGGCAGGGTCTGTTGTCCTGGCTAACGCATCCAGAATGGGCTCCGACAAAAGCTTTAGCAAATCAGTGACCACAGAAATAAAATTTGACTTTAATCAATTTTACTGTTAAAGAGGAAAATGTAGATAAAAGCTTTAAGAGTAAAGAAAGGAAAAATTTAATTTGTAGAAAGTAAATTAATTTGTTTTTAAGGGGTTTTTTTTCAGTCCTTTGGTAGACTGCAGCTTGTTTAAAGGGACTGATTTGCTGGAAAGAAGACAATGTTGACAGAAATGTTGTTTCTCTATGCAGAGGTTAATGTAAATTATTTGCATTTATTTTTTTTCCTTAAGGTCTAAAGTAAGCAAAGGCTATTACAAAGAAAATTAAAAGAAGGAAGAAGGGAGTTAGGTGGAACTGTCCAAGATTAGGAAAGTGGAAATGGGGAAAAACATCAGAAAGTGATTGTGTGTGAATGTGTGCATATGAATGTATATGTATAAAACCAACAAATGCTATAACAGCACTGACTTCAAGGTAATCAAAAGTCACAGATTACCCTTGAAAAACTCAGTTTTGGTTTTATCCCACAACAATATCTGTAATCACTAGGTATTTTTTCATTAGTGAATTACATGAAGTGATGCTTCTTGTATGACGTTCAAATTATGACCTCCTTTATGTTGTGATGTCCTTGTTCTGTGATGAACATCTGTTTGAGGAAGTGTTGAATTATTTGTGTTTTGGTGCATATTAAATATTCATGCAGGACACACTTCTGGTAATAGACATGCTTCTCTGAGGTGGTAACCAGTTCAGCAGTTTCTCTTGGATAAAGTAAGTTTGGAGTTATTTTCCTGCTAGTAGTAGCCATCCTAGTTCTCTGTCGCTATAAAAGAGATCAGTATGTGCTTCTTGCTTCATAGTAGGGTGCTTAGTAAATTAGATAATCCTCTTTTATTGCTGTTTGATTTGAGGGATATCTATTTGGAAAAAGGCAAATATAGATAATTCTGATTACCCATTTAGATGATATCTTAAGAATGTTTATGAAATTAAGAGGCCAAATATTTGTATTTAACTGTAGTTATTTCATATTAATTCCTGTTCACATTTTTAATACTATGTGCAATGAAGGAAATTAAATAATGAAATTTCCAGTAGATACGTGTAAGATTATCATAGCTGTCAGTCAGCCTGCTCTGATAATAATTTGAATCTGAGCAATAGTTTTGAAATACTCTCCTTTTTCTAGCCTTCTGTCAGCTTGCAGTTGCTATTCTTAACTCTGAGCACTCAGCATTTGGGTTGGAGGAAGATGAAAAGTAGGTATTTCAAGTCTATTTTTCTTATTGAGGACAGCTTACGAGCTGGAGAAATGAATCTGAATGTTTGTGAGAAAAACTGCGTGAATGCAAATCAGAACTGAGTATTATGAATTGTCTACTTAATTGTTTTTAGAACAAATAAGATTTTAATAAAGTCATTAGGAATTACTTTATTATGACAGACATAGAAAACATCGTAGAATCATTTGGGTTGGTAGGGACCTTGAAGATCATCTAGTTCCAACCCCCCTGCCATAAGCAGGGACACCTCCCACTAGATCGTGTTGCTCAGTGCCTAGTCCAGCCTGGCCTTAAACACATCCAGAGGGAACATCCACAGCCTCTCTGGGCAACCTATTCCAGTGTTTCACCACCTTCACTGTAAAAAATTTCTTTCTTATATCTAGCCTGAATCTCCCCTCTTCCAATTTACATCTGTTATTCCTAAGTCCTGCTATCACATACCCTATTAAAAAGTCCATCCCCTGCCTTTCTGTAGGCTTGAGAAGCTACAGTGAGGTCCCCCTTGAGCCTTTTCTTCTCCAGGCTGAACAAACCCAACTCCTTCAGCCTGTCCTCATAAGGCAGGTGCTCCAGCCCTTTGATCATCTTCATGGCCATCCTCTGGACCCACTCCAACAGCTCAATGTTGTTCTTATGCTGAGGGCTCCAGAACTGGACACAATACTCCAGTTGTGGCCTCACCAGAGCAAAGTAGAGGGGCAAAATCACCTCTCTTGACCTGCTGCTCACACTTCTCTCAAAACACTTTTTTCTTAACAGCTTTTAGAATTGTCCTCATTTCCTCAAATGCAAGACAATGAGAGATGCTATCTTTTACACTGGACTCTGAGGCTATAGTGCATTTCATAATCACAATTACTTAGGCTGGAAGGGACCTTTCAGATCAAGTCTAACCATCAGATGAACTCTGACAAGTCTTGTACCTGGACAGGGACTTTGAGCCCTTGACCCTCAGGTTAGGTGTCTGATGCTCTCCTAACTGAGCTATACACATTTCTTAGAACCAAGCCATTTGTTGCTACTTCTGCACCTCTGAAACTAACTTCCTAAGGTATGCAGGACTATAAAAGTTAATTATATCATTCCTGGATATTGTGAATTATTTTCAAAGAACTTGTGTTTTCAGGGAAAATACTGCAATCCTTACAGCACCATTAAAGAGTAAGAACCTAAAAAATAATATGCTTGTTTGAGCTATCATGTGTCATTTGAGGATTTAAATCTGTCTTGGTTGTATTATATTATGATTTATAGTGCATTTTCTGTTTTGTTCTGTTCAAAGGAGGTAATGCTGATAAAGAAACAACTCTCCCCTCCTCCTGTTTGATGTGAACTCTTGCCGTTATGTTAATAATATGCGTATTTTAAAAGTGTGCATCTGTGCACATACAAGTGCATGCACATAAATAGCGATTTTTAAAAACCCAGCAGGGGAATGCTGTGAGAAACGTCTTGGTGACATTATGAACTTAAATGCTGACTGCTCTTAAGAGTTATGATCGTTCTGTTCTATGGTGAGTGTTGCTGTAGGGTCATATTACTATTCTTTGTGCTATATATATTTCCTTACATTCTTGCAATAAGAAGAACCCTTGCTTTTACTGTAAGCATTACAAGTTTGTAACAGATCAGCAGTCCAGTGTTTCTTTGGCAGGGTGCAGCCATCAAGACCTTATGGGACTTCCAGGTGATTTACAAGCTGTGACTTTCACTTCATATCACACTTGAAGTTACAACAAAAAAATTTGGAGTGTACCGGGACCAAATAAATGGCATAGGCTAAAGTGTCTGTTTGCCAAGACAATCAGACTAAGACTTGCCAAACCAAACATTGTTGTTAGAAACATGGCTCAACCATAATGCCTGTTTCTGAACCAAAGTGGGAATGGTTTCATGGGAAAGAAGTTTCCTCAACAATGTATGGACTCATAGAAGCATCACTGCAACATTTGAAGTTAGGAAAAAATAAAGGTTATATGACGAGATTATTGGGAAGGAAGAGGGAAGAGCTGGATTTAGCAGCTTTGTGTTCTGTACCTGAGTCAGATTCCCAAATTTAGTAGCATCTTCTAAGAACAGCTCATGCCTTTTAAGTGGCTTAAAGGCTGAGACTCTGAGATGCATTTTCCACACTTTTCTTAATCTACCTGAAGTTTGTTAACAGTTACGTCAGTCATGGGCGAGAGTGACAGAGTGGAATAGATTTCTAAGCATCCAGACCTTGTCCAGCCCCTCAGAGGAAAAAGAGCACAAGCTGATAAAGCCAGATGCTAATTTAGTTGAAAAGTCTTTTTTTGCTTTAATTTTTTTTGTGAATATAACACCCAAGTGAGACAAGTGAAGTGAGCAGGATGGGTGGCAGCAGGAAAGCCACGTGAACAGTTTGTCACCAAGGATCTGGACTGCAGAAGTGTAGATGCAAAGCACCAGATAAAAAGGATAAAGGGATTAAGTAGTTGGGTAAGTTCCTTTTCCTGATAAACTCTCTGGAAACTTCGGTGTTGTTTCCCCTTGTTCTTCAGATGATTAAACAGCAATGCCAAGATTGGTCCTCCTCAGTATGGAGTTTGTTCCGGTAGGTTTTGAAGGGGGAGAAGGGATGATGAAACCTTACACTGCCTTGCTTTCAGCTGGCCTATCCTTTCTCTTTTACTTGAGCTTTTCTGTCAAGGATCATCCAAATATATGCTGCCTTGCTTCATGAATGTATCTAGTGTTTCATTTTGTCCTTGGTTCAAATTCTCAAGTGGGTTGTGGGTTTTTTTTTTCCAAGCATCAATGCAGCTCATGTTTTGTTCTTCACATAGTTTCTATCACACTTTGACAAATTTTTGATGATCCTTTCAGCAGCTTTACTGTCACTTGTCTCTGTATTACTGTTTCTCAGCTTGTCATTTAATCAGTGAAATACTAGTACGTATAAGAACATGGGAAATGACATGTATCACCCAGTTGTCATGTTTGGAATTGTAGCAGCTCTGTTGCACAGGATACAGTTGTAGATTAAAATTTTCCATTGACCCGGCATTCTCAGTAGTGTTTGCTTAGTCAGTTTTGCTGCTCTTGATATATTTATATTGGTGGGTTTCATATTCCTTTTTCTTATTTCATCTTACTATTTCTAGCAAAACTCCATTTCTCTGGCATGCCCTTGTTTTTATGGAAGGTGACATTTGCAACCATACTTGAGGTAAAAGACTTTTATTGTGAACTGAATGGCAAAATAAAATCCTCTGTGTTTGATCTTTGCAGGAAGCTATGAAAGTTAACTTTTCATAATAGCAAGGGAGAAAAATATGTATTTTAAAAAGTGCTGTACCTGAAATAACTCACAATAGGATTTATAATACCTATAGATTCTGGAATTGATGTATTTGTCTCCTTAGTATTTTACTACGTTCAAGATAGAAAATTAAAGATTATGTAGTTTTGAAAATATAATGTAATATGGGGCTATTTTTAGCACTAAAAAAGCTTGTCAAAAGCACCTGCTTTCCATTGGGATTAGCATGCAGAAGCCAGTATGGGATTTCTATCCAGCCCATTTTTGAATTGTGAAGGGGCCAAGATCTCTTTAAAAATCGTGAGACCTCAAATGCTTTCTGATTTGCTTCAGACTTTGCAGCTAAGTTCTGCTTTGGCATAAGGTCTTGAAATTTCAGACATGTTAGTGCTACTTTGCTGAAGCCTGAGAGACTGTGTGTGTCAAAACCAGCTTTCAAAGGGAAGGACTGTTTCAGCCTTCAGTACCGAGAGGCCATTGTCTGTTCAGAATAAAGTAATAGATATTTTAGAAGTGCTTTGAAGTTGTGCCAGCCACCTCACAGCGCTGTGAAATCTGATACCTCCGCTTTTAGAGCTGTTTGTGAAAGTACTAAATGTAGTACTTGTGGAATTCATTCACTGACTTCCAAATTTGAGTCTGGCCTGGGAATGGGAATAAAGACTTAAGAAAGGAGAAAAAAAAGACTTTAGTAGTATGTGGCAGTTAACTGTCTGATTTGGCTTCTTTTCAGATTGCATGAAGCCGCAACTTCATGCTTTCTAGAGATAAACTGTGACTTTTCTCTAAGGAGTGGAGGATTTTATTTTCTTTTACACTGAAGCTCTTGGGATTGTGTGACTGTAGGAGCTCAGTGAAGTGCAGAAATACTGGCAAAGATGCCTGCTATGCTCTTACATAGTTAACTTCAGGTTTCAAAGCATTTATTGCAGTTTGCTCTATTGTTTCTCAGTATTTTCCATTTGTAAAACAGATAAATAGGATCCCTTTGTCCATATTACCATGCTTTGTCATGTTTCATCTGGGTCTGCCTTTTATCTCATTAACCGGTGAAGACTTTCCATGGGTTCAGAGCATTCCTGTGCACCCTCTGTAACAGAGGGTAAAAGCAGAGAAAGAGCAACACGATCTTCAAACTTTCTGACCCTTTTTGTTTCTCATTAGGACTCAAATGTGAGCAGTGACCAAGGCCTCCATTTCTGCTGTACAACCTCTTGCTTTTGTTTTATTTCAACAGGGCTGAAGAAAGTTGTCCACTTAGGTCTCCTCATAGTGCTCTCTGGGATTGTCGTGACTGTGTAGTACATTTAAGTCTTAAGTTAACTTCATTTCAAGTTGTGTCCAAAAGCAGAAACTTTTAAGATGATGATGACGGTGGTGTTTTTACTTGAACTGTCTGGCTTGTCTGGGTACATACACTGCAGCTCAAGTTAATGTGGTTTGTCAGCTGCTAATGTAGTTATTCTGTGCAGTAATCCAATCCCTCTGTGCAATGCAAGGGTTATTTTGCAGTGTGGCTGCTGTTGGCAGTGAGAGATGATCACATCTTACTACATTGGTGTGGGAAAAGAAATTATAAAGGTGCATTTCTGCTTGCTGAGGAATGGTATGATTTCATACACGTGTAGGGAAAATTCAGAAAAATCAATTGCAACTGCTGAGGAAGGAAGGAAGAAGAGTGAGGAAATACGTAATCAAGGTGGAGGAAAGTAGATGTTTATTAATGTGTAAATGAGCATATCATGGCTGATGTATTTGATGTCTTTCTCCTTTCAGCCTTTGCATGAAAGGTGAATTATGGCCAGGTGCTTAAAACAGTTAATTCTGGTTAAAAAAAGAGTGAAAAGGGAAAGGTCAGGTGTACTCGATAGATAAGAAAGATTATGCAAGTCAGCAGGACTTGATACAATATCCTATAATGTGAAAAATTTGCAAGTCTTAAGCTATCTGCCTTCTCTTTAAGAAATATGGAGTCTCCTGATGATGAGATGGCAAATGCATTACCTGTGTTTAAAAATGTAAGGACAGCTGAGGGGAAAGAAGCCACGGAGAAATTAGAGAAAGGTGATGTTTGTTCAGTACCTAAAATTAATAATGGCTTATATAATTAACAATAAATTAAAAATATTTCTTGTCCTTACAAGTATGATAACTGTCATGGTGCCCTTATGTGCTGGTGTTCCAGGTCTAGTAGATTTGGTGGAACCTTTTACAAATACAGTCTAGGACATTGTCCCACACGGCATTCGTAGAAGTAAATTAGGGTGGTTTTATCTATCATGAAAACGTGCTAAGATGGGCACACAACTAACTAACACATCCCGGATGAACAGGCAAGTGGGAATTTAGAATTTCTAATCTGATGACTGTCCAATGAGGTCATGATGACTTTGCTGATGAAGTCTTTTAAAAACAGTGTAGATGTATAGCACTTGATTGTACCTTAGAGGTGGAATATGGGCTATGTGATTTCCTGTGATTCCTTCCACTTCTCTGTTCCTGTGACTCAGTGGCATAAGGGTAACTGGGGAGATATTAACTGAAGTGGAAATAACTATGCACTAAAGACACAACCCTCAGCTTAGTAGATGTCATTTTAAAACTTGACTGTAAAATGTGTTTTCATATGTTGTAATAATGTCCCAAGAGGAGATACCAAGATGAACAATAATTTCAAGAATGATATGGACTTCTCAGAAAAGCTCTAAAGTATGAATGATGAAACCACTAGGACACAAACTTAGAAGGTGAACTGAAAAAATTTGCATTTAGAGAATAAGAGACTAGAGGAAACATTACAGGTGTCTTCACATACTGAAAAAGATGCTCCTCTGAAGAAGAGCAGTGTGTTGTTTGTAGAGAATAAAAACTCTGCAGTAGGTGGAACAAGAATTAGTATAACGAAATTGCAGCAGAAAAGATTCAAAAAAGGCATAAAAAAACCCCCTAGCAATGCACTGGATAAGACTGCTCAGGTGATTATGAAATCGGTTATGAACTCGAAGAGCATATTAGAAAAATACTTCTTAGAAAGGGCACAGAGATAGTTCTTCTTACTTTGGGACCCCGGGGTGGACTGGATATCCTTTCCATGTCCCTATCCGATTTCTTTTTCAAAGGTCTTTTTTCTTGTAAGTGGAATGCCTTGCCTTGATAGTGGAGGTACTTGAGGATTAGTGTTATTAGTTTACTTTTCAAAATAGAAATGTTACTCCCTGTTCCTACAAAAATTCTCAGCCTAGCAACTCGGGAAGGTAGCCAGAACTGTATCCAAGTTTTTCAGTTTTCTTCTCCCTGTTTGTCTGGGAGCATGTGGAAGATAACCTGTCCTTTACTCAACTGCCAGCCAGTGTTGCAGCTTGTGTGTAAGAAACTACAAGCTGTGAACAGGCAGGCCTTACTGATTGTCCATATATATGCAGTTGTGAACTCTTAATTAGCATTTGTGATGGTCCTTCAAATAACACCTAGTCAGCACACATTTAAATTCTTTGGCAAGTAAAATCCTCACCTAGCTAAAGCTTTTGTCCAAATTTTCATTGTCTGCTAGAACTAAGCTGTTGTAGAATGTGATGTTAACTAAAAAATAACCCAAAACGTAGCTCATATTTAGGCAATGTCAGATAAAGTTTCTGAGGCCAGAAGTGTTAAAAACTGCAAAATGATCTGTCATTTCGGTGTAGAAGTTCAGAAGGAAGCCGACAGTCTGGATCAAGCAATAGTCTGCGGCAATAGGTCCATAACAAGAGCTTTTGTTCCAAACAGGGCTGATGCATGCCACCAAATATGCAAAGAATGTGGACCGTTTGTGGTGCTACTACAGATACACAGGAAAGCTAAGCACCCAAATTCCTCTTGAAATAACATTGCTGCCAAAAGGAAGGCAACCAAACGAAATAAGACAAATCCAAAGCAGAAGGATGCCATTGCCTGCAAGTACACTAATGTTTGATATAAAACTCTCTCTTTCAATTGGCTCAATTAGCTGAGAAACTTTTCGGGGTTGAAGGGTCAAGGTTAGTTATAAGAAGGGAGTTAAGAATTTTTTAATCAGCTAGAGTGAGTTCATTAAAGAATCTATGAAGGCTGCATCCCTTACATTAGGAACTGACGTTTTTCCACTTGTCATAATTTCAAAAAAATCCACAGCTATATATGTGAAAGTGTGTATGTAAACTACTAATTGCTCTGAGCAATTTTCTTACCCATTTCTGTGGTATTTTTGTAATACCACCCTAATTAACAATGAAGATTGCATTCATAGTTTGAAGTATTTGGTTGGATTTGTTTCTTGTTGTTAAGTATGAAAATATTGGTTAAATGTAACCAAAATAAAAACAGGTTTTAGTTTATCTTCCTTGAAAATTGTATATAAATGTATTCATTCCTATGGGAATTCAAAGAAGTTAATAATAACTAATTTTACAACTTCTGTTTAATCCTTGAGCTACTATTTTAGTGTTTAAAGCTTTAGGCAGGCATAGATAGGAATCCACTTCAAAAGGCTTACTACCTTGAAAATCATTTAAATGAACAAAATACCTAATGTGACACTTTATTAGTAGCAGCTAAAGTAGCTAAAGAATTTTTTAAAATTCCAAATCTGCCAAATGGCACATCTGAACTCTTAACACTTGTTGGTTTTGGAATTAGCTCCTTTGAGCAGCTGACAGAGTTTATCTTCAGTAAAGCAAATATTTTTCAGAAGCAATCTCATATATTATCCCAGAATTTGGGGTGCAATAGGGAGCTACATTGGACAGGATCTTGACTCAAGAAGTTGATCTGTGTAAGGATCAGCATCTGCCGATGTCTGTCAGTGTGCTGTAGGGGTGGTATTTGGCGTCAGCTAAAGTAAATCTTTCCGCTTGCTGCGATTAACTTTTAACAAATGCAACTCAGCCTTTCTGGAGAACGGGCCTTCATTAGCCATTGAACTCCATGGCCTTGTTTGGTTACAAGATTTCCTTCTGCTTGGAGGATGGTTAGAAGGGGTTCTTGGCTTGAACCAGGCTTATCCTAATGCTGGAAATGAGAATGTTAAAAGGTCGAGTGTCTGGAGGTTATAGCAGAAAAAATTACCTGGAGAATACTGATTAAAAAGCACAAAGAGGTGGCAATTGCAGCAGCAGGGCTGGGACCAGTGATGAAATGGGAAGCAAATTAGATTGAAGTCCCGGAAAGATCAGTTGGCAAAGGTGATGATTTGGAATGCTGCAGAGTGTTACTCCAGCCTCTGTTCTGATGAAGTAGCTAAGTATATAAAATCACTAATTGAACACAATTGGTATTTTAACGTTTTTCTTTCGAACAATTTTTCAATTATGCTTCTTTTCCTTAAGTTCTTAATACATGTATCAGTTTTACAGATTTTTCCTGCCTATTGAAAATGAAACTGTGTGCTGATACCAAGCAAAATATTTAGGGAAGAGGGACAATTTATTTCCAGTGGCTTTATCTTCCTTAAATCTCTCTCTTTGCAGAACTGAGTTGTGTTTTAATGGATAGGTCTAGTCAGAGCTAGCAGGAAATTTCACAATGCATTTTTGTAGAGAAGACTCCCAATGCTAATGAGCAGCCGAATCTGTCTCGGGGAAACAGTTTGTTACTAAAAATAATTTATAGCCTAACTGTAACTAAAATCAGATTGCAGAAACCAAGCTACTCTGATTCCTGGTTTCTACTGCAGGAGGAGATTAATCTATTGCAAACAGCTCTTATTATTACATATTTTAAAATGTTTCGAATGTCCCTGTTTTGAAATTAATCCATTCGTGAGCTTCTATCAAATATGCTTACAGCATTCTCCAGAGATTTTCTTTAGATTCCCCAAAGCCAGTGAGCATCCAGTTCATAGTTATAAGGCCAAAAAGAAAAACAGTGCACACGAGCTATTTATAGAATACGAAGCAAAACAGTGTGATAAAGGGCAAATGACAGCTTTCAGCAAGAGGCTTCTTTTTTTGGTCCTAGTCATGTGGTCTTTACATCCAATTTATTTTCTACTTTACAATTTAGCAGGGAAATTAAATCACTTGACAGCAGCCTTTTTCGGTTAGAAAAGAATTTTCCAGCAATTCTTTACCATTTTTAATGTGCTTACTTGTGGCTGTTTGAGGGTTTGGTTTTTTTTTTTGCAGAAGTTTCTGCAGGAGCCAAGACTTTCCTGGCAGGTGCCATCAGAATCGGTGACCAGAGGTTGCCCCAGGGAGCATTCTGTGCTCAGCATTGAAAACCAGGACATTTACCCAGGACAAAATATAGAGTTCTTACTCATGAGCCTCAGATGTTTGGGATAAGAGGACAAGGATCTGACTCTTCTGAAACTTTGACAATTAAAGGCAGCATTAGGAGCAAGTAAAAGGGAAGCCAACCTTTCTAATGGCTTTTGTGTTCCAAGACTCACTGAATATAAATGTCCTTGTTCCCTATTCCTGTTGTTTTCTTCTCAACACATAGAGAAAAGGGCAATTTTGTCCCAGGAGTTTATCAAACAAGCCTCATCCAGATGTATTTTAGATTTATTTCTTTGAGTCCTTGTTAGTGCTAGTCCAAGTACCTGTGCTCCAGGAGCCCCCGTTAAGCAATTCTGACCTTGCGAAAAAAGAGCCTTTGACATGGGTGCCAATTTGTGACAGAGTTTGATGGAGGCTGAAGGAACTGAATAGTTTGTCTCCCAAATATATGGAATGATGGTGCCATTTCAGAATATTTTCACAGACAAGGTGATTTATGGCAGCAACCATTTTCTTGGACATTAGCAGCACATTTGTGGGTTCGCTGTGTCACCTGAGCACCTCACCACTTCAGTAGTTCAGGCCACCAGCCAAACTGCCACGTCTCTCACCTTTGTCAGATTTCTCTTCAGTCATGAGAGCTTGCGTGTTTTCTTAAATATATTAATACTTTGTAAACTCATTCTGCATTGCGACAAATTAAGGCTTTAACAGCTTTAGCACTTAGTGATGCTGTAGGGAGCTAAACATTGCAGCTAAGAAGCTGGGTAGCAAGGATCAGTGAATGTGATGCACCTATCTGCATTCCCATATGTCAGTCTCAGACAATCTCACAGATTTGCTTATGGGAAAAAGACTTCTCGATAAAGCTTCTTCAAAGCCCTTACAGAGATGTGAATGTACTCCAGAACCCTGATGAGTGATAAGAGAAAACACTGAAAGACCCATTTCCACTGCTGCTTCTCAAACGCATGACCACCTTCATAAGTCAGGAGTCACTCTGAGTTTAAAGAAATCAATGCTGGCTTCTTCCCAGGATGTGAACTCTTAAGAACTCTGGGGGTTTTTGTGTGTGTATGTATGTACATACATAATGTTATTTTCAAATACCCAGTGGAAACTTAATGGAATTTCAGCAACAGAAGAGTGGAGAACTGATTCTACATCACCACTGCTGCTGAGTTGATCCCCAAAAGGAAGGCAGGGAAGAAATACAAAACAAGAGGTGAGAAGCTGGAAGCTGCCCTACAGAGCTTGAATCAGTCTAACAGCTAGAAAATAATCTCCACCTTCTCTGCAGCATTTTTGCTGCATACTACCATTACTCAGTCAAGACTAAACACAGCCAACCAACCCAAAGCTAGAGGAAAAAAGAAAATGGAAAGTGTGGAGGAAAAAAGAGTTAATTTCAACAATGTGAGTGACTTCACTGGGTAAAAGTTAAATAATGATTTTGAACTTCTGAGATATACCACCATGGCTTGTTGCAATTGTTCAGGTATGTTGTGCTGCACACTAATGAGTTCCCAGCAGATGAACAACACCTCCAGTGGGACATTGCCTTTCTGTCTGACAGCTGCACAGAAATGAAGCAGAAGGCGTGAGCTGATGGTTGCAGAGCATGCCCATCTCCATTGTGTGGGGTGGGAAGTGTTCCCGCTCCATTGTGCCCTATGTAAGAGTAGTAGCCCCTGGACACCCATGAGAGGTGATGGCATGCGTGTGGAGCAGGGTTCTCTGGAGCTGCCTGACCTTGGCTTTGCTTCCCTCACATAGGTGTTTCTGAGCACATCATGAAACCTCAGCTCATCTGTTCCTGTCTGCTGTGGCTTTGCTGATACTTTTTCACTTGTAGGCATTTGTGCATGAAGCCAGTACAGTTCTCCTCCCAAGTGAGACTATGACCAGACCTGCAGTCACTAAATTATAGATGGAGAAACAAAACAACCCCCTATATTCCAATTCCCTTAACAACAACCTGAATCGAGGGTTAACCCAAGGCAAGGGCTTTAAAGCTCTGGTCTTGGAACAAAAGTGGATACAAATCTGCCTCACCACACTGCCTATCAGTCAGACTTGCTTCTTGCTAGCATGAAACAGAGTGATACCATTCATTACTGTCACCTTCAAATATAAACCTGATGGAACAGATAGCTCTTCACAAAGCCATCCTGTACTCCCACTATGTGCTAACAAACAAGACTGTGTTTGTAAAAGCACACCATAAAGTGGCAATGTTATTTTTCTTTTTTTTTTTAGAGGTGATCATGAGGAACAAGAGACACAGGATACTGGCTTAAGGATAGTTAGATCATGAGACTTGTTGATGAAGAGAACATACAGCTGACTTCATATGCTCTTCCAGAAAAATAAAACACCACTTGTAAATATCTAACCCTCTTGCCATCTCTGTAACATTTCTGCCAGCTGATCCAAGTATCCGAGGAAGAGCTTGAAAAGCTGTCATGCTGTCTGGGCAGGGTAAAACAAAGCAGCATGCAAAATCCAGGGCAGCAGAAGATAAACATAGGGGGCTGTCCTGCTCTGGGTTCTGTTGAATCATGTGTTACGAGCCTTGCACCCTACTGAAGTACGTGGAAGAATTATGTGAGAAGGCACACAATTTACAGTAAAGACTTAAAGAATGAACATTAATGGTCACAGATTTGTTTTAAGAGATTGCTGAAATTATCTATTAAGATACTCCCAGATGTCTGAAACTGGCTTTTGTCTTGACACTCCAGATGCTGGGCCATCCTCTGGCACAGAAGAGGTTCCCCCAGCATAGCTGTGATTGACTTAAGTCCCTGGCAGAGCTGGATGGAGGAACATTCAGTGCACAGAAATTTAAATGAGTTTTCAGCCCTCTTTGGACTTACTTTGTGGAGTAAAGCAACCTTTACTCAGAGAGACTTCTTTGGCACAAAGGCAGCACTCAGACTGTGAGATTGCCAAATGTGCGAGTTTTATTGTTAACAGACATATTTTGAAACAACCATTGATTTGTAAAGTGTTATGTAAAGTGATAGCTCTCTTTCCTGAAGATTGGATGAGGCTTCAAAACAAAGCATTGTGACTTTTTTGTATTTCTCTCTTCTTGGCTGTTACAGTAATAAAGATTGCTACAACAAGAGCTTTAGGTTTGCTGCAAGAGTCAGTCTACTTCTGCCTCTGATTCTTCATCTGAACTCAGTGAACCGGAAGTCCAGCTTGTTATCCAGGTGTGGTTACCTGATTTCAGGTCTAAGACTTTTCAAAACACACCAGGATTACTGGCTTTGTACTCTAGCCCACAGATACATTTGATTCTGACAGAGCATGTCTAATTTGCTGCCTTTTTGCCTCTTCTCCTATTGCTTTCCTTATACTGCAATAAGTTTGAATTAAGCTTAAATGAATTACAAATCATACTGGAGTGCATGGGCAGGTCTGTGTGCACATAGAGTCAGCGAGATAGGAAATACACTGTGATTCTTACAGTGCTTAATATCTATGTATTTGCATAACAAAATCAAGCCTTTTCTGTTTCCATTTTTATACAGACTTGCCTGATTACTTAATCCAAAGTGTTCAGTTACTGCTGAGGTGAACCAGGCAGTCTTTGGTTAGTAGTCTCCTTCCCTTACTCTGCTGTTTGCTTGCTTTTCTTCCTTTTTTGCTTACTTGCTTTTTTCTTTCCTTGTTTGTTTTCCCCATCGTTTTATATTATGAGCTTTTTGGGTCAGGAGATTCTTCACCTACTTATTTACATTCCATCTAGTAGTCCTAGGCTCTGGTCCCAAATTTTGATCTGCATGCTACTGCAATATAAATAAGTTTAGTTGCTTTGGCCTGTGGTCAGGTTGGAATATCTGTAGCTCTCCATGTTCTTGTGAGCACTTCCTATTGCAAGACTGTATTTTTTAAAACTTTGCCTGAGAGTTATGCTATGTGCAGTACAAATGACTCCCAGAACAACAAAATAATAAACAGCAACAGTTTAGCAAAGCTTTCAGCTGTGCCAGTGGTGACAGCATTTGCTTGCAGGAGTGTAAATGTGCTCTAAGCACGTTTTGGTTTGTTAGACATCTCGGGATGTGTAAATATAACTACTCCCATCTAAGTTACCATGAAGAGAGTTTATTGGTGAGTCTAAGGGCAGAAGCCCTCAAAGGAACAGGTGCTTTCCTGGAGCCTTAGAAGTTATGCTACGATTAGTTTCTTCCTTTCCTTCGGGCTTAATAGTATACTAAAGTTGCTACATTATAGCTATGGTAACATTTATAATACAGAAATATACAAATACAGTAGTAAAATAATTTTTCTGGGCTGCTTAGCAAGTAAATGGTTGTGTGTGTACAGAATAGCCTTCAATCCTGTGAATATCCTTCTGACAGAGAAAGCTCCTGTTATTTATGTGGCAATAATACTACTCATTATTATTCGACTAATTTCTCAGACAAGAAAAACAAGTAACTTCAGTTGTTTTATTTTAAAATCTTTCACTATGAAACAAAAGGTTTGGGGTTTCAGAATTTTGGTCCCTGAGGACAAACAAATAAAGCTGTAAAGAGCACAACTTGCTAATATGATTGCTTCTTATTAGCATAATAGTTTTTAGATAAATAACATGTTAATGTCTCTAATAAGCAAATATTCTATGATGAAAACTGCAAACAGAGCCCACTGGTGAGTAACAGATAACAGTAAAATCTGTCAATAAAACAAATATTATTCTGCCTGAGCAGCTCTCTTCTATACTCCGAGAGAACAGCAGAGCTGCCCGGGTATTTTTATAGGCTGATATTTGACAGGCAGACATGTTACAGCACCACTCTTCTGGTACATTGCTGTGATGTTATGGTGTCTTTACAGGGTTGGTGTTATAACACAATAAAGCAGAGATTTTACTCAGTAGGAAGCTACCTACTTTGAATACTTAGGTCAACTGAAAACTCAGTAGGGTGTGTGCCCAAGAATAGTGATTTTCCAGGTTATCAGCATTTTCTTTCTTTCATAACTGAAAATTACACTTAAAAACTTTGAGCCCATTGTATCTCATAGATGTGCCAGTGAATGGAAATTGTCTCTCAGCATTCTTTTCGTCCTGCTATTCTAAAGCATAAAAAATAATTGTCAAAAAACTGTTGTGCGTATGCAACAATCTCACTTCTCCAAACACTGAGAAGTGTGAAAAAACCTCATAATTTTTCAAATGATTTTCTAAACATTTACAGACATAATTTAAATGCTTGCATATTTGCTTTGCCATCGATTTAGGAAGCCATGTTATGCTTGCTTTGGTCTCTATTTCTGCAGCCATTTTTCCACAATAATTTTGCATGTGTTCTACTTTTCAGGAAATAAGGATATGGAACATGAGAGGGCCATAAATCCCCAACATGTTCCTTTCCGAATTCCACGGTGAGTATTAGGTTTTCATTTTATATACAGCTTTGGAGAAAAGGGATAATTTGAAGGAAAATCTTGAGCCATTCTTATCTTTGTTCCACTTCTGGACTGACATCATAGTATGAAAATGCAAGAAATATACAGTAAAGCCCAGTGTGGGAAGAAGATCTTGGCAGAGGGATGATTAATGGTGTCTAAAAGAGGGAAAACAGTTATGTAATAAATATAGCCCCTGAGATTCAAATTGAAGAAACCATCACAGGTGCAGACTGTAAATAGACCTCAGAGGAAAGAGTATTGGTCTTTTAAAGGTGGACTCTGCAAATAGATGAGGAATAGGAAATATCCTTTCATATAAATTTTTCTGGTACAAATGGGCACATAAGCACCATAAGTGTTTATAAACTCAAAGAACATCCATACTGCAGTAAAGCAGCACAAACAGTGCCGTGCACATAGCATGGGGAAGCTGTGTGGTCTGATGGCTCAGTTTGAGTTTTTGACTTTCACAAACGACATTTCTGCCTCTCTGGTTTTGTTTTGTTCCATTTAGCTGCTCTCAGCTACATAATTGTTCTTTTAGCTTGTAAATGTTATGGTCAACCTCCAGCAAAGTTTAGATGAGGCCAATCAAATGTAAACAAGGGTATGTGTGCCAATGATGTGAGTAAGCAAAGCCATCTCTTGTGATATTTTCTCTCCCTCTTCCTAACTCCCTTGGGACTGCAGGAGCTTTTCAGTGCCTGCTGTGATAGCACATAGGCTGGAATTCAGTTTAACTCCCTGTCTAGGATTTTTCCCTTCTCCTCACCTAGCCTCTCCTCACCTCTCCTTTTTTTTTTTCTTTTTTCCCTCTGGCTGTTTTTTGCAGACAATCCCACCCC
>VZTY01031780.1:0-35041 GCA_013400935.1 Turnix velox | reverse complement strand
CTCCCCTATCCTGTTCTCCTTTTTTTTTTTTTTTCTATTTCCCCCCTGGCTATTTTATGTAGGAATTATCCAGTGAAATGAGAACAATGGACCAAATAACCTCTGGGGAATGTCCTCATGTCTGTTCGTGCTTCCGTGTCTGGTGCAGAGATCACTGTCTGCAAACTCAGGACAAAGTTAACACAGGTGTTACATGCAGTGCCAAGGGGTCCAGAAGGGATGGGGATGAGTAGTGGTTCCTGATTAGCTGTGGCCTAATGGGATGTTGCAATACTGTGGCGCGACACAGTGTGTTGCAATGGTGTGGTGTGAGGATCCCAGACCCTCTGTTTGGATGTGCTGGAACCAGGAGTTTCCTGTGGGACCCAGGCTAACCTGTGCTGCTTCACACTGCAACAGGTAGGAAAGAGGTCCAGCAGCACTGCAGGTCCTGTGGCTCCTCGGTGCTGTCAGAGCTGTTACAGTGCAAGATTTGCAAGTGCCTTTATGCTAAAGTCACTGTCCTCACCTCTTGAAAGCCTTTGCATTGAAAAGGTATATATGGCATACTTTTTACCCTTGAATATTTTATTTGACTAAAGGGGGTTTGTTCCACTTAGTTCCACTGTTCCAGCCAAAACGCTATCACTCTGCACAGCCACCAACCAATAGGACATATTGCCAAAGCATAAGTGAATCCCGTAGGTTTTCTGGTGTGTTTGCATTTCAAACACAAGCAGACACTTAAGTTTTCCCTGTGCATGAGCTCCCCCATTGCTTTAGAATCCCTTGCTGCTGCACACTGAATGCAGGCACTGCCTACTTCCCTGCATCCAGCCTTTCCCCATCTCCTGGCCTTCCTTCGTGCCCCAGCTTTGTGTCTTATGAGTGTCCAAATCCTGCTGCTTTTTGCAGCTGTAGCAGTTTGACACTAGTAGCAATCTTACATTCCACTCCTCATCCTCTCATAAGCACTGAGCAGTATTTAGTTGCTGCTGGGTCTCAATTTTTCATCTAAACACAAGCTCGCCTATAAGGAAGAAGTATTACTGCCAAAGTAATCATTGTAATGCTGTTGATCTCCTGGGAACAGCGACTGTGAGGTGTCTGACATTTTGCGTTATTATCTATGGGAGAGGAAGGAGCTAGGCCATTTTTTTCCCCCCCAAGAAATGTATCTATTTTTGAGTGCAAAGTACTGACTTTGCCACGGGACCCAAAACAGTTTTCACTCACTGACTCAAGATCTCGGGAGGCTTTTTCCCTGAACTCAGGAGGCAAATGCTGTAGTGATTTGTAGCTGGAAATGTTACAGACCTATTAGCTAAACCAGTTAATTTAAAGGTAAAGATGTTACCTCTTTACAGCTCTATCAGCTTTGAAGAACCAAACAGTTTCTACCAGCCCCATCCTTCTGTGTCTACAGAGTTGCTATAGATTTGATCATGAGAACTATTGGGTGAGAATCTCAAAGCAATGTATCACCAGCATATGATGTATTCTGTAGTTCTTGTTCAGAAAGTCAAAACATGATTTCATGCTTTTCTGTTTCTCTTTAAAATGCTTTCAATGTCTAATGGTTTAAAAAACATTCATTGTCTATTTGCCATTTTATTAAATTTGTCTAACGGCCTACTTAATTATGGATAAATACTTACTGATTTACTGATTAAATTTACCTTCCCAAGAGACAATCTCTCCAAGGCTCAGGCAGAAATTACAAGAAATATATTTGGACAGCGTTCAAGTTATACTTTGTATTGCTGCATATGGCAGAGCCAGTATGGGTCAGTTTGGCAACTCATGACCTCAGATTAATCCATAAGACCACCTGCTTTTATTTTTATTTTTTTTAAGATAAAGAGTATCTATAATCAGCTGAAAATAATTTTCTGGGCTTGTGGAGGTTCTGAGGGTTGAGTCCCAGTCTGCCTTGCTCATGTGGAAGGATAGGACTAGGTAGCAAGTGTACTCTGGGAACTACCAATGTCTTTGCAGCCTGGGAGCAGTGGCAGGTATGTGATATGACCAGACATGCTTTTCTGTTCTGGATTACACAGAGACGGTTTAAACTTTAGACAAAGCCTTTCCAAATAAAATGTTTCACCAAAGAAGCAAAACACCAAGGACTAGGATATATCAATATTTAGAATTCCTCCATATTGCAAAATCTATGCATTAAATACTGGATGATTCATTACCAAATGTGAACAGTAGCACTTCTTCACAATTGGAGTTGTACTTAAATTTATATTCCTAACCAGCTCTTTAAATTATGTTCCAGGCATAGTGAAGTGCAAAGAAATATTTTAGAAATGCCTGCGAAGACCAAGTCTATTGGTGTTTTTGGTAAATGCGCTGCTTTTGTTGGGGGTTTTTTTAGCTTGAATTGTCTGTCTTAATACAGCTTATGAATCATTGACAGTGAATTAGATCTCAAAATAGCATGTTACCATGTAATATTTTTACTGCTAATATATAATAAAGAGATAATGCTCATTAATCCAAAAGACAAAATGCAACATCATATTTCTTATTTAGAAGATGAAATGGTAATGGCACTCCCCCTGGGAGATGACTGGGTGGAGTTTGTGTGAGATTTTTGCACAAGGTGTGGCTGTCAGATGCAGTTGTTTGTAGATGCAGTTGGTTGTTTTGAGAAACATAGCAAAGAATTATAGTGTGGTGAAACCATTTTTGCTTTTGGATGCCTTTCTAGAGCTTGAGATGGAGGCTGTGTGCTGCAGTATGGCAGAGAGTCTGTGAATTCATATGCCTTTAGGCACCTTTAGGCAAGCAGAATGGGATCCTACCTTGTGTCTTTAATCCCAGTCTGTTTGAGATGTAAGCAATAGCTACTGTATGCAAAAGAGTTAATGTGTCTTATTATGTGCTTTTCCCTCATATTTCTTCAATCAGCCTCATATGCAGAATCTTTACTAAAACTCCTTCTTACTGATATTTCATGATTTCTGCTTTCTGTTATTTGCCAATTACTCAAAGGAGATCTCATAACCAACACAGCCTTAAGAGGAGATCTTAGAACATCCAGTAGTTTCAGCAACTCTTTCTATTCTCCCTGCTTTTGTGGCTTATTATAAAAGTGTCAATCTCTCACTGCTATCTAACAAATGAACTTCTTCCCTGGATCCATTTCCTCTTGGGCAGTTTGCCAGGAATAACAAATTTAACTTCAGCTCTCAGCTTAAGAAGTTTCACTTCACTGAATAGACTTCAAGTACCATCTACTACCCCAACTAAGTGATAGAGGAGTCCTTTGATATTTGCTCCTTGAGTGGCTTATGCAAGCCAGGGCTTCTCGTAGGAAAAAGAACTGCAGCTGAAGGAAGTACTTGTTTGATCAGGTAACTGCTTCCTCTCTTATTTGAGAGCAGCTGAGTGCCCACTAACAGAATTATGCAGAGATGTGAGACACGCAATCTGTGCTCCACCAACAGAAGTCATGTACTTTTTGAGTATTTTGCTCAGTTTATTAGGTGAGAGGGAGCAATCTTGCTTCTTTCACCTTCCTGCCCCACACTGTGTTCCCATACCATCTATGCTACACCACCACAGCTTGCTTAACTTGCTTTGTTTGTAGGACTTAACAAATGAAGTTAGATTTTCTGCTGTGCCAAGGAGCTGAACTAGATAATTAACTAGTAGGGCTTCTGCTACAGAAAGTGCTGTATAGCTGGCATGCAAAGTGTGAGGGGAGAGGAGTGTAACTGGAACAGGAATCCTCCATCTACAATTGCCAGTCAGCAGGTCAGCCTCGCTATGTCACTGCTCCATGAACTTGGGGACCCCTCCAGAGCCCTTTGACCTGCAGCTAAGTCCCACTCTGAACTCTTCTGGAAGATACCATTTTTCTCCTGTCATCATCACATAAACTGTTTCAGTACTATGTTTTCTTTCTCTCTAAAAAGGCATGGTGATTCTGACATGGAAGTTGGAGGAAGAGGTGGAAGCTGGCTGCAGTATCTAGAGGAAAAACAGGGAGCACACATTTAAAAAGGTGGTCAGTACGTAGCTAATAACATGGAGGAAAGGGAAGGGGTACTGTCAAACCTTGCACTGTAGTTGTTTCCTCACTGTTCTTTAGTCAGTGGTTATGAACAAGTGCTCGATCTCCAGGCTTGGATATTTAAAAGCTCCCTTTCTTAGTTTGCTCTTCTGGGCAACGTGTGTTCATTACAACTTTATGTTTATTTATCTTTATGACTGTGGCCACAATGTGAGTGCACCATTGCTTTCCTGTCCATACTGGAGGACCTGGGGCAGTACTGACTAGCAGAACTCTCTCCTTTAACCAAGTGGACATCTGAGCAGTTTGTAAGTAGCACTGCAGTATCTGAAGTGGCTGTGCCAGTAGCTCAGTATTACTGGCAGAAGAGGTTTTTCTCCCCTTCTTAAATCCTTCTCTTGTAATTCTGGTATTTCCCTTGAGCTGGATGTGTTGGGTGCCTGTCACATGTTATTGAGCTGATTTAACTCACTAACCCCAAAGAAAACTACCCCCATGTAACACTGTCAACATTGGCTGAAAGGAGGGCATGAGGAGCTTTGGAGGGAAACAGCCTTTATTTTGCAATTTGATGTTGCAATACCTGTGGATATTGCATGTTTCACAGTGTTGCAAAAGAGTCCCTTGAGCAGAATTCATTGAATTTGGTTTGTAAAAGCTTCTCTTAAGTACAGACATTGGAAATTGTGAAATTATCCATTATTCAAGTGCATGTAAAATAACAAGATATTTTCTTAACTATTTTATCCCAATTTATTTTTGGTTACAAATACTTCTCCTCTCTTTTGGGATACAATTAAACACTTTAATAAGGCCTAATTATCTGTAGAAATGGACACATCAGAAACCTCACTGTTTTCTCCCTTTGCATCTCTGATGTAATTGGCAGTTCAGAAGACCCTCAGGATGACTGAATAAACCTAGGAATTGTCTATTTTCCCCAAGTGATCTGCTGTTGCTATCCACCTTTCAAGATCTAGGCTTCCTTCACAGAGAACTTCTGAAAATTTTTGCAGTTAAGCCCAAGAGCATGTCCTGCATAGTGGGCACTGACATTTTCCAATCAGCAATGTTATTTTTAAGCTCTACCATGTCATCAGCTAGTCATGTATCTTGTTGCTTCACGGGCTTGTGGGCTGCTTGTGCCTGCTCACACAGCTAGCACAGGCTAGGAAGAGGGTAATTCCTCCTTTTCTGCCTGCCCCTTCCCCTCTTACAGCCCAGAGATCTATTTCTAACTGGGAATGTGGGCTGATTTTGAAAGGGCGGGTTACTATGTATGACTGTATGACAGTACCTTCTTGAAGTTCTGTTGGATCCCTTCCTTGTGTGAATCTCTTCTCTAAATCACAGTGTTTCTTCTTGCCATAGTGAGACTTTAATCTCTAAAAGCTAAAATCTCTAAACCATATTCTTACCTTCTCATGACCTCTTTTCTGGATGAACTGTAAGTATTAATTCCATTATGTTCATCCTATGTAGGTAGTAAATATTGCAGGGTTTCTCTAGAAAAAAAACATCATAAAGTTCTGGTGTCTTTGGCAATATTCTCATTTTTGCATTTGATGAAACTCATTCCAAGGTGGTGGAAATCAAAGTTTCTAGTTTGTAGAAGATTTTATTATCTTTAATTTGATTTTTGGATTTCAAGTTTTAGGAACATCAGATCTGAAGCAAGAGCCCATGGTGGGTCCTGGCACAACTAGCTTCTGGTCTGGGATTGGTTTAAGACAAGTTATTTCAAATTAACAGCTTTTTATTTGGATAGATTCTGACAATTTAAAATGACTAAAACTTGATACCGCTGTTCAATTGTACTTGTTGTGCAAAAGAGCTAGGCCATGTATGGTGCCAGCAGGCTGGAAACCATGTATTTTCCCTGTGTATGTGCAGGGAGACACAGGAGCAGGCACCTCAGCATCCCCCCTGAAAAGTCACCTGCACAGACATGTGGATTCTCTCCTTGCAGCTGCAAGGCTGAAAGTGCAGCTTTTGTTGCTGACTGCAGTTTTGATGATAAGTGCAAGATACTCTATTTACTCTGAGAAACAGCATCCCTACAGCAATAGGACATCTAACTGCCAGCATTTATTAACTGCCAATTTACTTCCATAGTAACTGGGATAAGGTCTTAGCGGGCAAATTATGACAAGGAACATAGCAAAATACTAAGATCCTTTAACAGCAACTGCTCTCTTCTCTCAGCTGGCAATGAAGGAATAGACATTAGGAGAGCCTGCAGCTTTGTACCCAATGTGCAGCTTGGTGATGGATTTCCTAGGCTAGCACAGGACACGTAAGAAATTCCTGCCCCAAAAGATTGCTACTGTCTCAAAATTTATAGCTGTCACACAGCCCATACACATGCTGTGCTGAAAGCAGCTGTATCCCTCTTAGTATCCCTGCATCCCTGGTACTGTGTCTGCTGGTGTCGTAACTAGGAGGGAAAATGCACATTCACAGCACATCTGATGCAGCCAATGGAACCTGAGGGCATGTAGCCAAGAAGCACTGCAAATCCTGGGTTGCTCATCTTCATTGTTCTTACAGGTGAGTGCAGTCAGTGTGCTGAATGCAACAGAGATTTGTACATCATTATTGAATTGTTCAGATGAGAGAATCCTGAAACTTCTCTGATGCTTTGAGACATGTTTTTTGGAAAAGCCCTGGAAAAATGGATTCTATTTCCTCAGCTGGTACTCCCCAGCAGCTGTTGCTGTTGCTAGCTTTCTTACAGGTGTGGTAGAAAGCACCTAGATTCTTGTGCACTGCAGAACTGTGTGGTCTTTGGTATGTTTTGTCAGTTCAACAGTCTCCAGTCCCCATTTCAAGTTTTACAAGTCTACACAAAGGTGAAGGCTTGGACATCACACTGCATAAATACTAATGCATGCCACCTTTGTTTGATCCCCTAGTGCCCATGGTCTTTCCTAATAAAGTTTCAGCATGTAAGCTCCCATTAAAAGTGGCAGTTGGAGGCCAGGAAGGAAAGCAGTTATCCACTGTTTGAAATACCCATTTAGCTCTTGGGAGCCATCATTTGATCTTAAGCAGGATACATAGATGTGTTCATTTTTAAGTGTCAGGTAGTTCAATGACTTCACTCAGCATTTGCATTTTATGGAGGTACATGTCACCTGAAGAACAAAAGGAAAGTTTGCTACTTCCTGTAAACATTTTTATATAAAAATGTCACATGAAAGGCTGTTGGATGAAAAAAACACTATATCATTGAGTGCCTGGAAAAAATCACAGAGGTGTTATTTTAATCCTTGGCAGTAACTATTCCAATGTATATTGTTTGTTTAAGAAATCTAGAACACTGTTCTGAAATTACTTTCTTAGGAGTCTGTGTACAAAACCAAGTACAGGGGAAATGTATGAAAAGTAGACAGAAAGTGTCCCCTTCAGGAGTGTAAGACCATGTAAATTTAACTCAGACTGAGCTGTATTAGCCATGGCAGAAGCCTGTAAACTAGACATTACCATTTATTAAGAGATTGTCCTTATATTGCAACAGTATGCATTGACAAAGAATTCTCTGTCCTCAGCTTTTCAAGCTCTGTAGATTGTTTGAATGGTGTTAAACCAACTGCTTTTCTAGGGCTTTCATCTTTATGGGCATGATGTTATGCTGCTCTCCTTGTGTAATTTGATTATGTCTGGGAAAAAAAAATAAGAAGAAAGAACTTTGAAAGCCCTGAAGATATCCAAATAAACACACTCAAAAAGAAACACATTTTGGGAGGAAGAAGGCATAGAGGTATAAATCAAAGGTCTAGGAAATATTCAAAAGCAATTTTTTTTCTTTGGGGTAGCAAAAAGATTTTGTTCATTAATTTTGTGTTTTATTTTATAATCCACCACAGAAATAAAAGTTGAAAGAGCAGTCTCTTGCCTAACAACAGAAACGGGTTGAGAATTCTGAGCCTTGATACATTCATGTCAGAAAATAAGTGCCAGTAAGAAACAAAACCATCCTTTCAATAGGGAAATTAGTGGCACGGGTCATCATCTATTTTGACAAATAATTTTCTCTTGTGTCATCTGGTGTTTCTGCTGTTATCTGTACAAATGATCAAGGAGGTTGATATGTCATTGGAGATCAGGAGAGAGGTCACACGTGGAGCACGTCTTCTGTACTGCCTTTAATTGAACCTTCCCTGCTGCTTTTCCAGTCTGGTGGCTTTCTTGTACAGAATTAGCTGCAGGCAGCACCTTCAGAGAAGCCAGGTTAGCACGACAGCTTGGCTAGAGTAAAAGTCTTGAAAGATAGCAGGAGAATTGAAAAAATGATGAGGGAAGAGTTTTTGAGAATGGTAGATGGAAAGCAGGTATATAAATTGTGGAAGGCTGCCATGAAAGGTTGGTAAAATTGTAATGGAGGAAGACAGGACACAGTCTTTCAGCATTTAAAGGACTTTTATGCATGTGACAGTTCTAGACACATTGCTGGTCTCATTCAGTTAGATAATTTTCCCATGAAACTTTAAAACTATTTAACTATCCTAATTTTGTGGTGCTTTTCACAGCTGCTTAAAGATCTCAGGCAGCCTGTGAGTGATGGTATTAAGGAAATATGAAGTAGCTAACAAAATGGCCAAACAACGTGACTATATTGTCTCTATTGAGACATACCTGTCCCCCAGGCTCTTTTTAATTCAAGAATATTTAGTTACCAGTTGCTATGGTGAAGACATGCAGATCTGAGGAGAAATCAACATCTTTCCTACCTCCTCATGCCATTGTCCCTGAGGGATGAGGGAGAGAATAGCAAGCCACTTATTTCAAATATCCCTCTCCTGGGACTTTTTCTCCAAGAATTTAAAAAATCAACTCATTTATCTCTATAATCCTGATTTCAGTCTTTCCCTGAATCCTCATTGACTAATAATGGCTAATTCTTATTTACAGTTTCTATTTTGTAGCTCTTTAAGTGCTTTACAGTTCAAGTCAGGATGACCCTTCTTCCTATACAATAGGAAAGATCTAATCCAAAAAAGCAAAGTGTCCTTGAACTTGTGATCCTCTTTGTTCTGGCTTCTCTGCTGTTCCTGTGTGGAGATCTCTGCTTGGAGATCCTCAGAAGCTGTATGCCCACTGTACTAGAGGAGCTGGGGAGAAAGCTCCTTCACCCTTTCTCTTGCTTGTCAGAAGCAGCCACCTGAAACACTGCAAATTGTGTTCTTTTTGGAGGCAGATCAGGTTACATGTTGTCCTCATAAATTTTCAGATCAAAGAGATGCTGAAAAAGGTGAACACATTTATGAGGTAGGGAATTAGTTCCCAAAGGATACTTTCTCAGCAGTACTTTCCTTAAATGCTGTTATAATGAATTGCCATGGAACATTTATTTCCATGTATGGGCTTGAAGTTGTATGATATTGAATTGTCTGGGCTAAATAACATCAAGCCACTTCAAGTCTTCTCTTTGTTCTCTGCATATTTCCAGCATTATTCAAGGTTGTTTTCTTTTCTTTTTTTATATTAGTTATTGTTAACAATTTTGCCTGCTTTCTTGGTGTGTCCTTGAGCCCTCAGGAAGGACAAGACGTTATGCTGTTTTCAGACCTTTATTGACAGCCACAGTGGGGAAACCAGAAGTAGTGAAGTAATGTTAACTATCCAGTGCAGAATCATTTCTGTGCTTGAAGTTTATATTTATGTAATCTGGACAAGAAAGAGCTGTTTAAAGTCACATAGGAGACAAATATAGAAGGGGCATTAAAGTGTCTGGGAGATACTGAAGTCATTTATATGGCTCCAAAGGTCAGACGCTCGAGTCACTGTTGTGGTCTCTTACAGCTTGCCCAATGGAAGGCTGATCTGAGCCCTGTCCTGACTCCTATGCTTTTCTGCTGCAACTACATATAAATTGCAATTCTTCCATCATATCTGCTTTCTGGGAATCCTTCCTGATTCTGCAGTATCACTGCAGGCAGCCCCTCTGAGCACTCTATTCTCTGCTGGGCCGAGGCGAGGCTGTGACACTCCCTTGCTGGTCCCTCATCTGAAATGAGGAGGAATGGGAAAATCAGTAGAGATTTTAGGTCAGATTTTTTATTCTTGTTCTGTGCTATATTGTTCAGGACAGAGCCAAAGGCAGGTGGGTGAGAGCAGCTCTAAGCTTTTCCCTGTCACAACAACTTGTCAGGGGATCTCTAATAGCTATTTTTATTCTCACATTGGTTAGGTCAAATCCATTCCATTAAAGATTTCTGCCCTGACATTTGAACCTCTCAGGCAGACTGCCATTGGCAACACCTTATTTTTCTCTTGGAAAAGGAGAAAAGGAAATCTTTGACATATAATTAATGGAATCAGATAGAATTTGAAATCTGAATGACACTCATTATTGAATATCAAGCTGCTAATCCTTTGTTACAAATCACTTTGGCATAACAATATTATAGGAGGATTCAGAGAGGATAGTAACTTGTTTAACTTAAGCACTAATTTAGTGTGTAGACAAATGCTTACAAGAGTTGCTATGTTAACAACATAGCTCTACAGAATAGACAAAATCTTGGATGAAAATGGCTAAAGACAGTGGGTAGGAATGAGCCTATGCAGCAGTGAGACACCAAGCACATCTTGTGAAATCCCTTATTTCTGTTTGCTGACACTACAATGAGCAGATGCTGCCCACATGGTTATCTAGGCACTAGAATTCCTGTGCACCCTGGGTTCTGGACAAGTGGTGTGTGTGTGCACGGCGCATATGGAGCAAGCACTACCTGTGTGTTTCAGGTATGCCAGCTTCATGGCTGTCAGATAGATACCCTATGGGCTGTGTGGGATCTGCAACATGGGTGCTGTACCTAATTGGGCAAATTAAAGGACAGAGAGAAGGAGACAAATATCTTATTTTGTCTTCTTCAACTTCCTGAACTCCTTCCTGGATGTCTGCATATATTTTTTTTAGAATTAGGACTGTAGAGTTCTAGACAGGTGGACTCTGCCTTGCATCTGCTTTTGTGAAGTATCCACCTACAAATGTGTGGATGTCTGTTTTAACTACTGTCACTCAGAATACAAAATATTACTAACACATAGCTCCTAATTGAATAGTAAGCTATAATTAATTGTTCTTTTCAATTAAGGGGGAGCTTCATTGCCCTAAGATCTAAGAATATTGAAAGTAATTGTAGATTAAATTAGAAGCCAAATTAGGCTTAACAAAATAAAATTAAATTTTGAGAAAATGGTTTGACGCTGTAAGGGGTAAACATTACATGGGGTAAATTGTTATAATTAATTTGAATTATCTTTTTATCAGTCCCAAAATATCAAGCTTCTCTATTACATGAAGCTTAGATGAGTTTTGAAGGCATTTTACTTAGTGCTATGAGAGGAAATTGAGCGTGTCAGCCTGACAATGTACAGAAACAAATGTAGGTTATCAGAAATTCTAGGGCAGCTTGGGATGTTTTGAGAAAGTGTGATTATGTAAAGTTTTTAAGAAGATGAAAGAGGAAAAAAAACCAAATGTTTGTCTGTTTCAATAAGACAGTCTGCAGAGATTTTGACATCAGATTTAGTGGTAACTGAAAGCTGAAGGGTTCTGGGAAATTGCTGTTACAAGGCTGTCTCTACAGGGAGAATCAGAGGAATGTTCTTTAACACCACATCCCAGGATCTTAGCTGTGAAAGCTGGTTTCTATGCAAAACACATAGGACGCTTTTAAAAAAAATTATTCCTTTTTTGAAAAAGGACTGGAACTTGTGCAAAGTGATTATGATGCTTCAAAAAGTCAAAGATTTGCTGCAGTTAGACCACCTGCAATTCAGAAAACTAGTGGAATTTTTCTGTCTTATCTTTAGACAAATATCCTTGCTGGATGGAGTGCAAACACACCCCAATCTCTCTTGCTTTGATTAATTCCTAATCTGAACCAGGTCCCACTATGGCTCCTGCATTGCTTGAAGAATCTCTCTCCATCTTGCCTGACAAGCTGCTGCCACATATTGGGCACACTCAGAGACTTTACTCAGCATAAGAAAGGTAGAAAATCTAGTCAGTGCCTTTGCCTGTCAGCAAGCAAGATTTGGAGACAACCCATTTAAACATGACCGATTCTGCTGAGACATAACTATGCTAGAGTATCAGCAAAGTATATAGTATCACCTTTTGTAGAAGAAATGGATGTGTGATCATAGAGTGGTATTTATCCAGGTAGACCTGCCTCTGAAAAATTTGATGTAATTTAAGCTGTTGAAGTAAGTTGGATTCCAAAGTAGTTTTATCAATGTACTTAGAATTCTAAGATAAATGTCACTCCTGACATAACTTGCCTACTTTTCTTTTTATATCTTATTTTTGCAAGAGTTCTGAAGACTCAGAAATGAGAGCCCAACTAACCAATGGGACAGAGCACAATGCAGTGCCACAGAGTATTTGAGTATCCCACATCCTGTGAACAGAGCAGCACAAAGCTGGTCACAGGATTCTTTATGTGCCTCAGCTGTTGCAATTTGTGTCAACTCTTGGAGCAGGCAAAGAAAAGCAGCTAAAATGTAAAAGAGTTCATTCACTAGTAGGAAAAAAAAATCTGGGAGAGTCAAATAGGAAGTACTTTTACTACAGTATTGCTTGATATGTTAAGTTAAAAATGCACCTTGTTTTACATTTTTTTTTATATAGGTATGTAGCTTCCAATTGAAATGTTTTTATAGCTGATGCAACCTATTACTGGGAATAGATTTTTTTCTAATATGATAGCAGTGTGAAAATCCCTAAGACGGTGCCTGTATTAGTGCTTTGTCACTTAAACCAGTAATGCAGTGGCTTCATGTGCTTCCTGCAATTGCATGAGATGTGCTCATACTAGCACTACAAATGTCTTGGGTAGTTTAGAAATACTAGTGGTCTTTAAGAAGTGTTTAAGTTAACATTAGACAGCTGTGTTGTGTTCTGACATTAAGCTTTATCAGTTTAATTTTTTTATCTGGTCAGTTGTGATATTCTGATGAGACTGGAGAAGATAAGGTTACAGGAAGTGGCTGATATGAGAAAACCCTATGTGCTGTGTTAGATTGAGTTGGTCAAATACATAGAATTGTATAAAAAAATCTATTCTTGTTTGTTATCAGTTACATTTATTATGGAGCAGAGGAAAAGACAGTGGTGCTTCATCCCTGCTTTAGTCCAGTAGAAATCCATTTCTTATCTAAGCTGTAGTGACTGTTTATTCAATCTGACATGTCTTTGGGAAGAATGACATGAAAGAAATGTCCGGAGAGGAAAATGCCACTTGACCTCACATGCTTGTCCTACCTCAAGTTTCTCTTAACTCCCAATTTTCTGTTTTGTCACTATATCCTTAATCCCTTCTCTCTCCATAAAAGTGCCAAGATGTCTCCAAGCCACTTAGACTGCAGTAGTTGTTTCCATGGTCTTACTTGGCAACTAACTTAATGAGTTCATTATTCTGACTCTGAGTGAAATAGTTTGAATTTCCGGTATATGCAATTATTTTGGGTTATGACTTCTGACTTTTGAACCCCTCACCAGACTGCACCATTTAAATCTCCTCATCAGCTCTGAGTGCTGTTACCAGGTCAACTCAGAGTCAGTATTCCTCTAAAAGCATCCAGCTTGTCAGAATTGATTCCTATGTCTTTTCCTGGAACAACTACAGCAAAATCTGGGATCTTGTATTCAGAAGGAATGATCCTTTCACTATTACTCATGTTATCCAGGAGTAATGGCATTGTTTGCAATAAATAGGCAGTTAGGTGCTTTGTGAAAAGTAAAACTGGACTTGGTAACTAATAGTCCTTATTGGATGTTTCATGCTCTCCACAACTGTGCTGCACTTCATTCTGATCTCATCCACAGCAATACAAATAGTAAGCAGCAGTACATGATCTGAGTGCAAAAAGAGGTATAACTTGAGACAGCATTCAAGACTCTGCTATTCACAATCTGTAGACATTGCTCTCTGTAAGAATAATAAACTACATGCATTTTATTTTCAGCATTTAAAACATCTGCAATAAAGAATGGCAGATATTGGGCATCTGGTCACTGCACCTGGAAATAGATAATCTGATCTGTATTTTATTCTTTCACACATTCTGCTCTGTAGCTGTGGGAAGTAATGTGATATTAAGGAGTGATTTTCTTTCCTGTTATTTCATCCATTTATTATATTTATGTTTTCAAGTGCTCCTGTAAAACAAACTAGCAGCTAAGACTCACTTAATTCAGCCAAATTTGAGCTCACCATTATATATTTTTAGTGAAGACTGTTATGATGGAAAGGAGTTTAATTTAGGGTGCAAAATGGACATATGGATGAATGCACAGCTGGAACTGTTTTGAAGTTTTTGTAAAAGCTGATAATAATCTTCTAAAATGCACTCTCAGCCAAAAAAAAAAGAGCAGAAAAGGACTTACACCACCGAAATGGTATTTACTATTTTTTATTTTCTTCCTTAGCTTATTATCAGCCATGGGAATTTACAAGCCCTCCAAGCAGGCTGAAGAAACACAGGAAACCACGATGATATATCCACTTGAAAAGTCCATTTCATGACAGTAAATTCAGAAAATACATAATATTTTTATTATTGTCTGAAGATGTCTACTAGAGACATCACTAATAATACAAAGTTCAGTGTAATAAAAAGAGTGTTTCTCATGCACAGCTGTCAGACATTTGTTTGCATATTTTTTTTTTCCCATGAATGCCTCTGTAAGCAATTGAATTCTCTCAGAAATGAGTGTAAGGTTGCAAATTTTGGGCACATTCTTTAAATAAGCAATTTGTTACTCTCTTTAAATACTAATCTCGAAACAAGAGATGTTCTAAAAAAGAATTCTGGTTTGTTGAGGTTGTTTTCTCTTTGCAAGTATCAATAAATCTTGTGTAAAAGGTTATATTGTGTGCACAGTATAAAGCATTGATCAGCATAACAAAAAAACCTTGGGGTTGAAAACTCTTGTTTCTATTTTGGCCAGAAATTAGAGGTAGTATAAGGAAGGAAGCTTTTCATGAAGTGTGCTAGTAGCTGATAGCCAGAACCAGAAATCAGAGAGGCACACAAAAATGAACACGGAAAAAGAAAAAAAGGTAAGAAATTCTTTGCAGACCTCAAAGTACAAAATAAAACAAATTGGTTTGCGGTTAGAATAAGAATTTGGTGCTCATACTCTATATTGTTCCAATTTTTGAGGAAAAATTTTGTCCCTAAAGTTCTTTCTCTTCCCTTTTCCTTCCTTTGACAAATTCAAAGAGCAGACTTTAAGAACTACTCAAATGTTTTAGAGAGAACTTTTGACTGATATGTTCAAAGGGAGCAGGAGAATTAGCCCCACAGTACCTTGTATTTGAAATGGTACCCAGAGGAGTCAGCCTGTGCAAATGCTGTCCCTTCTGTCTCTGGTATTTCTTACACCTCCCACTAGACAAAAGAATTTTCACAATTGGGTTAACCTGTGCTTCTCCTCTGAGGAGTTATGCTCTTAATCCAGTATATCTCATTTTTGTATTGTAAACTTGCTGATTTCCATGACATTGACATTTCTACTACAAATTGATTTTGGAGGAACTGTTCAGAGCCTGGCCTGGGGGTGATGTGTGTGATGTTCAGTGTCATTCTGCTAACATCAGAGAATTGCATATAAAGTCTCAGTCAGTTACATAAGTATTGGTCTGAGATTGTGGGGTGTTACTGAGAGTATTTCATACAGGTACTGAGGCACCTGAATGCCATGTTTCTGTTAGGATGTGATATGCTGGGAAGAAAGAATCAGAGATGGTGTATGAAGGGGCTCTGCAGTGATGCATGAAAGGACTTGGCTGGACATTCTTGTGCATCTGTGCCCATCACCTCCCAACCAGCCTCAAGAAACTGCCCATGTTCTCCAATTTTTTCTGTTTCAGAGACCTCCCTATACCCTCCTCTCACAGTTCTTACCCTTACGGAAGAAACTCAAAGCTCTTCCCTGCCCCTTTCCAACTGTTGATCTTCTCACATCTCTTTTCATCCTTGTGGGCTGGGGACGGAGTGGAGTGCTCTGTGTTGCTCCTCTGCCTTGGGCTCAGAGCCAGCTCGAAAGAGCAACTTGGGCACCTACTGCAACTGAGCACTAGAGGAGTTTTGGGCAAGCAAAATCTTCTCCCTTCCACTTCTGACAAAATTCGGGGGCAAACCCCTCAGCAATATAGTAGTCCATTGCAGAGATATATAGTCAGTGTCTTTATTTGTCCCACAAATGTTTCTTATGGGTTGAGACAGTAAGAAATTTGCCAGAGCGATTCTCAGATCCCAAGCAGACCATCCAAACCAAGCAAAATAAAATAAAATTAGTACAATTTTACTGTGGAAATCAGTAAGATACAGACAGTGTGGAAGATCAAGTGTAATACGAGTGATAACAGCCAAACTATTGTAGTTAGTGGGGTTCTGCTGCATAACTGAGCATGTGGATTTTAGCTTGCTTATGAAAGATGCTCTTTGTCAGCTAAGCTATACTTTTTTCATGCTTTGCTGAATTCTCTGCTTAGTCTACTTCAGTCTCATGAATGGAAATTTCCTTGACTGCTGCCTGCAGGTGATAACACTATTACAAAAAAACAACATATGGGCATTGTTTCTCATCCCAAGTATGTTTTTTCATTTAGAACAAGGTTTTGGCACAGCTGAAGGCATATGGGCAATAGTCTCCAAACTCTTAGTTGGCTTTTTCAAGAGGCTATTTTTCTTGGATTCCACAGTATGGTTTCTAGTACATTCAGCACCAAGAGCTATTAATTTAATAGGACTGAGATTGTTTCCCATAACATAGTGCTCCACTACTTCCTTGTAAAAAATAATCATGTGGGATTTTGTAGGTTACATGAAGTCCTGATGGTTTTGTAATTTCATTGGAAGGTGCCTAGAATTATCAACTAACTTTGGGATTAATTAGCTTGGCCTGTAACTCTGCCTGACCTTTAAAGTTTCAGCTTTTTCCCAAAAATTGTGCTGAGTGTGATTTTGATTTTGTGAATGCTTGGAAGTTATGTCTTCTTGGTTTTGAATCTAGTTAAAATGACTATGACTACATAGAACCTAGTCTGCTCTTTATAAAATATTGTACTGGCATCAATGTAAACAAGAGCTGAAATGGCCAGCAAGCCACAATATAATAAATCAGAATGATTAGTCACCCTCCTGGGACACAGATGAGTCAGCTCAGGTCAAGACACTTCTGGGAAAACTAGATAGCTGGTAAATGTATTACCAGCTGGCTATCAAAGTCCCTCTGCTGTACCAGGAAATATCCCTGACTTGGGCAATTCTTCCCTTCCTTCAATGACAGAAGCAAACCAACTGCTTAACAACTCATTCTTCTTCCTCCTATTCCTTGCTACCAGTTTTGGCAAGGCAAACAAATTGTTTCTCCATGACATTCTCTGTATTTCTGGGCGAACAACAAAGCTTTTCATTAGATGAAATGCTATCTACAATGTAACATGCAGCCTTTTTTTTCTCTAGTAGATGAGAGTCAGGTTTACCTCATGATCTTTTAAAATTTGATTTTTTAATGACCTTTTGATGTCTTCTCAAACGAGGTCCAGATTATAATTTCAGAATGAAGGAGGGGCATTTAGTTTTACTGGACAAATCCCTACCATGCTGTGCAGAATTAAAGTCTGTACTCACACCTTATTAAAGATTACTTAGTTTGCTGCATTGTTAGGATGTGAAACAAAACTCTCATCTGTTCTCATCAATACATCTTCCTTTTCATACTGGTAGTTAAGGGGAGACTTGAAACGCCCTGCTGGTGCTGAGCACTGGTGCCTCAAGGTAAAGATGTTACTTAATCTGAGCTGGAAGCTCAATTTTATTTTGATAGTCAGAATTAATCAGCAGGTCAACAAATCCCTTTGTCAGTTTTGGTTTTGTTTTAAAAGTAACTATTCTCCAAATGAAACAAACTTTAACCTTAGCACTTTTCATATCATCTCTGAAAAGATGCATTTTAGGTATGCCACAAATAGGGATTAACCTTAGTCAATTGTTTATGAGTAAGCTCACCAGGGATGAGCTTACTAGGGAGACTGCTAGTTCCCTTTTCTCCTTCCCTTCCATCTGCCTGTGCCTATTAAGCAATTTTCAGCACAACATGTCAGCCAGGATCTGTTAAACATCACAGCTGGATCCAGACCTGATCTAATCATTCCATTCTGTCATTCACGATGCTGAAGCTTTGGGCAACAACCTCATTCCAATGTGCTCTCTTTATCTTGTGTGTACCCATGTGTCAGAGGTGCAGTACCATCCAGAGATTTGGGACGAACTGAGCTGCTGGAAGCTGAATGGTCTGGAAATGTTCCAGTGACGCCAAGGTGTACAAACACAGATCTGTTGAGGCTAAAATGTTTGGAATTACATACATTTTTTCTGAATTGCAGCAGCTTTGCTAAAGAATATGATCTTGCATCTGGCACATGGCTATCTTGGGAACGTGATCTCAGTGCCACTTGGAGCCTCAGATCTCAGGCTGGCTGATAGTAGCCTGCTCTGTGTCAAGAGGCTTTAGCAACTCTGCAGTGGAGCAGTCCATCTTGCTTATGTGCTGTGGAAGGTGAGTTCTTGGTGTTTGGTGCTGTTCCCTGGTTCAGAGTTGTAGATCTAACAGGTTCTAGATACTCACCCTCATGTGTGAACATATTTGGCAAATTCCTGAACAGAGACAAAACAAGGAACTGAACATGTTTATGTTCCTGCAGTGTGTGAACTTTGTATTTGCTTCTTCAAATTCCACGAGGACAGACATTTATATGAAGAGTTCTTGTGACTCAGAATTTTACCAGTAAATGTAAATATTTCCGAATTTGTGTTCTGTGAGCCAAATCGGTCCTAAAGTTTGCCAACAGCATGTGAGTGGTGCACCTATCGTATCTTATAGTGAAGAAGTTGCAGCTGAAGACACATCTGACATTTGTTTTGACCTTTTGTTGTTTGAGATGTAGTCCTGTATGGCCTTTCATGATACACCTGAGAATTTTGCAATGTGTGGACAAATTGCAGACACAGTAAAAAAAATCATGAAATTATCTAGTTAGATCCACTCTGTACATGTCAGCGATGTTCAGGTAGTAAATAACTTTATGTAAATAGATAAAAGTATCTACAATGCAATATATTTGTATGCACAGCCCCTCATTATTCTTTTGGTCACTTACCTGCCTTGGCCAGAACTGCACTTTCTAAACCTGTGAAAAACTTGAACTAGTTTCAGAAGAGAAAAAAAAAAAGATACAATGAAAGAATTTGATTATTCCACTCTGGTGGACATAATGAAATATTTGTTACTGCTGGCTTAGATAAGTGTGATTCTTAAGTTTTTCCGAGTGATCTTTCTGAAGCTCAGTATTTAGAGAACTTGGCAATGGGCACTTCACAAACCTTAAGGTAACATATATGTCCTGTGGCCAAGGTTCTGTTTCGTAGGCTGGATGGGATTTCAAGCCTTTGGACAGATAAATCATGTATATGGCTCCAGGGAGATTCAGGTGTTAAACTGATCCTCTCAAGATGATAAAGCTCAGTTAAATATCCCTTAAGGATTTTTAAATGTAAGGCTTGGTCCTACAGTATATGGCACATTGATTCACTGGCTAAGGATTTACTTGAAAACTGGAGTCCTCTAGCATGTAACACATGATAGGATTGAACCAGTTGTTCCTTATTTTAGCTCCTGGGAAGCTTTTACCTGAGAAAAGGGAAAAGGGGTGTTACAGCCATATGGACAGTGTTCTCAATGGCATAAAAATCCTAGTGGTCTACAGAAATTTAATCTGACTGGTACTTTTGTCTGACTGAACAGATCTAGTTATTACCTACCTTTTTTTTCTTCTGTGAATAGAAATATAAACAATAATGTCAATGCCACAGAGTATATGTTTGGAATGCTCTCTTGGTCCTGTGGATTTTATTTAAATTAGTATGAATTTGAATTTGTTACTTGGTTCTTAACTCCACAAAAAATCCAGGTAGACATATGGCTTCACACATCTCTTTTGAATTTATTTCTTGCAAACGGAACTATACTATTAGAAGCCCTCTATTAGAATTCCCTTCCACAGGGAGCTCTTTGTAGGATTAGGATTGTAAGCAAGCTGTGACAGAAATGCCAGCTGTGACATAGGATTGCATGTCAGTGCTGTGGGAAGATGGTGAAAGAGCCTAGTTCTTATGTGGTGCTTTTGATAGATTTGAAGGACTTCAGTGTCATTTTACAATGGTATCTCAAGGTTATTCAGCAGATAAGTGACAGAGCTGGGAATGAAGCCCAGGTGTCCTGAGACACAATCTACTGTCCTGTCCATCCTGCCTCCAGAGAAGCACTGTTTGCAAAAAGCTTTAGGAAATTTCTGATTTGCTTGTGTTTCACCCCAGGAATGGAATGCTGGATCAACAGTATTTATGTTCTTATCTCAATCTCCTGAATTTTTACTTTTTCAAAAGCTCATCCTGTGACAGTGCCTCTTCCAAACTCAAAATATGTTGCTAGTAGAGCTTAGAAAATTTCTTGCAGGTTATTTATGCTTGTAAAATGGTGATTCCCAAACTTTGCCTGTGGAGATTGGAAAATGATGGTGGGAGGAAGTGATCTCTTGGCAGCCTGTCAGCTGTGGTCCCTGTGTTGCTCTGATACTTCCAGTGACTGGATGTGAGAGTAAAGCATGGCTGTTCCTGCCTCTGCTCTGCATTGGATTTCACCCCATTGCCCTCATGCTGAATTTGATGGGTTTCAAGGTATGAATTCCCTGTGTGTTTCTTTGTCTGGAGCTAAACATATTGCTGCACTTAAAAAGCCCCATCACCGATTGCTACAAATCTATTAAACATCTTTAGTAGCTGATCACATAAAATTCCTGTGACCAAATAGCTGCAAAGTTAACTGCTTTAGCATGTGTTTCCACTGTGCCCATCTCAAGAGGTGAAATCCTAGTCTGGCTTTGTCACATGCACAGCTGGACTGTGACCAGAACATGGCTACTTAGGGAGTCAGACAGGTTACCCTGGAGCTTTACTCTTTATGGTGACCTGGGAGTAGGGCGGAGGGTGAGTGGGTAGAAACAACAGTAGGACCTGTGGGTTGCCCTCTTCCTCTTCTTCCTCTGGCACTAAGAGCCTGTGGCTGCTGTGGGAGGCCAGGCTTCCTGCCAGGCTTTCCCCAGACCTGCCAGGCTTTTTGCTCAGCTGGGCGATAGGGTTCATGGTGGTCCCCCAGGCATGGCTCAGTGTGCCCTGGGGTGCTCCTTCTCCCAACCCCAGGGCACTTATGGGAGAGGAAATTGCTTCTCTTCTCCCTTCCCTCAGTTCAAGGGGAAGCAGTGTATATCTGGGCAGAAAGCACACAAGGTGGTGTCTGCCTGGCTGGCCCAGGTGCTCCAAGCAGCAGCGCTGTCAGTAACCAGCCACGTTACAACAAAAGGGCTGCCCCAGTCTGGAAGCAGGGGCGGGAGAGCCCTCTGTGAAAGGCAGTGGTTAATTTGAAACACAGGCGAAAATCGCGTGTTTGCCTTGGCTGCTCCCAGCCCCACGCTGCAGCACTGAGCAGGGCCCTGGCCAGCGGCCAGGCTGTAATACTTCCTTTCGCTGTTGTTCGTAAAGGCATTCAGGAAAACAATTGAGCGCAATGAAGGCCTTCCCTTTCCGGTGGGTGCGTGCCTCTGGCCAGCCCAGCCCCGGCGGCGGCGGGGACCTGCCTGGCCTGGAGGCAACGGTGGGGCCTGGGGCCGTGGTGGGCCCGGCCGGCGCTGAGGGAGCTGCCTTCTGAAAGCTGTTTCTCTTAGCTCTCAAGGAAGTATGGGATTTCTCACACTGTATGTTGGTGTGAGGGTTACAGACGCGCAGTTTAAAAGGACTTATTGATGCAAGACCTGTGGCTTTTTAAAGTGCCCAGATAGCAGCTGCCACACCCCCCAGCACGTGTGGCCACAGCCCCATGAAGATGGTGGTGTGGTTTTCTTTTGTGGGAGGAGGAAAACACTGCAACGCTACAAAGGTACCCTCATAGCTGGATCTGCCCAAGGGGCAGTGTTGAATGAATTGCTTTAAAATAAAAAAGCCACTCACCTCACACTGTTGTTTATATAGGTCTGCACTTGAAGCAGGCCTCAGGCAGCCCAACATGTCAGCTATGCAGAGGAAATCATATGGAACATAAACTAATAAGGACAGAAATGCTCAAATTACATGCCATTTGCATTACCCCAGGCACAGCGGCAATAAATGTGAACAAAAGAGAAGCTTGGCAAGCCTCTCCCTTCATGTTAAACCACACCAATTTTAATGAAGCCAGTCAGGTGCTGGGAATTTCCCTTCACAGCCTGAGATCTTGCCGGATCCTGGCTCTTGGTATTCACCTTTTGCTGGAGTGTGAAAATGCTACTGACTTAGGTAGAAGTTCTTATGTAAGTTGGTAGCCTTAGTTTGTTGCTGGAGGGTAGTCCTTGGTGTATTGGTGACAGGATAAATCTGAATATACAAAAAATACACAGCGGCCTTAGGCTGATGGAGTTAATGGAAAGCAGGGTCAACAAATCCTGGGCACATGTCATGATCTAAGAGTATAATGTTTCACTTTTGAGTTGGCCGATTTGTGGTCCAGGAATTTAACTAGGCCACAGTGTGGGTTTTTTTTCCTGGCTCTTGGTAATGCCCACCATTTCAAATAAATGCTTCAGGGAGCTGAGGAGGAAATGCATCATGTTCTACCTCCTTTTCAAGACAAGCAAGCTAGGACTATGACAGTTTAAATCACTGTAGTCCACATGTGTCCTTTGGTGTTCTTGATTCCTGACTCTTTAGCTGGACACACAAGTTTTTCTTCTTGCACAACTTGGCCATCCATGTTTTCACTGATGAGAGAGGAAAGCAGGATTGTTTGCATCCCAGTCATCTTGCCTCTGCCAGCCAAGGCACTTACAGTCAAAGCTGTAGCTCAGTAAGATAAGGCAAAAGGGGGTAATCAGTACTAGGGCAGAGGACTATAAGGCTTTGTGATCACTTATTTAAAGCTTGTTCAACCAAACTTTTTGGTGTCCCAACTCTATAGTGCATTTTTTATTACAGCTAGCTTACATTTATGTTTTTTTCCCAGGTAATTTGTGTCCTGTCTAGACCCATGCCATTGCCTTTCAGAATAATAAACTTGCAGAGAGAGAGAATCAGAACCTTATGTGGCAGAGTTCATGCAATTCAAAGCATCAGGTGAGCAAGCTGAATTGTATTCTAGCATATGAGTGTTTGTTGAGAAGAATGCCGCTGGAGAGTCACTGAAATTTTTATCCTGGAGTTTAGGAGGAGCTGAGGCATGTCTGTCCTGATCTTCCTTACAGATCCATGCTTGTGGCCAAAATTTGGCACAAACCTCTTCCTGATACCAGGGTAATTCCTTCTAAGTCAGGACAGGCTCCAGAGTGGTTCATCACCTCCTGCTAATGTCACAGGGAGAGGTTTCCATAGCACTCAGTACAACTGAGAGGCTGGGCTGCCAGAGAAGGGGCAGCTGCCTGTGCTGGTATGTACTAGTGAAAACTGGAGTTAGAAGACTTGGTTACAACGTGTGTTCTGTCCTCTTTCTAGCTCCCCCTACTTCAGCTAGTGCCTGCTATCTTGCTTCAGGGAAGTAACTGCTTGTTGTGTGAAGCTTTGCACATTCTGATGTGCTGCTTTAACTGTTGTTGCAGATCAAGTCCTTCAGTTTGGGGACCAGATGTAAAGGCAGGAATGCTAAAACTATAACTTTGAATCATTAAGTGATGCTTCTTTTCAAAAACTTCTTGGTACTGGGCTGTGCACAAATGATCACTGTGAATAAAATGAGTTTTTTCTTTTGGGCTAGTGCTCACCTGATGTCTTAATGCAGGAATTTGTATTGGAAGGACCATAACCTTAAGGGAAGTTGCACTGGTTATACAGGAGATATCCATTTTTCCAGTGTAGTTGACAAGGCCATTACCATATTGCAACCTCGGCAAATTTTCATTCTTATTTTAATGGCAAATGAAAAGCACTAGAACTATTTTTGAGCTAGATTCCCTTTGAAATACATTAAATACATTCTAAATTTTTTTTTCATTGTACACACCAAATTCAGCTGATCCTTTTATCATTAATAGTTTGTGCAATACTTTTGAGTCTACAAAATGAAGGTTGTTTGCTTTTATCTTTAACGCCAGTGATTGAATTTTACTGTTCTGTGTTTCAAGACTGTTTGGGCAGGGCATGAAAATTTACTTTCAAAAGTCATCAACAAATTGTCCCAAGGGCAAAGCCTGCAACTTTCAGGTGGATTTTCTTCTTCCACATCAGAGTGGGAAGTATATACTGCCTTGAGCAAAAAAAAAAAAAAAAAGACACACTTCTTGTTGCTGGAGAGGTGTGCACTGCATGTTTCTTTTTTTGGGCAGAACAGTTGAATCTCGCATCTAGCAGTATCAAGGGAATTTTAGGAAGCAGTGTCCCCCAAGTGTCCTGTCATATTTGAAGAAGCTCTAGCAACTCTGTTTCAGTTACACTGAGTTTGTAATGTTCATGCATCTCTGTGTAGTCTTACTTTTTTCCTAGAAGTTGTGGCAGCCCATAAAATGGACTTAATTTTGGAGTTATAAACACTGAATTCAAATTTTATCACTTCTTGGAGCCTAACAGAGCACCAGGTTGTGATTTTATTCACAATGCTATGGATCATTGCAAATTGCTTCCTACTATTTGACAGCTTCCTTTTTAGAAATTTCAACACTCCAGCTATCTGCCTTCAGCTGTGTATGATTCTAATCACCGCTATGATTTCATAATCCCCCTTTAATTCAGGAAACATATGTGATTTGTATTTTGAGAGCACGGTGTAGCAAAATTTTCCTGTCATCAGGCTTTTAGGTTTTGTAGCTGAAAGGTGCATATTGTTAACCATGGATAATTTCTTAGATAGAGTTTATAAATATTTGTAGCTATTTTGGGTTGTTGAGATGACATTCCTCACAATGAATGTAAGAAGTAAAGCTGCAGAGTTTAAAGCCAAATTCAGCAGGAAGAAAGAAAATTATTTCCATATATCTTCTGTGTGTCATTAAATGGAAAATGAGATAATTCTTCCATACATCTGAAAACTAAATAAAGAGGTCTATTCTCCTCTCAGTTTCTGTGGATAAATTCAGCTAATTTTTGTGGCAGTTGTACACATTGATGAGAGAAAAGTTGCCTGAAGTAGGATGATATGGTACACATATATTACTAAATAAAACACTTGTTTTCCTTAGGATAATCCATTGTTGTTCCACATATATATATGCATTGTTCTTACAGCAAGTATTTCAGTTGTCAGGATAGCTTGAGACGTTTGTTCTTTGATGTCAAATTCCGTTGCATCACTGGAGAGGTTGCTACAGAAACCCCAGTCCAGTTTTTTAATGTATTGAGTTCACTCCTTGTTACTTAGAGAAGCTGGATTTGATTTCTTTCCTGTAAAGAAGTTTTTAGTAAAATGAGTGAAACCTCTAAAACTGGAGCAATAAGTGTGGCAAAAATACCCAGATAGTGAGGTCAGAGGCAATAAGGAAAGAAGCAATTTAAAGTCCAACAAATAAAGTGTATCTCTTGATAAAATCCTCCCCATCATAATTGGAAACAGAGCTAAATTAGATTAATACTAAAACATTAAAGTGTGCCAAACCTGTTTTCTGTAGGCTTTGCTATAATTGAATTCTGATGCAAGATATAGCTTAAGTAGGCAAAGTCTGTTGACTGAAGACCATCATTATTCATTGAAAAAGAGCTTCCTGCTAAGGTATACGGTACTTTTATCCTATGTTTCGTGAAGAATTATTATGTTTTTATTCTTCCTTTCCATGCTGATGCATTTGAAGTCTGTTATCTTGCCTACAGTAAATCAAGAAACTATTTTACTGTATAAGCAAGGCATATTGACAACAGATTTAACACAGACAACTCAGCCTTATTCAATCAGAAGAATGCTGGCCTGGTTTCAGGTTTCTGGAATACAGGCACAAATGGACATGCCTCAAGTGGAATACATTTATTTTCCCATGAATGCACCTAGTAGGAGGTCAAATAAAAATAAATGTTTTGTTTGTTCAGAGCAAGATAGATTACTGGGGTATTTATGATTCAGATTGGAAATGTGATTACAATAAGTAGAGGTAAAATCAGAAATGTCTTCTTTTGAGAATTAAAAAAAAAAAAAAGCATTGTTTTCTCTCTTGCCATGTTTTGAACTGTGGTTATTCCTTGTCTTCACAAATCAGTTACATGAGAATAATGTGTGATAATGTGTGATAATGCTGCTTACCTCTATCTAGTTGTTCCATTAAGGAAAAATAGTAACTTGTGAAGGATTTTTGTAAACATAGGTATAACTTATTCAAAGGAGTAGTTTATGGACTTCTCCTGTGATAGGAAGAACATATCAGTTTAGATTCAGTATACCAGGGCCCTCAGATTCTCTGTGGAGTTCTACCCAGACAATGGAATAAATTGTGCTAGGGCAATTTGTTTTTGGCTATTTGATTTTGTTGAGGTTTTGCTGTTATTATTTAGATATTCACTGTAATTTATACTGCAGTATAAAAAACCCCTGCATATTTGCCTGCAGGGGAGTGAGTGCTCACTGAAACAATCCTTTGAACATAATAAAAATTAAATCCCCAGGTAATAAAAAAAAATCCCTGGCTTTTATGAATAATGCATTTGTGGAGCAGGTGGGAGGAAGTGCTTTTTAGATTTATTCCCCTCACTGCCCCTCACTCATTCAACTGTTGGGAGAAGTAAACTCCAGATTGAGAATGGGTTCTTACATTGTGAATGTTTTTGGGTTTATTTAAGGTACTGGCCTAAAAGCTGTAACATGGCCAGGCAGCAAAAACTGGTAATTCTGATTTATTTGTTTGTTTGTTTGTTTTTAATGTCTGTGGATATCTTCCTCTGTGTACTGGCCATCTGGTTGTGGGTTAGACTGTTTGGGATATGCCTGGCATGCTGAAATGCAACACGAAGTTGCAAAGTGGTTGGAGGCCCATTGAAGACGGTTTGTTTGGGGTCCTTAGTGAGCTTTGACAGAGAGCAGGTGTTGTGATGATAAATTCAGGATGGAGGGTTGAGGATTTTTCTCTTCAGCTGGTAAATGTGTGGGAAATGCTGGAGGCGCACTGCAAAAATAAATGGTACTTATTCAGGAAATACTGAAATGGCAATGCTTTTGTGTCACAGTCTCAGTGGAAAAGCGGTTTGAGGATTTTAATAGATTTTACTCCATAGTGGCTTGGGTTCAGTGTAGGAGGATCCAGACTCATCTGAATCATGACTTTTGAGCCTAAGTGAGACTGCAAAAGTGCAATTTCAGTCCAGTTCCCATGACAGTGTCTCAGTTATAAAAAGTGCTATGGCATCTAGCAGTGTGCCTTTGTTTTTTTGCCAGTGCTCCTCAAACATTGCAGAAATCCCATACCTTCTCCATTGTTTCATTGAGTGACTTGGACAAGCTATTGCAGGCCAGTTCTCTTTCTCACTGACATAATTACTTAGTAGGGTGAAATGAAAAAATAGCTGACAGTTTCCAAACAAAGATACTGGAGGAAATTTCCCTAATACACATGAAGGGTGTTCATCAGGCAGTAGAGAATTGGTTCTCTCAGGGTTCAGTTCCTAAGACTCTTGGTGGATGAGATGCTCTTACAGTCTGTTAAACTTTGAATAATCCTTTTAGGAATAAAGTGTATTTTCTGTGACTATGATGGTGCCAAATCATTTGAACTTGCCAAAAGCTGCTTTGGAAGGACATGAGAAAACCACAGCTGAGAATTGTGTCACAGATATGAAATGAGATTTATTTACTCTTCTACATCCAACACTGAAATAATAGGAAAACAGGAACAGATGAAAGAAACATTTGCTTTTTACAGATTTTTTTAAAAATTTAATTCACTTTTTATAGAGTTTCTGTTGCAATTCTGCATTTTAAAATGGGGCTTAACACTCTTCTCACCAAGATCATTGGCCAGATGTGCGCTAGGAATGAGACTAGTGATGCATTTTATGTTTTGAGGGTAGGGGACAGAGTACATGTGCTGCACAGCTTCGCAACATCTTGAGGATTTCAGAGTGCCATGTTCCATTTGCAGAGCCTGCCTCCAAGTCCATGCTCACCAGTGCTCTGCCTGTGAGCTCTACTTGCCTTTTGACTCAATGTCAGAATTCAAGTGGTGAACAGCTGGTCGCTTGTCATCCAACAAACAATGAATTTAACACTACTATTTTTACATGCTGTAAAATGCTTAAGTGTTTTGTGTGTTGCAAAGATTTTTGCTTGTGCTAGGAGTGTTGGTGAACTGCCCGTATTTCAGTGTACTCTGACCATGCTTTCGAACTGTAGCCATAATAGACAACCTGCAAGTTTTGCTTGGACATCTATACCAAATATATTCCTGCCCTTCTGTCTCCATGACCTATTTATTTCAGAAAAAGGATCAGAACTGCAAATGGTAATACTTATTAAGTCCTTACTTTTTGCTGTTACTTTCAGCATAACTGGTTAAGTTACAGTAAGGAGTATATAGTGTGGTCTCTTCTGCTTTTCCATATAAAATTTTCTCTTTTTTATCCTGGTGCAGGCAGGAGCTTTCATAGATTAGAGATGATAATGAATATTGTAATAATGGGAATGTGAAAATACAGTATAGCTGAGTGTATGTGTGTGTACGTACACCCTATGCTATTGTGTCTGTGATTCTGTAAGTATTAGGCCAATAAATTTAGTGTTCTGTTAATATGAATTATTTATTAAAATACTCTTACTTTGCGTCAGATGGAACATATTAGAATACAATTTTTTTTCCCTCAAATGAATGCCTATTAAAAATAGCACTTAATTTATTTTTGAGTAACTGATTTAAGTATTGACTACTATCTGCTTCTTATGAAAAGGCTTGATTACATTCTGTAGTTATTAGAAAATGCCAACATTTGGTGAATTTGAGAGAAAGGAGACAAAATTAGGCCGGGGAAGGTTGGCATGATTGAAGTGAAATGATCTTGTTTGACTGATATCTTTACAACTCATTCAGATGTTTATGGTAAAGTTGTGTGAGCAAATGTATAATCCCTGAGGCAGTCAGTTCTCTAACTACTGTGTGAGATGCACTTGCCACCATTTCAGTGAAGTTCCATCTGCTTTTGCCCTGTTTTATGGACAGCTATTGGAACAGTTCTGGATGAGCTTACTGGGGTGTAGGTGGTATTATCATCACTTGTGTTGAACATTTTTTTTTAAAGAAAAAAATATTTCACTGGCAGGGGAGGATTGTTTCCACGTGACTGTACTGCAGACTGATGCTCACTGAAGTCTAGGCTGCCCAGTCCATCTTCTTCCTTGAATGAACATGTAGTTCCTTCAGTTCAGCTGATCCTCTCATATGGCAAAGGTGTGTATGTAGCCTCAATATTATAAAAGTAAATTAATCTGTGATTTCAGCTAATAGCTCTTGAGGCACTTCAGGCTTTGGAACTCTCATTGTGTATTTCCACCTAATGTAATTGGTTTGACTTTTCCTCAGGTTTTGCACAACTGTAGCTCTGAGTGAAATTGAGTGCCTCAGGATTACTCTGATGTGGGATAAGCATTTCTATGAAAATTATTTTTTCAACAAAATACTGGGTCTTAGAATATTATTTGCTTTTTAGAGCACCTGATCCTCTTGGACAATATGAAGCTTCTCTTTGTTTTACCTCTGGAAAAGAGGATGTTTGATGCTCTCTTGGGAGAAAGGGCCAGTGTTTTCTAGGTTTACTGCAAAGCCAGGTTTTATTCTTGCCTTATACCCACTGCAAATGTTAAGAGATGTTTCATGTCCTCTTTCAGAAAGATGAGGGTTAAAGGAGATTTGAACTTTTTTATTGCTACTTTGGCAATCTCAGCAGACCCAGTTTTGATACCTTGCTATTTATCACACACTTGCAGCAGTGGTGTTTAGGTCTGTTTTAAACCACATAATAGATTTGCTTGTTGTAATTTTCTGAATTGATTTTTCAGTAAAGTTCTGAACTTTATTATGTTCACGACTTTGCTAGATGCCAGAGAGAGCAGTCCTCCAAACTGAGGCTTTACATCTAAAGTGCTAAAAATTCCTTGCTGGACCAAATGCATCTCCTTACTAAGTACTCCATGTGCCTATTCCTTATGGTAGAAAGTTAAAAGATGTTGGATAAATAACTTGTCTGCTGTTCTCACATTTTAAATTAACTCTTTGTTAGTATAATCAGCAGCAGCTCCTCCTTGTAGTTTTGGAGCTGGCTTCTGAGTGACTGAAAAACCCCTAAGAAAACGGTTGTTTCTGAGGTGCTGTTTTCTTTTCTCTATCTGAACAGATCTGTGAATAATCCCATGGATACTGTGTGTTGTAATTTACCTTTTTCTTGGGTGGATGATAGGAATCAGTTACATTTGCTTGCTTCTCACTTACGTTTCTGTTCTTTGAATCCTTCAGAGTAATTCCAGCATGTTAAGTCTTTTGTATTTTAATATCTCGTGAAATATAATAGTTTTCTAGTTCTGTTGTACTAACTGTTGATGTCCTAGGAAATACTGGAGGATGCACTCAGTCTTGTATACAGAAGCAGATTTCCCATTAGTTTCATTAAACTACTGTGAATATAATTAATAGGGAAAGTTTACTTATACAGTGCTATTGATATTTGTTAAAGAGATATTATTAATATTTTGAAATAATATTTAACAAATCTTTCACACATGCAGAAAGCGTGAAAAAGAACAAAAACTAAAACCAGCTGTACCCAAAACGAAATACTTGACATTATTTAATTTTTGCAGTAAACCAGAATTAATTGCTAAAAAAGTGTACCAAAAAAGACTTTGAAAGTACTAACTTCCACTCTTTTTTTTTGATGTATCTGTATTACAAGTCGGTGTTACCTGGCAATTTTTAGAAGACATTTGCAGCTGCACTAACAATTTTATGTAGTTCTTCAGCTGAGTATGTCTTAAATGATGAACCAATAAAGTGGTTTTAACTGGAAATTGAAATGATGACTTTGAAGGAAATTTTTGTGACTATCTCTAATAGTTTAAATAAATGCTTGCTTACAGAAATATATACAAGATGGAAGAAATTTCTTAACAGTTACAGAAACACCTGTCTACCTTGCAACACATTCAAGGGCTAGAATTATTTCTTACAGAATAGAAGGTTCAGCCTTGCCTAGAGAACCAAAACAGGTCAGTGTTCCAAAAGATAATGTCTTATAGGAATGAGTAACAGTCCTGATGATCTGAGAAGATACTGTCTTTGAGGGTAAAAATCTAGAAGACAAATTGCCATTTCTAACTCTGGAAACCTGATTATCTTGGAGTTATTTTCTAAGGAAATTCTGTCTCTTAAAAACAAAGATATCCCAATGAGCTTAATTTGACATTTTGTAAATCAACTTCACAGCTGTGTTTATGAAAACACGGAGACTGTATAATGCTCTCAGACTAGTATTTCACAGGAGTAAGAGATCATGACTAGCGGTTTTCAGGGATTTTCAACTATGGCCATAGACTCCTTATGCTTGAAGAGTAGTTAAGCGTACAAAAAATACTGCAGATCTCTAATCAGACTTGTTTTTTGTTCATCATAAAAAACAGAAACTGCACACTGCTCTTTCTATAGCCTTTCTTCCTTATAATCTCTGAAGGTGCTGTCTTCAGTTTGCAGTAGCACCTTCTGTCAAGGTATTCATTCATGGAAGCCTGTGTTTCTCAGTGGTCAAAGGATACTTCCAGTTCCAGTTGCTGGCATGTAGTTATTATGACATTGAAATGAGGTATTGAGATAACAAGGATCAGAAAGTGTGGGATGTGTCAGTTTTCTAATTGCAGTTTACAGCACATTTTGTCAGAGTGAATATACCAGAGATATGGAGGCTTTAGGCCTTGGCTCTGGGTGATTGATGTTCCCCACCTCTTTACTGCTGGCAAGGAGATTCTTTTGCTGTTCTCATGATACAGCATATTGTGCCTTTTTGCTGGAAGCTGTACACAGGTGTTGGTGTTTTCTTGGTCTTTCTTTGTAAAACTTGGTGGCATGCATGAAGTAAAATCCTAGCTTTAGGTGGTCATCATGGCATAAGAAAGCTTCTTGATGAAGAGGACCATTAGGGCAGAAGAACAACTCGTAATTGTTGTCACTCAAGTGTCCTAAAGTTGTGTTGACCTACGTGTTTTGTTTTCAGGGAAAATGAGTATAGTATGCAAGCTGGTCTGAGATATGACAGCCCAGTAAGAGGCTAGCCAGTGTCCCAAGTGAAGAAGGTTGTGTCCAGATTAATACAGAGGTGTTTCAGATGGAAAAGTTTTGGATGGAGAAACTTCTGTCTTCGTTTCTGGGTGTTCCTGCTCTGGCAAGGGCATTGGACTGGACGATCTCTCTGGGTCCCTTCCAGTCTCTGATGTTCTGTGATTCTGTGTGGTTCATATGACATGCAAAAATCAAAAAGTACATAACCTCTAAGGCTCATTCCTGTGATTGGTGTAGTCAGTGGGATTGGGAAAGCCAGGTGATCTGGAATACAAAAAGAGCTATGTCTCAGGGAGAGACAGAAAGAGAGAGGAGGTAACTGAGAGTGCAGATAAGTAAGGAAGGGATTCTGAAAGTATCCATCATGAAAGAGGCATATAAACAAATTGAGAAAGAAATAACAATATAACAAGGAAGAGGATCATGCACAACTGTTTGTATTCATCACATACTTTCAATCATTCAACTTTTCTTGCAAGCAAGAAATAAATTAGAGGAGTAACTGCTGAACTCTATGAGAATAATTGTGCATCCTAGATTGTAGTTAACTCAAGTACTAGGAGCAATCTTCACTCAACTTTTTGTAGATCAAAGAAAAATTTATTTATCAGGCAAGTTGTTTTTCAGCCGTTGTAGGTCTTCATGCTGTTGTGATCAGCTTACTACCTGTATGGCTTGAACATAACTATGTATCAGTCTAAACAGAGGAGTCAGACTTCCAGAAATACCTCTGAGATGGAAAAGATTTCAAGAAATCTTCTCAGAATCTTCTACATCATTGGCATACTGTGACAACCCTGAGTCTTAAGCATGGACATGCATTGTTTTGATACAACGGTTAGCATCTAAAGCTTCGTATTTGATTGAGCCTTAAGGATCAGGTTGGGAAATATAATGATTTGTAGGTTAATATTCTGTCTTGGCTTTTCAAGGGTACAGCTGTTGTTTATAGAATAATGGTGGTGGATGCATGCTATTTTTGGGGAGCAGGATGAGAAGGTGGAATACTCATGCCACCTCTGAGAATGCTCAAGTATGAAAAGCATCCATCATCACAAGTGCCTGGTAGCAATAGCCTGTTCCCTTGCAGCAGCCTGGCCAATGCACAGCTCTTCTTCCACCTCTGTGGCATGCGTGCAGCTTGCCCTGGTCCCCAGCTCTGCTCCCTGTGAAGGCCTTGGTCCCAGGGTTTGGATGCTGCCTGTTATTCAGCAGAGGCATATGGCTATGTCTGTGTGTGTGATTAGAGGGTGGGGATGGAAGATGCTCATCTTTTTTTCTTCCTCCTTGTATACATGAGTGGAGAGCCTATTAACTCTTACACCTGATAAAAATGCAGAGATTCGTATATAAAGATCAGCTGATCATGGTTGCAAACACATGAAACTTAAATAATGAACCTATTTAACTGAAAGGGAAAAAACTGGCTCATAAGAGAGTGTACAGCACACTGATTATGGAAGAGCTGGAAAATTCTGGTTGTGGAAACCTAACATAATTACAAATAAGTAGGGGGTTTGGTGAAGTCCTGTGCTCTTTCAGAACACAGGTTCTACATAAAAAATTGGGGCTGAGGCTTTCTACTTTCTGCATCTAATTGACCTATCCGATCTTGCTTACTCTCCCTCGATGTGCAGCTGTTAATGTGGCTCTCAGCTTGCAGAAGAGTGCACAAAGCACACTTCTTTTTTGTACACTCAGCTTTCCAGACACATGCTTCACAACATGAGCACCTATGTGTATCCAAATCTTGACTTCCCTCTCCTGCATGCACAGATGTCATGTTCATACAGTGCCTTGGTGAGTTTCTATTGCAGAATAGCAATAGAAATAAATGGAAATAAATTAAAACACTTCTGTAAAGCTGCAGCTTTGATATGCCTTGGAAAGTGGATGGAAGTGTTCACTTTAGTTCTAAGGGCCTGTTGTGCCCAACTAGCTGAAATCAATGTCAGTCTTTTGCTGGACTTACCAGACTAGTTATCTCTCTTCCTACCATTGCTGGCTTTGGTCTCCGTGTAGCTGAGGGGAGATAGCCAAGATTGAATGTGTAATGTAATGTGAGTGCCTGTTGGAACTACTTGCAGCTGCTTTCCAACATTGTGTCTATCCACCACGTATCAGAATTCTGTGAAACAGGTTACAGAAAGCTGCTCCTGAACTTCTTCCTAGTGGGAGTGCAAGAAAATGCCTTTTTCTTATCAGAGTCTCCCTTATTTGCCCATTAGAAATAGGCTGTGTTTTTCTGGCAAAGATTATTAAAATTGGCCAGTGGCTTCAGAAGTTACTGGAGGAGAGGGAATTTATAATTAGACACAGACAAGCTGGCTTTATATGACTGTGTGAGTCTAATTTCTTTAGGAAACCATGATAAAATATGTGGATAAAGTTGCAGTAATATTGAGGTTACAGTTCATGCTGGTCTGTATTTCTTCCTCAGTTTTTCTAGCATGACGCTGTTAGTCAGCCTGGAGCTTTTTGAAACTTTTTATGCCATATGCAGAAATGTCTCACATCTAGCTTTTCTATCTATCCTGATGAATTTTTCCTTGATGAATTTAATTATTAGATGGGAAAAGGGAAATAAGGGAAATGAGAAGAACTTTTACAAATCTATAAACAACGAAAGGATGACTGGGGAAAATGTGGGCCCTTTCCCAAAGGACATCGGGGAGCTGGTCAAAGATAATTTGGAGAAGGCTGAGGTGCT
>VZTY01031779.1:0-16375 GCA_013400935.1 Turnix velox | reverse complement strand
TCTTGTCTCCCAGCTTTGGGATGGAGAGAGGATGCTGTGACAGCACCAGTGGAGGGTGATTTTTATGGGACTGAAAGATCCTGTTGTCTCCCAGTCTGGTTTTTAGGAAAGGCAGAAGGACTAGTAAAGTGTCTAGACAGGAAACACTTACACCATAGGTCAGGATTTCAGCAAGAGGGAGGTGAGACTTTTCCAGTTGCTCCACGGGAGCTCAGTGATGATCTCCAACATCCTTGGTGAGCACAGCTGGCCAGATGTTCCCAGGAGCTGTGGAGATAAAGGGCTACTGAATCACCCCTTAACCTCTGAGATATGGGAGGAACTTTGTAGGAAATAACCCTACTTTTAGCTAAAAGTTTGATGTTTTTTATCAATCTCTAGATATTTTTCACTAGTAGCATGGCAGGGGGTTGGAACTAGATGATCTTTAAGATGATCCTTTCCAACCCAATTTGTTCTATGATCTTTGCTTCCATTAATCAGGAGCTGGACTTTGAACACCCAAAACATCCTTTCTCACCACCTGGAGATATATTTTGATGGTCTTCAAGCTCCCACATGCTGTGGAACATCCCCCAAATTCCTCCTGTGGATTGGAGGCAGAGAGGGGAAGATGATTCACATCTTCCCAGTTGCCTGAGCTGCTGGGTAATTAAAGGCAACCTCTAATGAGACAAGATAAATATAGTGGATGCAATTGTGTGGCTTTTCTCCTTGGGAAGACAACCTTGGCTGGTGTCACACCCCAAGACTGAGTGATAAGAAGCCTGTTCTGGGCTGTGATGTGTCACAGAACTCTGACAGCAGCCTTGGCCATGGGCAGGAAGCACCTGACTGAGAAATCCTCCGAGCTGCTGAAGAATTTGTTGCCAATTACTGCTCTTATTATAGAATCCTGCTCTTTGCACCGAGGCTTTTCCAAAAGAGGCCAAGAAAAAGCTGCAAAAAAAGTAGGAAAAGGAATGTAAATATTTTTCAGACCTTCTAGGGAAAGCAGCTGAGTGAGTTGGGGTTTTACTCTGTTGCCTTTCTGAATTAAACCTGAATTAAAGGGGATTTCATGGGTGGCATCTAGGTGCCTTTGTATCTGATAAAGCATCCTGGAGCCCAGCTTTTATCTGTGTCTGCTACAGACTTCCTTGTCCTTGCTAAAATTTTGCTTTTTGCTAATTAGGGCAGGTTTCAATGTGTCTGTCACTCGAAGGGACACTGGGTGCCTGGAGGGGCTGGTGGTGCCCAAAGTGTTGCTGGATTTAGGGTGTATCTTTCAAAACTGGTATTTCTCTGTCCCTGGAAAAGGGGAAGATTTAGGGGCAGGGTTGTCTCCTGGGTGTTTTACTTCCTCCTTTGTTGCACTTGTCCCTTTCACTGTGTTTCTGATTGTCTGCTGCTGTCTTTGAGGGGGGTGATGAGGCGTGAAATGCGGAGTTGGGGCAGCCAGCCTTGAAGTAGGTTCTTCATGAAGCAAGGGGAGATGCCATGGAGGTGTCAGGGGAGGAACTGACACCTTGAGCCACTGCTGAGCCTTTTCCTGCTGAGAATCCCACCAAAGAAACCAGCATCTTGTCAGTTTGATCTGTGCTGGGAGGTGGGAAGAGAGAAAGGGTTTTTTTTTTTCTTCTTTTTACCAGAAGGGAGAACTGGAAGCTAAAAGGAAATGGTATTTTCACAAAGTTCTTCTCTCTTTTCTTTAGTTCCACCAGAGGCCAAGGCGGTGCCTTCTTACCCTGATAATTTAGCTCATTTTTCCTTAATAGGAAGCATTTTGTTAATGGAGATGAACACACCCTCCTCCTCCTCGTCTTCCTCTGGGTCCTGCCTGCAGTGAAGGGAAGAATAAGGCTTTGTACCTGAAACCAGCTCTCAGAGATTTGGAAACCGAGCTTTTCCAGAGCTGTTTGTCTAAGAAACCACCTCTCAGAGCTTCTCTCTTCTCCAAAATCCCTCCCAGTTTCACCATCTCCGTGCAATGATTCACTCCTTTTGTCTTCTGCTTTTGGGGGAGGCACTTTCTGTGCACTGCCAGGAACTAACTTGGCCCTGCTGCTTCTGCAACATGTGTGTCCTAAGAGTCTCCAAGACTCTCCAGACAGCCCAGTTGTGGGGTTAAACTGGAGGTTTTTACTAGAACCACAGGTTGCCCAGTGAAGTTTAGCCCTGATTTTGTGTCTTTTTCCTCTTGCCCTCTCCTTCTGCCTCCTGTTTCTTCAGCTGATGTCTCTCTCCTGCCCTCCAGGTTTCCAGCAGCTTTCCCAGCTGTCCTCCTACGATGTTATAATCCCCCAGAGGTTGGGAAGAGAACGGAGAGAGGCTTCCAATGTGTCCTCAGTGCAGGTACAGGGCTATTTTGGGCTTCTTTATTCCTTCCTTTAGTATCTACTTCCCAACTAGATCAACCCAAAAGTGCAGCAATGACAAAATATCTGGGTTAGACCCACTCTGCTCTGAGCTCATGCTTGCCCTGAGTGATGGAGAGTGACTTGAATGCTGTAGCAGTGATGGATCTCACAGATTCTCCTTCCTGCTGAACTTTTATTGGTTTCAAAGGAGGTTTTATTCATAAACATGAGTAAAATTCACCTTCTTTTACATTCAGGACAAGGTGTCATATGCTGTTGAGATAGAGGGGAATAAGTACACCATCCATCTGGAAAAGAACAAGTAAGTGATAAATTTCTGTGGATTTTTAAACTCCAACTAACAAGCTGATGGGTGGCTTTGGGGGAGTTTTGATCCTTGGGGTTCTTGGGGAGCATCAGGTGGGACTTTGAGCTCCTGCTGTGGGGAGGAAGCAGCACTTTGCTCCAAGGGGAGCTGACACCACTCTCTCCCTTCATGCTGAAAAAGAAACAAACTGAACTATATTTCAAGTAAATGTTTTCACTTTCTTCTGGGCTTTGTTTATTATTTCAGGTTTTTTTTTTTTCCTGTCTCAGCAGCAACAGAACACTGATAAATGAGGAAACTGACTTTATATCCCAGGCCTTGATTTTTGTAGCTTAGACCTTGTCTAAAGGTTTCATTTTTAAAGGGCTGCTTGCTGCAGCAGCCAGTGAGGTTTGTCAGACTATTTCTTGTTAAAAATACCCTTGTTAGAGACAAAAGAAATGGACTATTTAAGTGCACAAGCCCCTGGGGGATCTCTTGCTGCTTCTTTCCAAGCCCTGAACCCTCAGATCCATGAGAATTCAGCTGTTCTGCACTGAGGGATTTCCCAGTGTGGGCAGCAGCATCCGTGGGACACTTCCCTCTGCACGTCCTTCCTCATGTGTCCCTTCTCCCCTCTCCTTGCAGAGAACTCCTGCCCAAAGACTTCACCATTTACACCTATGATCAGGAAGGGAAATTGCAGTTGGAACATCCCAATATCCAGGTAGGATTCTCTTCCCTTCTTACACCCACCCTGAGCATCTGCAGGGTAAGGGAATCAAACATTATGCAGTGGTCTGCTTTTTTATGTCACTTTGCTCTTCCTGGAGAGAGAAAAGCCTTGATTTTTGGGTGAGGATCCAGCCTAGAGGTTGTAATAGGCCTGTGTTTTGTTTGCTGTCTAATTAAAAGCTGATCTTCTTGATATCCCTTTATCTGAGAGGGCTGCTGTGGTGTTGCTGGACACAGGTTTTGTTTCCCTTGGGGACCAGCAGAGCCAGAGCAGAACTGGGGCAGTGGAGTGACCAGATACATGGCTTTTTCTTTGACACAACATTATTCCAGACTGGTCCATGTGCCAAAATGTGAAGACTCAGCTGCTGACCCTTCTTTTTCAGTTGTTTGAGGCTGGCTGCTGCTGGTGACTAAGAATTTTTTTGAGGGTTTGAAAGGCTGTCTCTTAGTCCAGGAATTTGGGGAGTACTAGAAGGGGAGTGATGAGATCAAGCCTGGAGGAGCTTTGAGAAGGATGTTTTCTGCATAGCATTGGAGTTATTCCACTGAAAAAGCAGTTGCAGCTCTCTCTTTCTCTGTACAAACAGCCAGCCTGCTAGGCTGCCTTTGAAAATGTAATTACTTGTGTAGAATAAAAAAGAAAAAGAGTGATCCAAAGGGCACAGGAGTGTTTCTGCTGCCTTTGCTCCTCCTGATGGATCACTTGGTTCCTTTGAAAAGGGAAGTGTTAGTCATTTGTGATTCACAGGATCTGGGTTTTGAAAAAGAGAGCACCTGAGTCAAGTGTGGATTCACTTCCTAGGAACTGACCAGGAGGAAAAAAAAATGCTTTTTCTGTGCCAGGTCACAGAAGTCACTGCAGGATTATCACATGCCTTCAGTTGCTGAGACAACAGCCAACATAATCTACCTGACCCCTGTAACACCACTGCCAGAGAAAACCCAGTGTGTTTTCCTTTCCAAAATGTCTCTAGATAGGGGGAAAGGTGGAATTTTTGTGTCTCCTGGGGCTGGTTGGGGGGTGCAGGCAGTGGGTGCTGCCCCACTGTGTGCTGCAGAGAGATTCCTTGCACCTCAAACCTCCTCCTGGAGTGTTTTCTAGAAAGCCTAAGTGGATTTTTGGCCCAAATCAATTAGGGAGGGGCTGGAGGCAGGGTGGAGGAGAGAAGTGAAGAGCAGGATGGCTCATGGCCACGTTAATGAATCCTATTTCTGGTTAACACTGGAACCTTCAGCTTTGCCATCAGCTCCCTGGTGCTGTGGAGGCAGGGGAGGGGATTTTGAGGTGTACTCTAGCAGAGGAAATGCTGTCAGACCGTGGCAGAAGCTCTGGACTGTAGACAAAAGGCACGTGGTGAATTTTAACTAACAGGATATGTTGTTCTCAAGGTGTAGCTGCTGGAGTGTGGTGGGCAGAGCTGTGACAGGGTGAGAGATGTGTCTCTGGGGACAATCTGTGTAACACATCCTTGTTTTCCTCCCCTACAGGATCACTGCCACTACCAGGGATATGTGGAGGGGACACTGGATTCTGTGGTTGCCCTCAGCACGTGCTCAGGGCTCAGGTAGCTCAGCTCCTCCTTTGTGTCCCTTGTTGAACCTGAAACTAAATCCTTGCTGGGTTTTTTAACTACTGCTCAGCCAGGCAGGGATCCTCTGCCCCAGCCAGGCTTGGTTTAGTTACGTCACTTTGTTTTACTGTAAAAATAAACCCCCAAAATTTCATAACCACCCTCTTTGCTCAACCCTCACCCCTGTATTTTAGGGGTTTGGTGACAATAGGCAATGTCACTTATGGAATTGAGCCCATGGAGTCCTCTTCTGGTTCTAAACACATTTTATATCGACTGGATAATGTGAAGAGAGAGCCCACAGAGTGTGGGGTGACTGTGGAAGACCATGAAAAGGAACATGCAGAGGAAAATCACCCTCCCAGCATGACCCAGCTGCTGAGGGTAAGTCCTCTCCTGGTTTCTCTGCACCCCCTGAATGTTTTCTGAGTGTTGCTGAGGCCACAGAAGCAGCTTAGCAGATTTCCTGAGGGTTTAGCACATACCTAAAGGCTTCACATCCCCCCTCCCTGAAAAAAAAACTCCATTCCTTCTAGAAAACACTTAAAATTTTTCTTCTGCTTGTGCACACAGCAGGGAGCTGGGTTTGGTTTTTCATGGGCAGAGCTTTTTGGGGGCTTTTAAGGGCAGGGAAAACCATATTCATTGGAGAAAGCACTGCAGCAGAAGCCAGGAGAGCATCATGGTGTTTATTCCACTCTTCTCACCAGCAGAATGGGGTGAAAGCCCCCAAATTGCAGAAAAAAACCCCTCAGGAGACTAAAAACATTATATTTTGCACTAAGGTTTTTTGAAGCATCTTTTTAGTCCTTTATAAAAGCACCCCCTGAAAAGAGAATCCTTTGAAAGGGAAAAAGCACCTTGCTTTTGCAACACAACAGATCTTTGTGTAAAGCAAATTTTGGTGTAAAACCCTCAGAAATCATCATTGCTTTGGATTGCACTCCTTGCTTCTTGGCTTGTTTTCACCCTTTGGGTGTGCCTCCAGCCACCAGAAACAAGAAAATGTCAGGATTTTTGTTTTGTTTACTCTCAAATTCCTAAATTTGAAGCTGTCTCCAAAAACTTTTCCTGCAGAGCAAGAGAGCAGTCCTGCACAGGACCAGATATGTGGAGCTGTTCATCGTGGTGGATAAGGAGAAGGTAGGGATGATGTGATGTTTTCCTGTCCTCCTCCCCAAGCCAGAAATTAGGAAGACCTTCATCATCATCACTCCCAAGTGGATTATTAAAATTACTGACATTTTAGCCAAGAGGAGAAGCTAAAACTGTTTAAACACGTTCTGTGCTGCACTCTTCAGGAAAAGAGGAGACTGTCAGACACAGAGTTGATTTTTTTTTTTTTTTTAACTTTTTCTAAACTTTTACCTTTTTCCTGATGGGGTTTTTCCTCTTTGTCCCATAGTTTGAAGACTTTGGGAAGAGTGAAACAGAAGTGAGAGAGCACATGGTGCAGCTGGCAAACTTCCTGGACAGTGTAAGTGGGTTCCTTCCTCTCAATTTCCACTTTGATTTTCTTGATCCAGGAGCAAATGTTCCCTCAGCCATCCTCGTGGTTAACAGAAAATCTTAAATTCAGGGAAAATGAATGAAACTAGAAAAGAAAAAGTAGATTTTTTGGGTTTTTTGGTTGCTCTTTTACTGTGAGGGTGATGAGACACTGGAAGAGGTTGCCCAGAGAGGTTGTGGATGTCCCCTCAATCCCTGGAGGTGATTAATTCCAGGCTGGATGAGGCATTGAGGATCCTTGTACCCTCATGGCAGGAGGGTTGGATCTAGATGATCTTGAAGGTTCCTTCCAACCCAACCCATTCTATGATTCTATCTGAGGGCCTTCATGAATATTTCTCCTAATTTTTTAAAAATTTTTATTCCCTAGATGTACATCATGTTGAACATCCGAATCGTGCTGGTTGGGCTGGAGATTTGGAAGGTGGAGAACATGATCAGCACAGAGGGAGGTGCTGGGGATGTCCTGGCCAATTTTGTCCAGTGGAGAGAGAAGAACCTGGTTTTGAGGAGGAGACATGACAGTGCCCAGTTGGTTCTGTGAGTCCCAGCTCCTTCCCTTCCACTCTTCAGGAGTTTATTCTATTCCTGTCTGCTCAGACACTATCAAAAGCAGCTGCTGTGTTCCAGCAGAGAATTTAGAGAGTCTGAATTCTCTGACAAATAACTAAAGAACAACCTTTTGTCCCAAGACTGTGCTCCCATGCAGATAATCCACGTTGTTCTCTGGTTCAAAGTATAATCCAGGGCTTTTTCCCTGAGCATAAACCTGGTGGGAAGATGTGGAGGGGCTTTCCCTGCAAGCTCTTGCCTTAAGTTAAAAGAATGAAAGGGCCAAAAAGAAAGAAGATAAAGCTGAATGGGTCCATTCCTACCCTTGGTGCTCCTTTGGTAGTGGTGGGAGGCTGGAAAAGTTGTGGTTGGTGCCCCATAAGGAGAAGGGAGGCCCAGGGGGTGGTGGGGCTCCCTGCAGTGGGCTGATGGCTTCTCCTTTCTCTCCCTGCCACTGCAGGAAGAAGAGCTTTGGTGGCACAGCTGGGATGGCCTATGTGGGGACAGTTTGCTCCAAAAGCCATGCAGGAGGCATCAATGTGGTGAGATATCACTGATAACCTGGGAGGGATGTAAAGCTGGGCTGAGAATCCTCTTAAAGTGGCCAGAGAGGACAGAAATGGCTCTTTGGCACCTGAGGAAACACTGAGTTTCTTGACAAGAGCTGTTTGTTCACTGAAATTCTAGCTCTGCTTCTTTTGGTATGGTGTATTTGCAAATTAGAAGGATAATTGTATTTGCATGGACTACAGAGGATATATTCCAGTGGCAAATCCAAGATGTGACTTTGCTGGCCTTTAGCTACCTTCTGGGAAGACACAGTGACATGTAAATTGGAAGGGGGTAGGTTTAGACTTGACATAAGAAAGAAATTCTTTCCAGTGAGGGTGGTGAAACACTGGAACAGGTTGCCCAGAGAGGTTGTGGATGTCCCATCTCTGGAGGTGTTCAAGCCCAGGCTGGACAGGGCACTGGGCAGCCTGGTCTAGTGGGAGGTGTCCCTGCCTATGGCAGGGGGGTTGGAACTTGATGATCTTTAAGGTCCCTTCCAACCCAAACTATTCTATGATTTTACCCCTCTACTGGGCTCTGGTGAGACCCCACCTGGAGTTACTGTGTCCAGTTCTGGAGCCCTCAACACAGGAAGGACATTGAGCTGTTGGAGAGGGTCCAGAGAAGGGCCACGAAGATGATCAAAGGGTTGGAGCAACTGCCCTATGAGGACAGGCTGAAGGAGTTGGGGTTGTTCAGCCTGGAGAAGAGAAGGCTCAGAGGGGACCTCAGAGGAACTTCTCAGTACCTGAGGGGGTCCTACAGAAAGGCAGGGGAAGGACTTTTTAATATGCTATGGGATGGGAGGACTAGAAACAATGGATATAAATTGGAGGGGGATAGATTTAGACTTGACATAAGAAAGAAATTCTTTCCAGTGAGGGTGGTGAAGCACTGGAAGAGGTTGCCTAGAGTGGTTGTGGATGCCCCCTCTCTGGAGGTGTTCAAGCCCAGGCTGGACAAGGCACTGAACAGCCTGATGTAGTGGGAGGTGTCCCTGCCTATGGCAGGGGGGTTGGAACTCGATGATCTTTAAGGTCCCTTCCAACCCAAACTATTCTCTGATTCTCTGATTCTCTTGGCTTCTTGTGCAGTTTGGGAGGATCAGCATCCAGATGTTTGCCTCCATTATGGCTCATGAGCTGGGACACAACCTGGGGATGAACCATGATGATGAACGTGTCTGTCACTGCGGGGCCAGCAGCTGCATCATGAGCTCTGGAGCCTCGTAAGTCTCTGAGGAAAAAGGGGAGAGCATTTCTTGAGGGGAAAAAGTACTTTCTGTGGGTTGTTTTCTCCTTCCAAGTGCTCCTGCAGGGTGTCATGTCGTGCTTGCAGCACCAGGGGGAAAGCAAAGGTTACTCTGCCTTTGTGCAGAGTGGGTTGGCTTGTGGGTTGGCTTAGAGTGAAGATCCTCTTATGGTCTCTGCTGCAGGGGGTCGAGGAACTTCAGCAGCTGCAGTGCAGAAGACTTTGAGAAGCTCACCCTCAACAAAGGGGGGAGCTGCCTGCTCAATGTTCCCACACCTGATGAGACTTACAGCGTGCCCTACTGTGGGAACAAACTGGTGGATGCTGGGGAGGAGTGTGATTGTGGCTCACCAAAGGTTAGTAGCTGCTGTGTTTTTTCCAAATGCTGCTGGGGAAACCTTGTGTGCACCTCAGCAGAGAGATCCATCTGCTCTTTCTTGCTACAGGAATGTGAAAGTGATCCTTGCTGTGAGCCAGGGACCTGCAGACTCCGGGCTGGTGCTGAGTGTGCTTATGGGGACTGCTGCAAAAACTGCAGGGTGAGACACTCACCTGTCTTGTGGGGAAATTCTTCAGTGGCTGAAGGAAAGGAGAGCCTTGTCCTTGTGCACTGGGGGCTTCAGATGAGGGTGGTGAAACACCAGAAGAGGTTGTGGATGCCCCCAAATCCCTGGAGGTGTTTAAGGCCAGGCTGGATGAGGGATTGAGCAACCTGGGCTGGTGAGAGATGTCCCTGCCCATGGCAGGAGGGTTGGATCTAGATGATCTTGAAGGTTCCTTCCAACCCAAACCCTTTATTCACTCCCAGGGGTGCTTCTCCTGGTGGGATGTGGGTGCATTAAACCATTGGCCTTTCCAGGAGCAATGACCCCACTAAATGGGGGATCAGGGGGTGGATGAGGCATTGAGCAACCTGCTGTGGTGGGAGATGTCTCTGCCCATGGATCTAGATGATCTTAGAATAAAATCCTAGAATAGTTTGGGTTGGAAGGGACCTTAAAAATCATTGAGTTCCGATCTTGAAGATTCCTTCCAACCCAATCTATTCTGGAGGTTTTTTTTGGGAGGCTGGGTGCTGCACCCACCTCTGCTGTAAGGTTTCTATTTGCTGATGTGCTTCTTCTGAGAGAAGGGAAGGAAACAGAGCCACTAGGGAGGGGAAAGCCAGTGTGGGGTCCTGCTGCAGCTGGAGGGTGCTACAAAGGAGGTGGGAGTTGCATGGGGTGCCCATGAGGAGGATTAGGAAGGAAATGGAGCCCACAAGGAGGGAAGAGGCACTAAGAGTGCTGGGGTGTGGGCTCTTCCTGCCCATTTGGGGAGTCTGGAGAGAATTAGAGACACAGGGAAGAGGGGGAGATGGTGTAGGTACCAGGGGGGTTGGAACTCGATGATCTTTAAGGTCCCTTCCAACCCAAACTATTCTATGATTCCTTTTTCCTTCAGCTCCTCCCTGGAGGAACTGAGTGTCGGGCCAGTAACAACGAGTGTGACCTCCCTGAGTACTGCAATGGCTCCTCCCAGTTCTGCCAGCCTGATTTCACTGTCCAGAATGGTCACCCCTGCCACAAGGATGAAGCCTACTGCTACAATGGGGTCTGCCAGTATTATGATGCCCAGTGTCAGGATATCTTTGGCTCAAGTAAGTAAAGAAGGGCCACAAGTGTTGACATTTCCACCTCTTTATAGTCCTTGAACTCCTCTTGCTGCTTGGAAAAGAGCAGGTGGAGTGGGATGACTGGGGCTGGGAGAAGGAGATGTGGTGATGGGAGATGTTTCTGCCCCTCTTTTAATTTGGTTCCTCTCCTTGGGCAGAAGCCAAAGCAGCCCCCAAGGATTGCTTCACTGAAGTCAATTCCAAGGGTGACAGATTTGGCAACTGTGGTTTCCATGGCCATGACTACAAGAAATGTTCCAGTGGGTGAGTTCCAGCCAAAAAAATCCTAAAAACATCACTGGGAAATCCTCTTTTGGATGCCAGAGGGTTAGTTTGGGGAGAGAGATGCTACACCATTGGAAGGGAAATTATTTTAGATGTGTGCCAGCCTTTTTCTCAGGAGTTGGGGTTCAGCCTGGAGAAGGGAAGGCTCAGGGGGGACCTCAGAGGAGCAAAGGGGGCTACAGAAAGGCTTTTTAATAGGATATGTGATGGAAGGAGTAGGAATAATGGCTGTAAATTGGAAGAGGGGAGATTCAGGGTGGATATAAGGAAGAAATTCTTTAAAGTGAGGGTGGTGAAACACTGGGAGAGGTGGTGGATGCCCCCTCAGTCCCTGGAGGTGTTTAGGGTCATGCTGGATGAAGCATTGAACAACCTGGTGTGGTGGGAGGTCTCTCAGGTTGGAACTCGATGGTCTTAAGGGTCCCTTCCAACCCTTCAAAACCCTTCTATGAAACCTTCTGGTGGCCTCCCAGGGGCTACAGGATGGAGGAAGACTCTTGGATGGGGTCTGGAGCCACGGGATGAGGGGTAGAGGTTTGAAACTAGAGCAGGACAGGGTTAGATAGGACATGAGGAAGAATTTCTTGCCCAGGAGGGTGAGGAGACACTGGAAGAGGTTTCCCAGAGAGCTTGTGGATGTCCCCTCAACCCCTGGAGGTGTTTAAGGCCAGGCTGGATGAGGCATTGAGCAACCTGGTGTGGTGGGGTTGGAACTAGATGATCTTTTAAGCTCCCTTCCAACCCCAAAGTATTCTGTGATGATAAAAATTTGAATGTTTGGTGTTGCAGGAATGCCATGTGTGGGAAGCTGCAGTGTGAGAACGTGAAGACGATGCCGGTGTTTGGGATCAAACCTGCCATCATCCTGACTCCCATCGGAAAGAGCACCACCTGCTGGGGCGTGGATTTCCAGCTCGGCTCCGACGTCCCCGACCCGGGGATGGTGAATGAAGGCACCAAATGTGGAAATGGGAAGGTAATTAATGGCTGATGAGCAAGGGATTTGTTAAAGCTCCCTTCAGGGGCTTCTTTCTTGAGTATTTGTGGATGTTCGTGTGTTTGTGGTGCCTGTAGTTGAGGCAAACCTGGGTGAGTGTGCAGAAAAATGCCCTGAGAAGCCCAAAAGCCATCCCAATCCTGGGCTGCAGCAAGAGAAATATGGCCAGAAGGTCAAGGGAGGGGGTTTTGCCCCTCTACCGGGCACTGGTGAGACCCCAGCTGGAGTTACTGGGGCCAGTTCTGGAGCCCTCAACAGAAGAAGGACATTGAGGTGTTGGAGCAGGTCCAGAGGAGGGTGATGAAGATGATGAGAGGGCTGGAGCACCTCTCTTTTGAGGACTGAAGGATTTGGGGTTGTTGAGCCTGGAGAAGAGGAAAGACCTCAGAGGAGCTTCTCAATCCCCTCTTCAGGGGGTACAGAAAGATTGGGGGAGGACTTTTTATAGGCTCCAGGGTGGCAGGACTAGGAGTGATGGATGCAAATGGGAAGAGGGGAGATTTAGGCTGGAGTGAAGAAGGAATTTCTTTATTCTGAGGGTGGTGAGATCCTGGAAGATGTTTCCCAGAGGGGCTGGGAAAATCCCTCAATCCCTGGATTGAGGCATTAGGACCAGGCATTGAGCAACCTTGAATGGGGAGTTTTCCTTGCCTATGGCAGGAGGGTTGGAACTAGATGATTTTGAAGGTCCCTTCCAACCCAAACCAATCTAGGATTGTAAAACTTTCAATTAAAACCCAACTAAACTAAAAATACCTTGTTTTTTTTTCCTCCTTTTCCCTCCAGGTCTGCAGGCACTTCCAGTGTGTCAGTGCTGCAGTGCTCAACTATGACTGTGATGTGGAGAAGAAGTGCCACAGCCATGGGGTGAGTGAAAAACCCTAATCCTGTCCCTCTGCTGCCATCTCTGCAACAGGAACTCTCTGTTTTAAAAGCCTAAACACAAAATTTCCTTTTTTTAACCCCCAAATCCCAGTTTGTATTTGGTCTTTAGTGCCTTTGTTGCACCTCCAAAACCTTTTTCCCCTTGGCAAATTGGGGTGATGCTGGATAAAACGATAGAAACAATTTCCTTGGGTTTTTCCAGGCTCAGTTTTGCTGCTTTTTTGGTGCTGTTGGTGAGAAAAGCACCTTTGTTGGGCAGCAGAAATGAAGCTGAAGCCATCTTTAGTGGAGAAACTTTTGAAAAAACTTTAAAAAGTTTAGTTTTTTGTTTGATTGGCTGTGCTGTCAGTGAGAAAAGGACCTTTGTTGGGCAGTAGAAACGAGGCTGAAGCCATCTTTAGTGGAGAAACTTTTGAAAAAACTTTAAAAAGTTTAGTTTTTTGTTTGATTGGCTGTGCTGTCAGTGAGAAAAGGACCTTTGTTGGGCAGTAGAAACGAGGCTGAAGCCATCTTTAGTGGAGAAACTTTTAAAAAACTTTAAAAAGTTAAGGTTTTTGTTTGATTGTCTGTGGAGCCACCCAGAAAAGTGAAGCTGCTGAGCAGAGCTCTGTGTTTAAATAAAAGAATCCAGGATTGCTTAGGTTGGAAGGGACCTTTTCAAGATCTGTTTCTAAGAAAGAAAATCACTAAACCATATTTCTCAGCCCTGTTGTCTCTCCATCTCATAAATCCCTTCAAGGATGATTCACTGGACATCTAGCCCAGTGCATTGTCTGTCCATCTGGACATCTAGTCCTGTCCCCTATTGTCTCTCCATCTCTTAAATCCCTTCAAGGATGATGCACAGGACATGGAGTCCAAGTGATTTATTTTTATTCTGCAGCAACAACTGAGTCTTTTCTATTTATTTTTTTTTATTCTTTGTTGCTGCATTCAGATCCAAACAGTGGGCTTTGTTGAAGGGCAATAACATCAGAGTTCTGAAGCAAATCAAAGAACTTACTTCAAAGCCTGAGCTGCAGACACTTCTTGTCACTTCATTAAATACCACCAGATGCATCTGGTGTTGATTTTCACATCACAGAGAAGGTCACCTGCAGAGAAAAACAAACCAATTTTTTTGGGATTCCCACAGGATTTCTTTTGAAATCCTTCTGTAGGGATGCTGTGCTGTTTTTTCACAGGAAAATGAATCTATCAGGGATTCTCCTTCATTTCCTCCCATCCTTTTGGGCTTTAAACCATCTTTTTCTCTTTGTTCCAGGTGTGCAATGGGAACAGGAACTGCCACTGTGATCCAGGCTGGGCCCCCCCTTTCTGCAACACCACGGGCTATGGGGGCAGCGTGGACAGTGGCCCACCCTACAATGGCAAGTAGCTTTGGGGTAGCCCCAGGGGTGTGGATTTGTCCTTCTGAGAGCCCTGCTGTGCCACAGGAGGCTTGAGAGAGCTGTGTCTTCTCCACATTTCATCCTCAAGCTGCTCTAGTTATGGGGTTGGGGCTCAAGGGGGTGCAACTGATGACACCAAGCTGTGTGGTGTGATCCCTGAAGGAAGGGATGGCATCCAGAGGGACCTTGACAGGCTTGAGAGGTGGGCCCAAGCCAACCTCAGCAAGTTCAACAAGGCCAAGTGCAAGGTCCTGCACCTGGGTGGAAGCAATCCCAAGCACAGACACAGGCTGGGTGGAGAGTGGCTTGAGTGCAGCTCTGAAGAGAAAGACTTGGGGGTGTCAGTTGATGACAAACTCAACATGAGCCAGCAGTGTGCACTCGCAGCCAAGAAGGCACCAACCAAATCCTGGGTTGCATCAAGAGGAGTGTGACCAGCAGGTCCAGAGAGGGGATTTTACCCCTCTACTGGGCTCTGGTGAGACCCCACCTGGAGTTACTGTGTCCAGTTCTGGAGCCCTCAACACAGGAAGGACATTGAGCTGTTGGAGAGGGTCCAGAGAAGGGCCACGAAGATGATCAAAGGGTTGGAGCAACTGCCCTATGAGGACAGGCTGAAGGAGTTGGGGTTGTTCAGCCTGGAGAAGAGAAGGCTCAGAGGGGACCTCAGAGTAACTTCTCAGTACCTGAGGGGGTCCTACAGAAAGGCAGGGGAAGGACTTTTTAATATGATATCAGATGGGAGGACTAGAAACAATGGATGTAAATTGGAAGGGGGTAGATTTAGACTTGACATAAGAAAGAAATTCTTTACAGTGAGGGTGGTGAAACACTGGAAGAGGTTGCCCAGAGAGGTTGTGGATGCCCCCTCTCTGGAGGTGTTCAAGACCAGGCTGGACAAGGCACTGAGCAGCGTGATGTAGTGGGAGGTGTCCCTGCCTATGGCAGGGGGGTTGGAACTCGATGATCTTTAAGGTCCCTTCCAACCCAAACTATTCTGTGATTCTATGAATTCTCCCTTTTTTGGGGGAGAAACTGGGCTGGTTTAATGTCCTGGAGGTGATTGTGCCACCTCAGAGCAAGATCCTCTTGCATTTCTCTGTCCCCCAGCCCTTCCTTGTGTGTATTTTGCACTCTAGATTGATTCTTTCTGCTTTTATTTCTCTGAAAAGAAAAGAAAGATCATTGTAGAACCAGTCCTACTGCTGGGATGAATCAAGTGTTGGCCGTGCCAGGTAATAATGCTTTTTTTTTTTTTTTTTGTGGTTTTTTGTCCCCATCAGACAAAGACACCTCCCTGAGGGATGGGCTCCTGGTGTTTTTCTTCCTCATCCTCCCCCTCCTCATTGCTGCTGCCTTGGCTTTTGCCAAGAGGGATCGTTTGAGGAGATGCTACAGGAGGTTGATGTCCCACTGCCACTCGTGAGTCTTCTCTCCTTTTTCCCTTTGCTCCAGAAAGTGCCAAAATCTGTGGGTTTTTTTCTGCATTAGTGATGGGATTTTTTTAATGTATTTTTTTCCAGGCCACCTCCACCACCTCCCAGGACAGAAGGTGAACAGAGGGACTATCCCCCCAGAGGATTTCCCCCCCAGGGAAGGCCTTACCCCCCCAGACATGTTCCCATGGTAAGAATGAGCCACTTTTCCATCCTCTGTCTTCTCAAGGACCAGATGTAATCAAATTGCTTAAATTTTGCCTTCATAAAAGCATCAAATTTATGAACACCCACCAAAAAAAATTAAGAACTTGTCACAACCAGCCTTTCTGCCATTTTTTTTAACAAATAGAGTCCTTTTTAAGCTGCTTTTTCTTTCTACTGAGTTTCTCAGCAGCAAAAAGCAGCTCTGTCCTTTCCAGGCTTGATCCTAAATGTCACTGAAGTGTTAAAAGAAAGATTTCCACTTTCTCAGCTCAATTTTGTGAACATACTCTCTCTTCTTTCTAGGACATGGAGCAGAATACTTACCCAGTCCCATCTTACCCAGTTAACCATCACCCCCAGCAGGCTTACCACCACTCTTACTACCCACCCCCACCATATGAAGCCCCCCAGAAGCTTCCCAGAAGGTTGGTCTTGGAGCAGGGAACTTTTTATTTTGCTTTTTAATTGTATCTCACAGGGTGTCAGGGTTGGGGGGGAGCTTCAGGATGGGTCTTGTTGGTGGGAAAAGTGGAGGGGACAGGAGGAGTCTTGGCATTATTTAGGAGAAATAGTGATTTGGTTTTATTTAGGTGGGGTTTTTTTTGAGGTTCCAGGGGATGGGGAGTGTGTTTAAACATGGGTGGAGGGGGGAAAGGATGGCCAAGGATGACAGGTGAGAGGAAGTTCAACAAGGCCAAGTG
>VZTY01031778.1:168464-250576 GCA_013400935.1 Turnix velox | reverse complement strand
GGAGGTGTCCCTTCCTATGGCAGGGGGGTTGGAACTCGATGATCTTTAAGGTCCCTTCCAACCCAAACTATTTTATGATTCTATGATTCTAATACCTAGGCCATACAGCAGAACTTCAGCATCACAATAAAGCCACTACAGAAAATTCCAAAAATGCCTCCCATGACTTCCACCCTGTGCAATGTGAAGCTTCTTACCAATCAGACCAAGACTATTTGAATTAGTGAAGAGTGAGGCAAGCAGAGAAAATCATTATGTACTACAATTGTATTCTTATGCACACCATTCCATGAGAATAACTGAGACTAATTACTCAAAGTTCAGACCTGTCCCCCCAGTGTTAAGTAGAGATCTGTCTGAGTTGAACAGGTGCATAATGGTGATGAAGTAGGGGGAAGGAAAGTGCTAGAAGTCCTGGGATGAGGACAATCTGAATAAGGTGAAGATTTTCATTTTCAGCTTCAAACTGAAGATGCTTCTATATTGACAATGAGACATTGCTGTTCCACCCCTGGGCTAAATCACATCCCCTGGGCTGAGCTCACAAAAATTGCACCCACAGCACCTTGAGCTGAAACACAAAGCTAAAACACAATGCTCCTGCTTTTCTACTAAACATTTGTCTGACCTCAGACAAGCCCCAAAGAGCATTAATGCAATCACTCTCCCTCCCACCCCCTGCCTAACCAGGCGGGGGGCCAGCAGGCCCCCCGGCCTTTCTCCTCCCACCGTGTCCCCTTGGAAAATGCAACTCACCAGTGATGTCCTGCAGCAGAGACACCAGGAGGAGCATCCCTCAGGCCCCACGGGGGGGGCAAATGGTAGTGGCTGTCCTTCCCAGCTGGTGTTAAATAGGAGAGGAGATGGAGGGGGCTGATTTGGAACAGTTGGGGTGGGGAGGAATCTTCAGTGGAGCCCAGGTGTGTGGGATTTGGGGAAAAATGGGCTGGAAAAAGATTAGTGTGAGACAGAAGCAGGAAATGGGGAAAAGAGGGGTGTGAGGAATCTGCCTAGAGGCAAAATGGGGGGAAAAAAGGAAGGATTTGGGTGTTTACCATGAGGGTGGTGAGAGACTGGAACAAGTTGCCCAGAGAGGCGGTGGAGGCCCCATCCCTGGAGATCTCCAAAGCCAGGCTGGATGAGGCTCTGAGCAACTTGATCTATCCCTGCCCACGGTAGGAGGGTTGGAACTAGATGGTCTTTAAGGTCATTTCCACCCCAAACCATTCTATGCTTCTATAACTGAACCTCAGAAGAAGTAGTATGAGCTGTACACAAACCTGTTGGAAGAGTGTTCTGAAATGGCACATACTAAGTTCCTCTCTCTATGTCCAGCACTTGCCCACTTCTCTGCTCCTCAGAACAGAGGGCAAATGCTCCTGGTTACCTAAGCACTATCATTTTCATATAGCTTTATTGTTATTAGCATAACTGTGATAAGAAAAATTTGACAGCACGCCTGCATAAAGCACTTGAATCAGCTTATAAATGTTACAGTATCACATAAAAATTTCATGTCCTATGTCAAATTAAAAACATTGAAGTCTGCATTAAGGCTTAATTTTCTCCATATCAGCTATCCAATAATCACTAAGGAGCTAATTCTCTCTCCATCAGCTATCCAATAATCACTAAGTCACTTACTTATTTCTGTTAAGTTTAGGTATCTTCCATTACCATCAGAATTGCCTTCAAAAGTATCCCAAGTACACTTCCAGCGAGGTATCACTTTTTTTGTGTTGAGCTCACATGAAGGTTTGTAAGGAACCAAATATTATTGGGAAGTACTGCAGTGAAAAAATACGCTACTGCATTCTTTAACTTTTTCTGTGGATTATGTAAGAGACTGTACTGGTCTGGGTGATCTTGATTTTTCAAGGTTAAAGGGAGAAAGATCAGTCATGGCAGTATTTGGAAAGAGGTGTAGCAAGCAGTATCTGTTCCACAGTGTAAACAGGCAAAAACAGCTGCATGGCATCACCAGGTATCCAGGCAACTCACTGCAATCCCAAACTGCCATATCAAACAGGAGGGCAACTGGCATCCCTTCTAGTGAACATATGCAGTATTACAGGAGGGTTGTACTAATGGAAACCTCTAAAAACTCACTGTGACGTCTATGCAATTGTTAGTCTAAAAAAACTATACTAGACAGAAGGTCATTTCAGTTTACTATAAACTTGTTACTTGCAAAGCCAGGACCCTTTAGCAAGAAAATTAGAATACAGGTAAGGGGGAATTTAGATCAGGTGTTTCATTTGGGACAGACTTTTAGTAGGACCTGTTGCAACAGGACAAGAGCTAATGGCTTTAAACTAAGAGGGCAGATTCAGACTAGAAAGAAAGAAGAACTTTTTATGCTGAGGATGGTGAAGCACCGGAATATGTTCCCAGAGACATGGGAGATGGAAATATTCAAATCAAGTTGGACAAGGATTGGAGCAACCTAATCTAGTTGAGGGAGTCCCTTCTCATTGTAGGGGAGATTTTAAGGTCCCTTTAAAGGGGCCTTCCTACTAAGATCTTTCTATGCTTCTATGGTGTTGATAAATTCCATGTAGGGTTTTCAGAGCTTCTCTTCCTCCTCAAGGTTTTGAGAGAAAGAGAGTGCACTAAAAAAAATTCCTAACTGACCTCTAAATCTGAGCAGTGGATCCAAATTTGCCTCACAAAGTTGAACACTGAGCTCTGCTCCAAATACTAGCTCTATAAATCTCAATTATCAGAATTGGCCCAAGTCTATTAAAAATATTTCTGGTACAAAAATAGAAAATACTATCCATTTTAGACATTCTTATGGGCTCCACACACTTGTAACAACTGACCTGTAAAAGCATAGCCACAATGATTTTGCCAGAGTAAGCAGAATAAATAGTTTAACCCCATGATCAGCACACATTCATCAACTTTTTTGACCAATCTAACTATGAAGCCACAGAAACCTTCTAGGTTCTAAAATATTCAGCACTACTTCTTCTAGCTGAGACAGAAGCTTTTAGGAAGAAAACTGGCACATACAAGACTTCACTGAGATGTAAATTTCCCAAGGTTAAAATTAAGATTCAAAGCTAAGATTAGTTGATGCAATGGCAGTGACAAAAGCTGATGTGCTAGATTAGGTGATATTGTCTCAAGGGGTCAGAGAAAGGCTACATCAGCCTTATAAGCCCTATGGGAAACTAGGAATTTATGAGTTCTCTGCTCTTACCATGGTGTGCTGAAATGCAGATGTCCTCACAGCCTGTGTATGAGGACACCAAGTGGTACTGTTACTCCAAGTCAGACTGGAAGAAGTTTTGACTCAAATTACGAGAAATAACGTAAAGAGGCTCATTTCTATTTGTGGCTGCTTCAGCACATGGACTTCAGCACTTCTTGCACTCTGGTGGCAGAGCAGAGCTCACAGCAGTAAGAGATATATTGCCCAGGATGCTGCAGGACGTGATTTGGTATCTAAGGGACAGATGTCTTCCTGGCATCAGCCGATGTATGTGACTGGTAGGAGACTGGTAGAGATTAGGTAGGCTTCACGACAGATTTCTCCCTACTTCCACAGTTGCTCATCCTGTGCAGATGAGTCTGCACAGTCTTTACCCAGTTATTACCCTCAGTATTCTTTCACGTTAAGTAGGGTCAATAAGAGCAATGAGAAGGCCTGATCTCTGAATCAATAGGAATCACCAAAAAAGCACATAGTGTCCATAGAAGCTCTGGAAAAGGCTGTGCTTTGCCACAAAACCTACTGCTGGTCACACAAATCGTGGAAGGATGGGCATATTGATGCCCATTCCCCCTTGAGGGACACTCATGGCAGAGCTAGCCAAGTCCCATGGTATTATTCTGTAGGGGCATTTTGTCCTCTGCCAGATGAAGAGCCACAGGTCATCAGTCCCAGGGCAATCCTATGAATCATCCTCTGTTTAAGACTCACACCTCCTGCATGCCCTTCTGGGGAGGACAGCCTTGAATGCGGGCCTGCAGAGCCACCTCTTTGTCAGGAGGATAACAAAAAATTGCAGAATCTCTTACATAAAGAGCTGGAGATGAGCGGTGGAGGAGGGAGAGAGGTGTCTTCCCATAATATCCTGTCTCGGGGAGTCTGCCAGCAGACAAAGCAAGCACTCTGGAAGCGGTTCAGCTTCCTGTGTTGCTGAATAGTTCTGAACCTACTGTGCTCCTACTGTCTCTCTTTAGACTCGAGAATTATTTGGTATAAAACAATGAAATTTTGCCCAAATGTGCTCCGCTGCCCAGATCTGTGAAAGGAAGTGAAGCTTTGCCTCCTGTTGCCAGAAAAAGCAGATCAAATAACCTAGCTAAATGAGTTCTCAGACCCTTGAGGATGCACAGAACTGAAAGACAATATTTGGAAGGGTTTTAGCCTCAGCTTACCCGCTGCAAAAAAGCCTAGATCCTCCAAAGCAGGCAAGTTCCCAGCTGCCACTGAAGCCAAGGCAGGGCCTCCTCACAAGCAGCCTGTTTGGGGGCCAGCCTGCATCTCAGCAACAAACAGAGCAGTTGGCTGATCACTGATTATTTTAAACTTATTTTGAATATCCAAATAATCTGGTTTTAGGACAATTATCTGCCTTTTGGACAATTTCCCTGTAAGAAACGGACGGGGTCAATTGATGAAGAAAGGACACTACAGATCCTCCAGACATAGAGCAGCTGCCAAGGGTAAAATAGATCTGACCTGAAAGAACTGTGCTGTACAACTGTTTACAGGAAGAAAAACAATCAACAAAGAGAACAAATAAACGTAGACAGCTAAATTATTTTTGCTGTTTCGGAACAGTTATCTTAGATATCCACAGCTAGTTTATTGGACTTCTTAAAAGTCCTTAAGAGGATGTCAGAATCATACAGTGACTGTATACTACCTTTAGGCAACAACCAGCCACCTCCCAGAATTGAAGGGATACTCATGATGTACATGCTTTTTCCCTGCAACCTTGCCAGAGCAATCACTGCCACAACACACTGAATCTTCTTTAAGGAACTGTGGTAAATTAAAGATGAAAAACAAACTAGTTCACTACTGGATTTTTTTTTTCCTCATTACCCATTTACCTTGTATTTATTGTTTTTTCTCAGAAAATGGTAGGGTCTCAAATGTCTCACAGATCCTTCACTTAGTCTCTTCAGGCCAGCAATGTATTACATGGCACAAACATTTAATGACACAAATATTGCTTGTCATGAAAAATAATTTCCAGAAGAAAAGGTGCTAAGAGAACTCAACTAACAATATGAGCAATGTGAGCCACAGTGACACCACTCCTTTGAGGCTTTTTTTCTGTATTATTTGCTTTCCCAGCTGGCTTTTAGCAGCATGATGAACCACTTACTGATTATGAGCGATCTCATCAGCACTAACAACGTCCTCGAGACTCAGCACTATGTCTCCTTTGAAACACTTCTATCAATAGCCAAGTATCACATGGTAATTATCAAAGGCATCAGAGGTAATTCAAACCATTTTGTAGCTTATTACAAGTACTTTTGATATACTGCATACATTCCTCAGCGCAGATGACCCAGATGTATTCTAAACACCTTCAAATTCAACAACTCTGACCTATACAAGGCTTGTTCATAACACAATTAGAATATCTCTTGCTTTTGTACACCATATATTCCTGGAGAGAACTTATTCCTGCATCACCAACAGCTGAAGTCACCACAGTAAATAGCTTTTCCTTAAATTTCTATGCAATTAGCCTCTTTGCAAGCTAAAGTATTTGAACACTGGGCTGATATTCCACCTAGATTATCTCAGTTTCTCTGAGGGGTGACTGTCATGTGAGAAAAGTATAGTAACATTCTCTGTAACTGTATGGCCACAGGCAGATGACTTTCACAGTAATCTACCAACATGTTGTAGTCATTACCATGGTTAGGACTGAGGTACATTATCTACAATAGACTTAGACCTCGACCATTAATTGCTAATTAATGAATAATGACACTGTCAACTTTCTGGTGGAAACCAATGTAGTGACAATAAGATATTGGATAAATTATGTGCAGTTCTGGGTATCATTGAAGAGGTGGAATTTTGAGCATCAAGTGAAATGGAGAAATTTACAATCATTATCATTCCTACTAAACTACCAGTCCTCCCAGAAGACTTAAAATACAAACTGCATGCTTTATATGAAAAACAACATCATTCAAATTAAATGAGTTTGTCATTCCAGAGACCATAAATGACTTTAACTCTGCAGGCTGCTTTCCATCAGAAGGTAGGCTGCAATGTTACTTTTCTCTCTTTTTCAGTCACTTCTTTGAAACCACCAAAAATTGCTTGTCTAGGCTGTACAATCATCTATCAGCATTCCCCTCCTCAAAAAAACTCCAAGTACTAGTTTTCAAGAAGAGGAGATGGAGCTTAAGGCCTTATCAACCTCCATCTCCTGAGTTCCTCACATCGTTCTCTACTGATCACCTTCTCCCTTTACCATCACAGTCCTGGCAGCTTATCTCTTCCCAGCTGCTTTCTGGACAACAGGGAGAAGCTATAAAAGCCACACCATGAACACATGTGAGAACTTCCTCAGCTCCCCAATCTCTGGCATAACACATTCCCTCCAAAACAGGACCCATATGGGCTCACGGCAAGACTAAATACAATGGTGAGGCCCAGCCAACTCAGTCATGTGACAATTATACCTGTTACTGCTTAAAGACATTTAAAAAAAGATTAAACCTTTTCCAAAGTAGGCCCTGAACACACACTGCTTGCTGTCTGCATCTTCATTGACAATGCAACACATTTGTTATGAAGTTCAAGGTGAAGAAGCTGAACCATATGCTCTGTGGCCATTACTAAACCCATAGCACTTGTCCAAAGGAAAAACATGCCACGTGCATACTGAAAAAATCTAACACATTTCTCCCAAGTAGCCTCATTTACACTCCTGCTCTGTGTATGGGGAAAAACTCTTGATAAATAAAACACCTTTCTATGAGCCCAGACCCATTTTGAACTGCTGTTCCTTGATCAGTGCTGAGTGCGAGGGGGATGCACAGGAAAGCTGTTGCAGAAAGGCACCATGGCAGCAAACCACTTGGAATAATTTAATAAACTCCAGTCCAACAAATCCCTTTTCTCACACACAGTTACATCTCTTTCAGTGTCCTCAGATCGATGCCTTCTTGTTTACAGACTGAAGAGCCTCTGCTCTGCTGTTGGGCACTACTTTAAGCAGCAGAGAAATTTAAAGCAGGGCCAAACATTGCAGAACAGCTATTCTGCACCATCCTGTTACCATTCTTTGTTTTCTCAGTATGCTTCCCAAGAGATAGAAACAAACTCCACAATGCACAAACATCATCACACCATTATCTTCAAAGCATGAAAAAGATACCAAAGTGAAACACAATTCAAAGGACGACCTTTATTTGCTATTATCAGTAGTGTGGTAATTAATTTTATCTGCTATACACAAATGAAATGAATGGCAGTTTTGAGAAACACATGAATGAATGGATAAATAAATAAATTGAAACCACTAGAAGCCTTTTCCCTCTTCATTCCATTTTGTGAAGCTTTACACAGGGGGCAAAAATTAAAGACGATGAACAGCAATTCTACATCCATGCTTTGAAGTGCTCATTTGTTCACTTTGAAGTGTTACAAAGAATATTGTGGCTTCTGATGCCAAGAAAACCTTCCAGCAAACAGGACCCAATTCCACCCATCCACTAATATTACAGAGACTAAAAATGCCCTCTGGCATCATACATGCTTTCTGATGCAAGAAAAAACCTCTTGGCCATGGGCAGACCACTGTTGTATTGCCTGGGTAATCATGGGCTTACCTGTGGGTGCAATGGAAGTTGTGGGAAGAAACTTCAGCACCCCCATTAAGCAAACACAGATGAAGCAGATCAAACAAATGCTTAAACTATAAAGTTTCTTGCAAGGCAAACAATACTTTTATATATTACATAGTTTGTTCATTCTTAAATAGCTCATCAACAGTGGTTTTGTATCCTTCATCCCTAAATTTTAGCAACAGACATGCTCATGACCTTAATCCAATGTTATCAGTCATAAGAGGAGTCAAGAAGAGCCAAGAGACAGACATGGTCTTGAAAATAGCCTTGGCTCTGACACCTGGTTAGCACTAGCCATTAACATTTCAAAATAGTTTTACGGTATTTTCCCACAAGATAATTACAGAAACTCAAAGTTTTGAGTTTTTTAAATCAGAAATATACATGCATTTAATCTCTTAGGAATATGCAAACTCAGTATTGCCTCCTCTTTCACCTTCCCAGCAAAGTAAATATCATATGCATATTGAGTTTTCCCAAAGAAAGTGGTGGTTCCCTTCAAAGTGACTTTTTAACCATTGTAAGGACATCACAACAATGATGGAGGTCACTTTTCACCTTCCTTCTGCTGCTCCGTGCTTATATAGGATGAGACACCTTGAAATTTTGTGAGTGTGTTCAGCCTCTCCATATATTTCTGAATTATTTTTAACCCAAGTGCTCAGCCATGCAGCACACGTGGTGCTAACTCCACATTCTGAATTCATTGTAAAATATTGGGGATCTGTTTTTGGGGATTTTCTGCACATTAGGTCAATGGCCCCTGTTGATATCTAATTTGCACTGATCACTCAATCATGTAAAGCTGTATGTTCATTAGGCAAATAACTGAAACATATTGTAAGGAGATTTAAGCATTGCAAAGCTGACAAAGATTACTGAAGTATCAAACAAAAGAAGGAAAGAACACATTTCAATGGAATGATTAATTGTATGAACAATTTATTTTTAAAAGGTCATGAATGTTTTTTTCATCCTTAATTGAAAAAATAAATTTCATGCAAGAGCAGAGAAAGCTCTTTACTCCTCCACTGCCACAGTGACAATTCCTAAAGCCAGAAGTGCTATAGCATATTAGTAATAGACTGGTACAATCACTTATTACTTATCAAAAGTTTTTCAGTAATTTTTTTCAGTAAGTTTTTCAGTAATTACAGTTTTTTTCCTTTGAATTTCAGAATCACAATAATTCATTGCAATTCAAGATTTCATTAAAAAAATATAATAAACATGTAGTCTTCATGTTTGTGACAAAAAGCTAGAAAAAAGACATGAACAGGGGTAGAAAGAAGTTACAAAAAACCCCAACCTGTGAGCATACTCTTCTCAGTGCACCATATATAGTACATCTGAAATTTATTTTATTTTTTTGAAACAAACAGTATAGAAATGGGGTTTGGGAATCTTTTCACTGTTTATCAATCTTCAAACATTTGAGAACTCTATAGTTACGACTGCCCTTACTTTGCACGTGGAAAAGCAGAGTCATAAAATTATTTGAGACCCAGAATTCATAAATGTTTGCTAGCTTTGATTTCTTCTGCATTGTAGAACTCTCTGGACTGTATTTTGAGGTTTGGAAAATTATTGATGTTCCTTGAAATTTCTCAGTAACAAAACAATAAAGGGGCTATTAAGAAGGTTTTTTTAGAAGAGGCCCAAACCTTTGGATTTTAGTCCCAGAATGTTGAATTGTTGAATAATTGTTGAAGTATGCTGCAGACATGTTTCAAAGCTTGTATTTTCTGAAGGAACCTGCTGATGGCATTATGTGCAGGTGTAACAGTAGCCCAATTCACTTATTATTCTTGATGTTAAATTCAATCAAGAATTTTCCCATTTTCCTTTAGATAATCTCAGGGATTACAGTAAGAATTTTTAAGGATACATTTCTCACTTTGAGTAACGGAGTAAATCTAGTCAAATTTAAATATCAGGCTTTCAAGGAGTTTACAAGTCTTAGGAGGATTACTAGTTTAAATAATACTTGTGTTATACTCTATGGATTGTTCCCTAGCAGCAGAGTTGTGCTAACATCAAGAAGCTTGCTTTTAATACACCTCAGCTGTATTTTAACCTCTTTTTGCTTTTTTAGTTCAATTTCACTTTTAAAAGTATCCATCATGTAGTGCTGTCACTTCTTTTGTTTCCTACAGTATGGAAACACAAAGGTGACTGCCTAATTAGACAATAATGACAGAAGTAGCAAATTAACACCTAGCCCCTTCAGAAGAAAAATGCATAAAGAAATCATTAATATGTTAATAAAACAGCTAATAAAATAAAATAGTAGAAGTCAAATGAGTCAGCTTACTAAGATTGATTTCACCACAAACACACACTATTTCAGAGAAGGCTTAAATTTGTGCAAATAAATTTTACAGTATCTGATTTTGAAAAACTGTGAAGAAAATGAGGACTGATGATTTTTTAAAATATTTTTTTTTCCATTTGCTATCAACAATGTGTCCTACGTCAGATGGATTCCATTAATTGGGAGCCTGGTTTTATTTGCATTGGCACAAGAAAGTACTTCATGTATTTTGTTCTTAAACATCAGTTTCTCTAATTGCCAGTGGATGTTTATTGCAGCTAGACAACCCTAAGGGAGATTTACCTATTGATTATTGTATTGTACCCAGCATAATAATTTACCATTAATTCTTATTTTGATAATAGATTCAAACTGGAGGATATTTCTTGCATGGAAAAAGGCAACGAGATGAAATAGGATCTTTTCAAGAATTGCCAAGAATTTCCTGAAATGTGCACTTATTTACTCTGCCTCCAAATACATCTTCCTTCATTTACAGGACACAGGATACTAACAACTGAACTTCATTTTAATTGTGAGCTCAGGATTAACAGAACTAATATGGAGCTGGTTCTGCAATCCATCAGCATCTCTTTAGGTAATATGGTTTTTCCACTGCTATGTTTGAGGCAGCACTGGGCATCATTCCTCCAGAATGAGTAGGAAATGGAGAGAAGAGCAAATGGCTGAATCAAGTTAACATTAATTTGCTTCTTGAAATTAAAGTGAGAAAGCAGGTATTTAATTCCTAGTACACTGCAGAATTAACATCTCTCCGCATCTTTTTGCTTTATAATGATAGCTTCCTACTTTTTTTTCAGGAATGACTTGCTATTGTTCACCCTTCAGTTGATTATATTATGTTATAAACTCTACCATGTATAAAACAATTTATTTCTAGCATTCAAATTGCTTCATAAAAACTTCAAACATGCTGTGACAGAAATAGAAATTATTATGTTACTGACAGCATCTCTTCCTCTTTGTCATCTCTAAGAGGACTTCAGAACTGCCATTTGTCTGCAAAGGAGAAAGCAACTTAAATCCCTTGGAAAATTTTTTAGGTACAGGTTTGACTTCAGGTTGAAGAGAGACAAGGTTGAGAGAAAATTCCATTGCAATGAAACACTTCTGAGACTTCTGGAGTTGATAGCAAGAAGGAAATAAAAATTTGTACTACACAGCTTTCAAAGAACTTCTGTAGTTCAGCTATGCCGAACTCTACAGCACAACTCAGTGTCTATCTCTAGAAAAGATTGCGTCAATAAATAGGGCCTGCAACCAGTAGTAAAGTTGGCTGCAGATGAAGATATCCCATCATTCAGGAAAACATCATATACAATACGGAATCCTATATTTTAAAATATTCCTAATACTGTTAAAAAATAATCAAGGAAACAACAGATTATTTTCACTTAAGTATGTGATAGCAAATAGCTAATTTGGAAACATTTCAGTATTTCCTTGGTTTGATGCACCGGTGGCCACAGAGAAGAACATAGCTTTTCTCAAAAGTCATTAATTTAGGAAGAACTGATACATCATTGTGCATAAAGTTTCTATTTTACAGTGTTTCAAACCATAGTAATTAATTTCCCACCTCAGTTAAGTGATCAGTGTGTTGATTGTAGCTCCCTATCAAGAAACCAATGGACCAGAGGGGCCTGCCAAACTGAAAATCCCTTTCTTGACCACAGACATAGAGATTTGAAAAGTAGTAGCCAAAGGCTACCAGGATGTGCCAGTTCAGGAGGCAAAAAGATTTGAGTTAATAGTTAATAACCAAGATCCTGATTGTCCGAATATTGATCTGATGTTAGGATAATTAATTGAAACTGAAAGACAGCTGGTAATAAAAACAACTCTAACAACCATACAAGCTCAAAACACAAGTAACTATGCCTAATGTGTAGTGAAAGCAAGATATTTTCTCCAGAAGTTTCTTTATGATTTATTGTATTTTCTTATTCCACAGTGCCTTACAAGCAGAGAAGCAGTCTGTTTCCATGTACTGTAAAACAAGTCATTGAGGGAGAAGACCAGCCTGGCTGAACAGGAATAGGGTTACATCACAGAGGGAAAAACACAAGAAAGGGGAGCTTGTGACCTGTGGAAGAAGGGACAATCCACTCAGGAAGGCTACAAAGACATTTGACTGCAAAAATTTCACAAATTCTGCTCTTGAGCTATGCTAGTGTTGTGTTTGTGATCTGCTTGATTTGCATGCTGTCCTACATCTGACAGTCATTTCTAAACGATTGAGAAATTTCTTCTGCTGAAACTCCAGGAAGCTTTGTGTCAACTACTGCTATCTGCAGATGCTTGAGAACTGCTCTCCTACTCACTTTTGGAGATGTGAGTCTCTCTTGTTGTATTTTGACTCAACAATGTGATGTTACCACCATGGTAGCACTGAATACAAATAAGAACAGATTGACTTAAAATACATTTATAATATCAAAATGTAGATTCATTTAGGTGTTCACTCTTGCATCCCTCACATCCAATAGATCCAAGATTCTACTGATGTTAGGATAATTCAGCTATGTAATCTGCCTACAGTTACATAATCTGTTCATAGACTTGAAGAAGATATTTAAGCTCTTTCATGGTTTTATTAATTTAAAACATAGATCAAATTATGAAATGTCTACCTTTGTATTTATTCCAAATTAATTATATACTGCTCAGCTTCACATAGCAAGGTGATTTGGGGAAGAGAAAGAACTTCCAGCCAATAGCAAAAAAAATATTAAAAATCCAAATTCCAATTTGAGACATGGAAGCTCTTCAGAGTCTACCTTCTCTTTCTTGATAGGTCACTCAGTCTCCAGAAGTTTCAGAGCAAAGCACTCACTGCATCTTTTCAACAAGACATAATAGTACAGTTCAGGTGTCAGAGATTTGCTGTTAGATCAGTTACTAGTAACCTTCTCCAGGAGTTCAGCCCCTTGCTGTCCCTTACCCTACAGGTATAATAAATGGAAATTTCACGTCTAAAATCACATCTGTGATCATTCCTTCAGGTATGTAATTTGACCTTTGGAAAACACAGAGAAATGCTCTTCCTTAAAGCTTTTGTTAAAATCATTTTGTTAAAATCATTCTTCTCAGGCTATATTTTACCCTGAAGAGGAGGTTTAATCAACACTTACATTGCTTGAGGTTGTTCTGCAACGGTTTGATAGATTGAGCCTTCCACTTGCTCATAGGACAAATGAATGAGAAAATCCATGTGCTTTATAACTGCAGAGAAGGTGTGGGTTTCTTTTCTCTTAGGAAGAAATTGAGAAATGTATACCATAAAATATTGGAATTGTGATCATCCAAAGTCATTAAAACTCTAGCCATATTTAGCTTAACACTGGGGGAAAAAAAAGCAAAAATAAGATAAACTGTTTTTAAAGACTTATTTGCAACAAAATACTGTTGGCAATTTCGATGAAGAAGATGTGGAGGAGGGTATTGCAGTCATCCAGTTTTTCTATCAAGCATCTTGATATCTTAGACTATATCAAAGATTTTATTCTCAACATTCATCTTGTTCTGTCAGATCAAGCCAGCACAGACTGTTTAGTCTGCTCTGTGCAGCAGAAAAAGAAATAACTACCAAAAATGGTCAGCAGGTGTAGAAACATTCAAACCTTTAAAGCCTCAAAGGTAAAAAGGAACAAAGAAGTCATGAAGTAGTGAAGAAGCCTTCCTAGAATTCATTCCTTTAAGTAACACACAGAAAAAATTCTATTCCTTCAGAAGACAATAAAATTTCTTAGGAGAGCTTGAGAAAAAAAACCCTCAGCAGAGGCTGAGAAGAAGTATAATCCAACCTTTGGAAATTGCAATTAATTAGCAAGATGGCATTTTTAAAGCTTTTTAATGTTCATTCTGGAGTCATATTTCTAAAATGAAGTGTGATGTCACTGCATTCAGCTCACACTTTTGGAGTTTGCAACTGCATTAGCTAGATCACGTGAAGTACCCTCAAAAGTGATTTTCTGAGGAATAAGACATGAGAATGGTCACTGGCTCCCCCCAGTATAGTCTGTTAATATTTCAAAGCTTTCTGAATATAAGACAGATCCCATTTCTTATACGTAGCTTTTTTTTCAGCACAAAACTACTCTTCTTGTGGTAACTACCTCTGAGATTAAGTCCTATGAAAGATGGGCCTCTGATAGGTTGAAAAATACTTTAGGACTTCTAATGACCACCATCATCTTCCTTTTAATCTGTTATTGTATCTGAGAAGCATTTAAAAATAAATTATGTTCACTGAGATTTTGCACCATCTTAGATGAAGAAAGGGTGCAGCTTTCATCCTATGGTGAACAGGCCTAGGCATAGTTGAGAAAAAAGTGTCTTTGTTAACTGAGACATCATCTGGGCAGTGACTCTTCTTAAATTCACCATCCTTTACACCCAGTGATAAAAATACAAGGAAAATAAGGCTTCTCTATAGAGGGGGTGAGGGGGAGAAGGAGGAAAAAGAAAGGTTTAAATGAGTATTTCAAGAATAAAAAGCTATAAAAAATAGTGAGTATGGGTTTTAAATAGAATTTAAAGTTATTTTTTTTCTTCCTTGCCACTGTATATCATACCCTTCGAGAAATGCTTTCCTATGCTCCCTGGCCAGGGAAGTCAGTGTTTCATCTTGCAGTGAATGGAACACAAATTTAACTGGCCTCTAATTCCAGTTTTCAGACATCTATTGAGGGAGTAAAACAAAGAGTAAGGAAGAAGAGGAGTGGCAAATGTACTAGGAGGCAGAGGAAATTGTTCATGTTTGTGTGTGGGAGAGCAGAATGAGTTCAGAAGAAAGAAAAAGTCAGCTTTAAATCTCCTTTGCGTCCTAGACACGATGTCTTTTCATCATCAGATTTTTGTCCAGCATCCAACATCAAGACTTACTTGTTGATGGAAAGCAAATTTATAAGCCTCATTTAAGAATGAACTTCCTTTAGTATGAACTTTGTGACACAGAACTGAATCAGAAATTGTTTCTTCTGCAGGCAGTAGTTAGGCTCAAGAAGCTCAAAAGAGGAGATGTGAAAAAAAAAACCCAAAACCGCATAACTGAGAAAATGGAAGAAAAAGGAGAGTCAAGCTGAAAGGGTACCTGAAAAATGTGTAATATTTTATATGCATATATAAAAATACTATAAACAATCTATTTTAAGTACCAGAAAGAAGCTGCTTGAGTAATTTCTTTTTTCTCCATGCATTTACCATTAGGAAATATTAAGTGAGAGAGAAATTGCAACAAAATCCCCCAAATTTTATTATTGAAAGTCATCTGAATGCTATGATTGTTAATCAATATTTTATGAAAATATGAATTACTGCATCACTATTACCCTTCCTAAGGGCTCCAGAATAATCAAAGTGTGTGTAAACAGCCTACCAGCAACACCCATGAGAGCTATGGCCATGAAACAATTCTACTTTGTTGCAGAATATTTACATTTAAAAGATACCATTTAATTGATAATCATGACAAGGAACTGAGGAAAATGAGAAAGGTGACATCTGACTGTGTTTTAGTTGCATTAATTTTGCAATAAGCCTGATATCAAAAAAACCCAAGTACATTATTCTGCCTGGATAAACAAATGAAATAATTAATCACTTTTAGCCCTCAGTTGTGAAAAAGATTACTTCATTCCAGAAAAAAAAATCAGGCTAAAACTGGCAGATAAAAAAATTATCTTTTCTGAGAAGCAGCTTTCTAAATTAGATTGCCCCTTTATGAGTAAGCAGAAAAGATTACTATGAGACTAAGCAGATCTACAGGAAAAAGCCTGGAAAAACACAACTTCACTGCAGGAAAAGTCTTAAAGACAGCAGCTAATGACTCCTGCCTTTTTTAGAGAGCTTCATGTTCTGGAATTCAAGGAACTGTTTTTGGATTCCCTAGTTCACGGAAACAAATGCAAGTGAGAAAATAGAAGTCTTGGTAGCAGAAGAAATATGTACTGCATGCATAGATGTTTTCAAAGTTTTCAGAGAAAAGAAAAATATTACAGTGACTACTGGCTTTGGGGCTATTTTTAATATCTAACAATAAATTAATCCAAGTCTAAAACTGATTTTTAATATCAATAATCAATTGTAGGAAGCATAATAGCACCTTATCATTTATTCCCTACCTATGTGGGGTAAAAAATGGATTTATCTGTGACTTTCCAGTTTTCTCAAGAGTCTATAACCATGTAGAAAAAAAAATCAAACCTCAACAAATGGTGGGTTTTCTAGTAGCAATGCTGTACTGGAACTAATTTTTTGAGCTAAGATTTTATTTTTATAAAAAAGAAGGAAATTGGAAGAGAGAAAATAAAGACAAAACACTGTATGCTTTCCATTTCTCGAAGTTAAGATCCAAATGTAACATCAAGATGATGCTAATATTATACAAGCTTGCTGCACTGCACCAAACTCACAGAACATACTGCACTACTTAAAACACTGCCACACTCTCTACAAGCAGGCTGACATAAAAGAACCTCCTAAGTTATTTCCAGCATTTAGCTTCTCATCAGCCAGAAAAGGCACTGATTCAATCATCTTAAGAAGGTGCAATCCATTGCAGTGCTATGCATTGATTGATACATATCCAGCAATACAGGGGTATGTAAAACAAAAATCTAAAATAATTGTGGTTTTCCCTTGCACAGAAGCTTCCAATTGTGAGCTTTATTTCTTCACCTGCATCATTGATGTTAGGCCAGCAAGGACTTTCTATTACAGAGGATCATGCAGTTTTACAAGACAATACAGGATCAGCTGGGCAATAAATAGGATAAATGTCACATTGCACCACAGGAACAAAAGAAAATAAAGTGCTGAAATATTTATACTACATATGTCAACCTTTGTGCAGTTAAAAAATGAGAACCTGCTTAATTCCAGATTAGAGTCTTAGAACTCAAGGAGAAGCCTCTTCACAGGAGAAACATACAATATTTGTCTCCTCCATTGTTGTATAATTTATCAACTACAATAATCCCACACTCTAATATTCAAATCCCAATCCCATATACTGGCATTGGATGCAGACATCCATTCTCATGCTACTTAAACACCCTGTGTTCCATCTTTGTGTTATTACAGCTTGGTTCTGATCATTTGGTCTGGCATTTTCCATATACCTAATATGGGACATGCGCAGGATTATCAGGCAGCTTTAATGCATTAATTGCCTAATTAACACTTGTAGAAAAGGCTTGCAACTTTGGTTGAATTAACATCTACCAACTGGCAACAGATATACCTGCCTATGCATTGGTAAACTTTCATTCAGAGTAGTAAAACATTAAAGCTTGCAAGGTTTTTTTTTCACTTCTTGCAAGTTTTAGCTAGGTCTGTGGAACCTTGTTTTAAGAAGAGCATCACCTGAAGTATGCGTGGCAAGCTGCATGAGCTGGTTTCAGGGCCAGAGGTTGGCTCCTGACTAATTTTTTTTTACTGTAAAAGACATAACTGAACAATTCAAGCTACAAAAAGACGGAGCAATCTCTTGTTATACATAGCGAACAGAAGAGTTTGATGTGTAGACAACACCCAAAACTCTGGCAAGGAACCAGTTAGTTAGAAATATCAAGATGATTTGAACTGGTGACCTGTGATTAGTGATGAATTAAAAAAGTGAAAAGATGCCCACAGTTTTTCCCTGTCAGAGTCAGGGTACCTAGCCTGTGCACCCTGAGTCTTCATAGAGCCATATCCTCTCATAGTGTTCTGCTGAGGGTAATCCTATGAGAAGATTTTTTTTCTTTTAATGAAGCCTGTCCAGTTTTCTCTATGCCTCACTAACAACTGAGAGTCTGTCAAGAATCCCAGACACCCTCAGGGAAGGTAATGCAGACCACAGAAGATCTGCTTGAAGCGCTGATTTTTCCACAGACTACCATAAGTCACCATTTTAAGACTTGATACTAATGACAGATGCTGGGCCAGATCGTTCTCCCTCAGGTGCACTAGGGCAAGTGCCAGGGTCAGACAATTCTGTGCTAGAAACTGAACAAGGAGCATGACCTAATTTTTGCATGTGTACACTTCTTGTGCCAGAAGTACCTCCAGTGGCAGTACTAGCTATGTCCCATATGGCCTATTTCTGTTCTCATTTCCATACAAAAACACTGCTCATTACCAACACCCCACCACAAATCCAATGATTTTACTGTTATATGACTTCTAACAGATGTATCTCAGTCAGGAAATAAATCAGAAATAAAATGAAATAACTCACATAGTACTGATAAGATTATTATAACTATATCTAAGCCAAATTTGTTGTGATTTTGCATAGCTAAAAAAAAGAATTTGTCTTTCCTCTTTTGATGAAACACTGGTTGTTTTTGCTTATAAATCCTTAGCATGAAGCATGCACAGACATTGGAAGACTTTTAAACATTCTTCTGTGATCAAGAACTTGCACTAACAGAAGTTCTTTGAGCAATAAGGAAAATGAGGATCTGAACATACATATTTTTCACAATAGTGAAAAATTAGAGAGTTGATGACAAACCATAAAAAGGTAAGATAATAAAGAGGGAAAGAAAAACAGGTGAAGAAAATGAGAATTCCATGTTGTAGTTGTACTGAGGAATCTGCAAGTCTTAAATACTTGTCACTCTCTCAGAAGACTAGGGGAAAAATAAGTCAAAAATATAGTATGTATCTACAGGCAGGGTATTTTTATATTTAAAACCATCTGTCTTACAAAAGTTCAGGTCGCATCATTCAGTTAGATAATTATAAGCCCTTCCAAAGACCCAGTTTTAGAAGAAAATGCTAACTTGATATGAGTTCCTGGCCTGAAATAGCTGTAGGCTTTGCTGAGACATGACGGAGGAAAAATGACTGTGGTCAAAAATCCTTCCAGCTTCAAAAATTTCTGCACCCTAAGGGACAGTACAGTTACATCTGTAAGGCTGCTCCAAGTCACTGGGACCCCAGTACCCCCAAGATTCATGATTCAGAGTGCCAGGGGCAAGACAAAGTGAAAAACATTACACAGTGGATTTGGATACTGCCATAAATTAGTACTGTGAGCGGAACTTGACAGCTTAGGCTCATTTTTGCACAATGCCCTCCCCATATCCAGTTCTTGTATCCTCCAGCTATCAGGGTTTGAGGCTTTAGCTCCAGGGGCATCAAGAAATTGGTTATCCTCCAGCTTGGCTTTGAACAGCAACAGCAGCTAACAGTGAGCACTAATGTGCAGTGCTCAAGTGTGCTCAGTCTATGTTAGCAGTGCTCCAGGGGGTTAGGGACAGGAAGCTCATCTTTACATCCAACTGGGGCTTAAGTTCAATCTATTCAACCATATCAAGAATAAAAGAGCCTCAATATTCACAGAAGTCAGATTCTAGGTTCCTGAGAAATTTTATAGTCATAGAGAGCAGAGCTCATGCTGCTTTTCCAGGTTTAAGGGGCAGATGAACAGCAGTTTCCACATACCAGCTTGGTGTACTGGCTTCTGAAGTCCACTTGCAACAGGTTTTGATTTTGACATCCTCTTTTTGTGTCCAGCCTTTTCATCCAGATTCCTCGGATGTGCTTGGTACCATCATTAAAAAGTCTCATCCACAAAACCAATGATTGATGTGATCAAATGAGGCATCCATATGACTTGCCAGATATAATACTGTTGCACACCCCTCACTTTAACACAGATGCCAAAACAAGTATGGCTTTCTCGTTTGCAGTAACATGGGAGAGACATGCAGCAGACAGTCATTTTACAAAGGCTAAGGCAGCAGTAAAATGTTGCTACCTATTATGATAGTGTGACATGTAGCTCTGGAAGTACTCCAGAAGTATTGGAGATTCAAAAGGGTCTTCTGAGACGAAAAAAAAAAGAAAAGAAAAGAAAAAAAAGAAATTCTTACAATGTCATGTATCTGCTTCTTTAAAAAGATTCTGAAATGGTAGAATAATGCAATGCCCACTGCTACCCTTCCCAGAAGCAATAGGTTCCGAGAGAAAACAATTCATGCTCAGTCCTTTCCAAAGCAAGGCTATCAAGATCCTGTCAGATCTCTTCATGGAAGCCAGTCATTTTAACATTGTCCTAAAATGGTCAGTGCAATCAATCATCTCAGAGAACATTGAGCACTAATTGGATACTTGTACTTGATTGTGTAGCTCCGAGTCTACCCAAATGTGTTCTGCCTCAAAACACTCTGCCAAGGAGTCAAAAAATACACCAGACTATTTCTGACTGTGCATTGGCATCATGAAATGTCTCATCAAGGTTAATGACATGATCTTCTAAGGTACCAAGGCAAATCAAACACAGAAGCTGAATTTCTTTTTACATTTAGGGTTGAGGACTAGAATTTTTATTGCTTAAAATGAAATAGAGTGACACAGCCCCCAGATTCAACTATAATCATCCACTTTTGAGTCAGTTATGTAAAGGAATAAAAAACAATGCCACATACACATTACAAAGCCTCAGTGCATGCCTTCTATACATAGTTCAGAGACCTTATGCTGCTTCATCATGAATCTTAAGACATCTCATTATTCTGGGCTACAAAAAAATGTCTTGAGAGTGCAGAGAAATGATAAGCTAGTTATTACACTGGGATTTTGTGTTTGCTGCTTATATTTTAAAGGAAAGGAGGAAATGAAAAATCTCTCAGTCAAAGGCTATTTGAATGGCGAATTGCCCTAAATGTGAAACAGAAAAGCAATGCATATAGTTGTTATTATAACACACTCCTCCCATATGTGTAGTCTTGTCTTTCCAGCATCTGCTGAAGACCAACACAAAAAGAAAGACCAAGAGTAATGTAAACCAATAAACTAAGTAGGTCCTTAGCATGAAACAGATCCTTGTTATCATAGAATCATAGAATCTAAGAATCATAGAATAGTTTGGGTTGGAAGGGACCTTAAAGATCATCGAGTTCCAACCCCCCTGCCATAGGCAGGGACACCTCCCACTAGACCAGGCTGCCCAGTGCCCTGTCCAGACAATTCTATGTGTCAATATATAATAATAAATATCAAGCCTCTGTTGAGCATTAGTATTTTTATTACCACAACAGCATCAAAGTTAACATCAAGAGTGTGAGTCTTTATATTACTGCATTCAGTTCAAAGATCACTATCATGAAGTTAAAAATCTCAATGTGCCAAAACAGACCATAAATGATGGAACTTTCAATTTGATCAGATCCTCTACATAACAGCTATCTGACTTAGTCTTGTGAGATACACAATACAGCATCTGTATCAGATCTCATATTGATGCTGCAATTGCATACTATACAGATAGATAATGAAGGACATCCTAATACTGAGCAACATCTTCCTCCAGAGGAATAATCTTGATTACTTCTGTGCCCAGAAGTCACAATAGATGACAGTTTTAACACTGACCTTTAATACAAGTTACCTCACAGTAGGTGAGAATTGCTCATCCTGTAACAACTACACAACCAGTAAGAACTACAAAATATTTGTAGGCTTAAACTGAGCACAGCAAATCTGAGTACACAATTTTCTTTTCCTTATGAGTGATTCCAAAGGACATCTGCTCTGCCTAAAGGTCACGTGGAATGATGGATACAAATAACCTTTCTGTTCCTGACATAGTATATGTGAAGAGGAGGTATTGGTTGATAGTCATGGCTTTGTAACTCGCCAGAGAAGGGGGTTTATGGAGGAGATATAAAATGATGTAGTGGAGGGAAGGGAAGAAAATTAATTTTTAAAAATTTAAATAATTTTATATTCCCATATTCTTGTCTTCCGTCATATTACAAAAAGCTTACAATTAATTTTGTAAGCTATTATAACCAGGGTGGGTTTATACTACACATTAGGAAGTTCTTAATCATGAGGGTGGAGTTGGAGCAGGTTGTCTGGAGAGGTGGTAGAGGCCCCATCCCTGAATGGATTCAAGGCCAGACTTGATGGGGCTCTGAGCAACCTGGTCTAGTGCAAGATGTCCCTGTTCACTCTGGTGAGATTGGACTAGATGGCCTTTGAAGATCCCTTTTAACTCAATGCATTCTATGATTCCATATATGCATTGAAGTTCAATTGTTTCTTCTGAAGAGACTGGGAATTTAGTGCACTGAGTGCTAAAAACAGCACAAGAACTCCCACACAGGAGACAAGGATTGCCAAGCCAGAACATGTTTGCATGCATCTCCACAAATCATGGTAACCCATTCAATCAATAATGGCTGTTACCAGGGAGAGTTCAAGTATTTGCATACCTCACTTTTCCTGAAAATACCCTCATAACACAGGCAGAAGCAGAGCTAAATGCGCTGTTTGCTCGGGTGCTGATAACACTGAAGTACAGACCTAAGATTGTGGCTGTTAATAAGGTTGTAGTTGTGTAACCTACAGCAAAATCTGTGCTTCTGTATCCCCCTGTCAGATTTAGGTGAATGCTCATTTGAGGATATCTGTACCTGGTCGCATCATATCTTCCATATCTTTTGCAACAGAAAATAACCAAAGCTGCATGCATGTTATGAAAAGTAAGTAGGTAGCAAGAACCCAGTCTCTTTGGCTTGCCTACATGTTATAAACCATCACAACTGAAGCATGGAGTAGTTACCTTCAAAAGACCCTATAAGAGACAAAGTTTGGCCTGTTGTTACAGAAGCAAATTGAATACCTTCGTCTAGCCAACTACTGTCTTTATAACATGACTTGGAAACACTGCTTGGGAAACAATTTACATATATAAATTGCAATTGAGGCATAAGGACAAGGTTTCCTTTTCCTTCCATGTTATTTGTGATTAATTTAACAACCTCCATAAGATCAGCAACCTCTGATACTGAATCGGATACTCAAAGTGAGAATACAAAGGATACATCATGAGGAAAAATATTTATTGCTGTACTGCATGCCATTCCTATATTGTTATTTCTTTTCAGTAGACTATTAAAAAACATTATAACAAAAAAAGTGTAACCATATATAGCAAAGATAGAAGACAAGAAGCCCACAGCAGAAAAAAGTGTATTTGAAACTTCTTTCATATTTCCCAGTTGTTTTTTTTCTTTCTGTTTGCTTTATCATTGAGGGAAAACAGTAGAATAATTAACATATTGCTAAGTAAACTTCTTTCTGCATGTTTATATTTTGATTTTTATACAATAATTTATAATTTCATATTTATCTAAAAAAAATATGTACATTTACATCAGACTGCTGCTCCAAATAACTAATATTTCAGCATTGTGAGGCTGACAGTAAATCCAAACTTTGATTCCTTCTGGGTTTGTTTTTGAATTGTGTCTAAAGAAAGTGGTTTACATATGTGTATGTGTACTTGTGCAGATGCACACATGTAGAATGAAAGAAGCTTAAAACAAGAGTTTTAGGCATTACTCTGCNTTTATAATTTCATATTTATCTAAATAAGAGTTTTAGGCATTACTCTGTCATTTTACCTGGCTCTGGATTTTACTAACTATACTAAAGCTAACTACAAACATGTGTTGCTTCAGCATCAGCAAACCATCTTCTGGTGCTGGCAAGATAAGACATTAATTGATTTAGTAGAATTCACTTCCATAGGAAGCAAAGTCAATTCTACCAAAGCACACAGACACTTTTGCCTGTCCATCCCAAAGGTTACTCTGGTGCAGGTAACCCAAGGACTCAGACTGGCAAAAAAAAAATCCAAAGAAGATAAGAGCTAAAATTTATGATTATGTACAGCTAAAAAGGGAATGAGATAAAGGCCAATACTTTCAGTGACAGCCTAGGTAAGTTTGGAGCCTAGATATCATCCTCATTCAGCATTTAAGAAGACAGGGCCAGGCAGATACTGTCTAAGGTGCCTGAGGCAGCAGGTAGCCTCTATGTGAATTTCAGCTGTATCCGGGGACTGAAATCCCACTTCAGCTAGTTCACATATGTCACTGGACTGGTTATCATCCCCAGTAAATAGTTACTGCAAAATTGCTGAACTCCAGGAAATTCCCAGCTCTTCCATAGGTTATTGGTAAAACCATTTACTAGATTTTTTTTGTGCTGTTTTAACAAAAGACGTGAATTCCATAGTCATTCTCTTTCTGTTACCACCTGAATCCCTATGCTGATAATTTATTAGGTTTCTCTGTTTGAAAAACTGCAGGTGATAATAGAATCTGTGGATATTTAGAACATGTTCACAGTTTGATGTGGTGGAGTTCATAAAACATAATTACCATGAGACCTTATGAACACCAAGTTATGAAGATGTGTAAACTTGCCTGATTTTATGAACTCCCTGTGTACATTGTTATTACTATAGTTTGCATTTTAATGGTGATAATAGCCTGACATATTTAATATTATTTTTACTTCCATTTTCATGTGAAATCAGAAGCAGTGGTAGCATTGCTAACTAATGGAAATTCTTGAAAATCTTTAGTTTAAATGAGAGTACCATGAAAGATGGCTGGAACAGGAAAGCCAGATAAAATAAATAAAAAGAAAGCAACTCATTACCAGACAAGAAATGTAATGAATCAAAGTAGAAAAAGAGGAGTTTTAAATCAGCCTCCTCTTTATCTGTCAGTGGAGAAAAGGGAGGGAGTTAAGCATACAGAACAGAAAACTGGATCCTGCATCTATGTTTTTCTTGTACTAAATGAGAGCTTGGGATTTCTGTAAAGTGGGTGCTGGATATCCCTAGTGTCTCAGGAAGCCTCAGGAAAGCCCCAGCCCCTGCATGATGCCAATCCTGGCTGATGGTGTGCTCATAGGACCTCTCATCAGCCTGATAAATGTATGATCTCATTTTGAAGCATTAGGAGACCATGAACCCTTTTTTGTTTTGATCAATGAGAAGACAAGAAAGATAATGTACCCTAAGTAAGGGAAGCTCACGGGAAGATGCAGTTGTGTTTGCAGCATGACATATGGCAGGAAAATGTCCCCTCAGAACACCCTTTCTGGTAGCTAAATTAACTAAGGCTGTGCTGTGATTGAATGCAATATGACATTTACCTTCTTTTGTTATTTATGACTGTTGGTTTGGAAAACAGTGCCCCAAGAGCAGCCTCACAATATCTCCTGGTTATTTATTTATTTATATTTATCTAACTCTTCAATGAGAGATTACTGCTAACTGCATGCAAGATGTGATTGTCACTTCTGTACTCTTTTAAAATGAAATACATCTTATTATTCATCATATCTGTCATCCTTATCTCCTCTCAGCTCTAGAAGTTCCATCTGTAAGTACCTATTGTAAATCATGCATATAAACTCTGATATTCCTAGTATCTTGGAGTATATCTTTTCCATATTTCTCAGATCATCCTCAATAGTTTGAGGTATAAAACATGCAGCAGAGAATTAATCTGTCTTTTTATTTAATCAAACTCTTAAAAACAAACACAAAAAGGTGGAGATATGTGTGAAAGGGCCTATAAATATTAGAGGAAAAAAAGTCAAGACTAAATGATGATTAAACCTATCGCAATAAATAATGCCTACAAAGACCTAGTATTTTCTCCCAACATTCCTACACACTTAGAGCAGACAATTGATACAGTGCCATCATAATCTTTAAGGTCCCTTCCAACACAAACAATTCTATGATTCTATAAGGAAAAAGGAAGACAAATAACTGTACAGATCATTAAGACATAGTAGACAACTCCAGTGTCTCCACCCTGTCTACTTCCCTTTTTATTCTAATCTACTTTTTGTGAAGATGCCTCCCTAGCTCTGTTGTTGACTGAATGTACAGTTCTCATTTGGGCAGGCAGCTCACTAGAACAATGCTATACATGATGAAAGGGAAAACCAACACACAGGAAAGGGTCAAGCTTCACTAAACTAATTACCAAATCTATATAAATTGAGCACTGACATCTGTGCTTGTACATCATCTCTTCTTGACCTTGCCTTGGCACGTCAAGTTCTCCAATGTGAATGGGATAATTTATGTCAGAGAAAAAAAGGTCAGATTAGTTGATCTAATAGTCATTTTGAGCCTGTTCTGTAACTTCCATTAAAAAACATTTTAAAAAACTGAGTATGCTACCGAATTTCCTCATCATCTAATAGGATTTGGCTGGAGAATTTAAGTGTGCATTCAAAGCAGTGGTTTAATTCAGTGATTGCAGAAAAACTTTCCTCAAGACCATGAGGGTAACTTTCCAATACAAGTTGAACCATTCACTTCAAAAGCAAAGCACAATGAACGAGAAAAATATTTCTCCCCTTAAATCTGTGCCTGTGAGCAAAAACATGCAACTAGGGACCATATCTGTAACCTGAAAGAGGGGACAGGAACATCTGTAAGGACTCCCTGGTGACTATTGGACTGCTGGACCTAAGAACGGAGAAGGGCTATTCATCTGCAGCAGTGTTGGCTGGAGAGATTTCAAGCCTGCTACCTTGCTAGTGAAATCCACTTGCTAGTTTTCTGAATATCAAGAAAGAAAAGCAGAGAGGGGGAAAATGACTTGAGAAAATCTTCCTTTGGAGAGAAAGAGGTTCAGGAAATCTTGTCTTCTCAGAGTAGACTGCAGAGCAAGGTAATTTAGCTATAAACTGCATGATATTTTTGAGGTTATCAGAGGATAAGAAACTCTCCTGATGGGGAAAAGAAAAGGTGGTTTCCAGGTTTGCAGAACATTAAAGCAAGCAAACAAGCAAAACTCACACAAACAAACTCATTCCTCAAGAAAGAAACTCCTGTTGTAATGGGGAATTATGCATTTTACATTAATTTGAAAATGTATTGTCTAATCTTATTCATCAGTGAAGATGGACAAGCACCTTCAAGCTTTATTTTTGCTCCATGGTTGCATAAAAATTGCGAAATCCATAAGAAGAATGAATCACAATTAACGATGAGAGCAATGAGAAGAGACCCTGTACATTGATCTCCCTAGAACAGCTCTTTTTATGTTCATCTTAACATGACAAATTAACAGGAAAGGTAAAATGAATTCTTGAGTCTTTCTATATTATAACACAAAGTTTGTTTGCAAAATATCCAGTCTTTATTCCTCTACTGAACCATTCCTTTCAGTCAGAGTAGGAAGTAACTGAACTATCATTTTAAAAATCATTGCTCATGCAACAGTATTTGACATATTTTAGGAAGCAAAGAGATACTGGGCACAGTGGTCATATGTCAGTTGGAGTATTTTCTTTAAGATGTCTTTAAGTTGCCTCAGAGACTGGGCTCAAGAGTACCACTCTTTGGTGTTGACAGTTGGCTACCCTTGTTCCTTTGAAGGGGTTACAGCCTTAGTGTTTTTAATCTAAAAGCAAAATATAACTTCACATTTCATCCACTATGAATTCTAGTAGCTGAGAATGGGGAAGAAAAACCTTTAGAAATCATCTCCTATCCTTGGGAGAAGAGAAACTATCTGATACGAGTAGGATATCTCTTCAAGCCATATACAGAATTGTGCATACATATATCAACTGGTCTGATTAATCAGTGCATCAAATACTTAAAGAGCTTCAAACTGACCATTTCTAGACAGGACTGTAACAGCTAGCAGCACTGCTACCTAATATACATGTAGACAGCAAACACAGTGATCCATTGGCTTGCAGATTTTGCCATACAAAGGCCCCAGTGATAGCCCTTACTACACCCCATCAGGGAAATACAACTGGTACTGGTGAGGAACTGGATAATGCATTTACCCCAATAATAAGACACCAAATACTTGCTGAGGAACAGCATTGTTTCAACAAGTAGCACTTTGTTTTTCCATTTAACTTGCTATATGTAAGGGCAGAAAGCAAAATAAAATCTGTCTTGGCAGAAAAATTGTAATGACAGTTTTGCTCAACTCACTTAAAGGTCATTGGGAGCCTAGGACTATAGTGCAGCAAGGTTCAAAACTCACTGTAAGAATTTTAGAAACCATTGCACAAGTCTCTCACAAGTACATAGTTTCTAATTATTATTACCAAGATGAAGTGTGCAAAAGACCTAAAATATAGAGAGCACACTGAAAGATAAAATTAACTTCTTTCTGGTTGTATGGACACACTGAAAGATAAAATTAACTTCTTTCTGGTTGTATGGACTTCCTGACTTATTGTTTTCCTTTATCAAAACAAAATTTGAAGAGTTGCATCAAGAAAAAAACCACAAGGACTGAGGGTAGATGGTAGAAAGAACATACCATATGCTTATTCAACTGATACTGAAGGAATATAGAAATAGAATGGCTATTTAGATTAAAGTACTAGATTAGGAAATCTGTCAGAGATAGTTTAGGGGAGATCCAGCTGTGAATGCTACAGGACCTGCAGGATACCACAGGAACATCCCAAGATGGTGTTTAAAGCAGCAGGAAGTGGTCTTTGTGCCTTGACTTGACACATACAAGACCTATAAAGCAAAAAGTACCCAGGCAACAGCAACCTTGCTTTGATATCAACAAACATTGTTTTGATATCAAAAGCATTTCAGTCTTTTTAATGTTTAACTCTTCATAGATATTGTCCTTCCAGCAAAAATAAACAACTTAAGGACCTACATTTTCACCTCAGCCACAGAGCGCAAAGGGAGTCTTTGAGCATTGCACTGTGACTTGCCTCATTCTTATGCTGCTAAATCACTGAATTTTTCCCACTGCTTATTTGATATTTCCTCACACGGTTGAAGCTTACATGTACTACTCTCTCTAAAAACAATCCTAGTCATTTTATTGCAGACACTTCACAAAGTACAAACTGCATCAAAAGGCATCACAGGTGGTACACTGCAACTACGTTCCAAGTTCTGCAGGGTTAAGCACTCCTTCCTTCCCTAGGGATTGTAAAAGCCTGGATACCATGCATGCAAACACTGGTCTGAAGGGCAAAAACATGTTCCCTATGCAAGGCACAGAGAATCACGGCCACCTGCCACATTCTTTCCAGCCAGCCAGTCTGCTCTGGAGGTGCTAGTCGTAAAGAAAATGGTTATGAACTGTATCAAGATCCTTTACTTTCTCTTACTTAGTAGTATAAGTAGCTTTAGTGTCTGAAAAATGTCAAAAAGATTTTAAAGCCACTACTTTGAGGTTGCAAACCTTTGTTGCAGAAGGAAAAATAGAGAAGGGGAGTAAGATTTTGCTTAACAAAGGGGGCACCTTGGAAAACGGTTTAAATCATCTCTGCACCACAAAACATTAATCTAAACTCTTCTAATTCTGTTGACAAATTACGTAGGAGGATTGAGAAACTTGGCAAATAGAGGTGTCTAAGAAGAAGTTGGCATTTTCTTTGCTTGGTTCTCATTTGCTTATTTGATGGACGTAGTATCCAAGTTGGATGGGCCAGGATAGAAGTCACTTTGTGTTTCTGCTGAGACAGCTGCTTGAGGGCCTAAAGATTCTACAGCAGTCTTGTTGAGCCTAAGTAAGAGTGGCTGTGGGTAGTCTCCCCAGTGGAATCCTTAGAAGTTGGTAACAGCTACCCTGTAGGCTACGTAATTTCCATGGGCAGGGGAGTTGGAACTCGATGATCTTTGAGGTCCCTTCCAACCCAAACTATTCTATGATTCTATGATTCTATTTGTGACACCTCCTTTACTTCTCTTCCTATCTATCACATCGAGGGACTTAAATTTGCAGCCCTTGGGCTATTAAGCTAATTAAAATACATAGTCTTCAAGATTGAAAGTCTGCTGATCTGGCTTCTGTAAATATGTCAGAAAAGCCCTTACTTTTCCTCTGAGTCAGAATAAAATCAAATTATACACAGAGCAGATTATATTAGAGAAGGTCTGCTTCTTAAAGTACCTTATCTGTTCTCTTCTGATTGTAGTCAGACAGAGCCTGCAGATTCACTGAATGCTGTTTATAAATATGAGCCTCATGCTTACATAGGGATCAAATTCTGATGCGGCAAATGTTTAACTCGTTCCAACAATGATATGTATAATCTTCACCTGACTCCAAGCAGAGGATTTTAGCCAAAAAAAAAGCAAGTAAACTCAGATGGGTGTATAAGTGCATTAATGGCTCCTGCTAAGTCTCAGTGATCCTCTTACAGGTATACAGGGTATAAGCAGTTCATGGATAGCTCATCCTGATGGCAAAACAGAAACAGTTTGCGTTGAAAAGATCAAGGAATTGAACTTTTTTTAGAAAAGTGGATTAGCTGCCCAGGTGCTGCCATGGAGGTCTAGTGGGCACCAGTGTGATGAAAATTCATATTCAAAGAGCTCAGTGCCTGAGGGCTCCTCCAGCAGGGAGCTCAAGAAGGCATCTAGTCCAGTTATCAACTCAAAAGTAAGTAGCAGCTACACCTCCACATTATGTAAGGTCAATTCAGTTTTCAGGGAGTGGAAGTTTATCTGTTCCAATCAGCTGGGCGAGTCAGAAAATGCAGGTGACCTTTCAGCCTCACACATCAGGTAAAGGGAGCACGCAAGGTCACCACTTTTTCTGACTGAGTTAGTTCATATCACAAAAGATAATGACTCTCTATGCAAACTGAGCATCTGTTTTATATTATACAGTCACCACTATAATTTTTTAGTCAAAATAAGATCAAATGCGTAACACAGAGAGGTAGCCCCTTTTCTAGTGCCCATGTATTACACCTATACCTAAAAACTCATTTATATATGAAAATATGACTGTTTTTAAGTGTACCATCTTTCTGGTAGTAGACACCTAATTAGATGGTATTTGCTATGCATACATCTAAAACCCTTCAGAACTATAAACAGAACCTTTACCTCAGTGGAAAACTATCAGCAACACGGGGCGCCAAACTTTTAACTCTCACTCACTGAACTTCAACATCATTTGAAAATGCAGTGAGTGCTTGTGCATTTGTACTGATGGGGATAGAGTACCATAAATTGCCAGAAGAAAGAAGATTATTTCTAGTAGTGTATATTTATGAAATATTAGCAACCTGAAGCAGCTGAGAGATTACAGATATTGGTGTCTATGACACAGACAAATAATAGAATCATAGAATGGTTTGGATTGGAAGGGACCTTAAAGATCATCTAGTTCCAACCCTCCTGCCAAGGGCAGGGACACCCCCCACTAGACCAGATTGCTCAGTGCCTCATCCAGCCTGGCCTCAAACACTTTCAGGAAGAGGGCATCCACAAGCTCTCTGGGCAAGCACCCTCACATGAAAGAACTTCTTTCTTATATCCTTTCTTATATCCTTATATCAGTGAATGTTCAACAGTGTTTAAGTATAATACATCTGCCTCTGAATGTCATCACATGACTATCAGCTCCATATCTACTGAATGCTCACAGAACATTTGACTGACTTACACATACACAGTGCTCATGACTGTTACTTGTGCTTTCACTTCAGTTTTGTAACTTTTCCTTCTACAACAGGAGAGAAAGAATTTTATTTCTTCAAGAATGTTATAATAGTTTTTTCTTCCCTATAACATTTAAAAAAAAAAGAATTTAGGCAAATAGCAGAATTTATCTTATGAAGGACAGAGAGATGAGAGAAATGGATAAATGCTAGAAATGCCATTTTGTTTTATTCTGATGAGTCATGAGAAAATTATATTAACTCAGAAATTAAAGACATCACCTCAAGGCTACCTTTTTCATTGGCAACAGATTGCACATTGCGTAGGCCTTGTTTTTAAGAACAGGGAAAATCAGATAATTGAAAGATAAATTTCAGTAGTGAGGATGAATAAATGTTTGATTATCTCATCTACCACCTTATTTACTTGAATTTATATAGCATCCATGTCTATATTCAAACAGCATAGATTGATGATGTCACTTCATCTCATTAGCATCTTACCTCAGTGCAAAATTTACTTGGATACTAGAGCAAATTTTTTTTTAATTTCCAAAAATGGAAGTTTCCAAGCCATGAAATTATGACAGCAAGCATTTCAGACACTGAAAAAGCTATGCAATATAATTCCATCAATCTGAATCCAAAAAATCACTCAAAAGGCAACCTCAGCCTCCTAGAATTGGCATTATAGTAACTTGTAGAGATCTCTGCAATGATGTGGCTCTCATGAAAGTTGAAGTAATAAAAATACAATTTCAACCACCATAGAAGTCCATTCCAAGACTCTTCCAAAGCTCAAAATCATCTCATAAAATAGCATTAGCATTTTCACAGATAAACCACGCAGGCAACTTATATAGACGTTTTCACTGGCACAAAAACATTTTCAGCAACTAGCATGTTCCTCAAAACTGTTTGTTAGGTTGCAGAAAAACTGGAGTATTTTTTTTCTTTAAAAAAACGTTGCATACAACTCTATTTGCAGTCCTCTCCAAATCCTGCCTGCGGGGTGAAAGACCACAGTGCTAAGGAGTCACATCAGATGTCCAGTGTCATGCAGAGTATGCTTAAATAAGCCAATCCTTTGGACAGCTTAGAATTACAGAGCAGCAGATGCAATGAGAAAAATGCTGAATTATTGTGACTTTAAGGCAGGAATAAATAAACTTTTCAGAGAGTGACTGAAAGAATATTTGATCCCTCCTGGTTTCCATGGGTGCATCTTCATTCATTTGATGTCCAGATGCCAACTATGATCATCTCTATTATTACAAGCAAACTTCAGAACCTACTGACTCACTCTCTCCAGAAACCCCAAGGCACAGACTAGCAGACTTCTCACTGTATTACCTATTTTTCAAAAAGCTTTTCTTATAAAATATATCTTAATAGCAACAGACAACAAGGCACTTTCTCCTTCTGTAAAAGCTGTAGTCAGAGACTCTCATAAAAGTGGTGCTCTTTTGCAGCCTCCAAGTGAGCAAATATATTAATAAAGAAAAATCAAGTAGCCCAATGCAACAATTCAGTAATCACGTTTTGCTGTCCAGATAATTCATTTGTACTGTTATTACATACTGAAGCTCTTAAACTGCAGAGTTATCTCCCAGCTGCTTCTGTTTGCCATCTGATGTGCTTCAAAAGGTACTCCAAGCTGTGGTGCTTCAAGGTCTATCAGGCAGATCACTTCAGAATCTGCCACAGACACAGCTCCTACAGTAGACCCAATTCTATACTGACCAAACGGGATGGAAAATAGGCAGCAAACTCTGTTCTATATGTAACCAGACAAGCATAGTCTTGCTTATAGAGCTGTACAGGGAAGGTGCTGCTGCTGCTGCCTTCTCCTCCTCTCATTGTCACTCAGAGGTGCACATCTTTCCCTTTCCACCTCCCCACTCCTGCGCTGGCACTTTTAAGTTCTGCATAGAACAAGGTCAGTGTAAACTCAGGTCACCCCAAGTCAGCAGAACCCTTGGTGCTGCCTTTCCTGGTCCTCCTGCCTGGTGCAGAGGCAGCAGAGCCAGTGACAGCACAGGAGCAAGAGAAGCACCGCCTGCTCTAGGCTTCCTACCCGGAGGAACACTGGCAATGAACAAAGACATTCAGATTAAATACTAAGTTATATCAAAGAAGTAATAAAGGGCTAATTTAGATGAGCTCTCATTTCCTTTGATTAGGCCATAGTTTCCTTTTCTAAGCACACGTTTCTTTCTCTCTGGTGCTTTGAAGTGTGTCAACTTGCACCAGTGAAGAGCTGTCTTGTATACCCTGAACTTGTACCCTGGAAAACCATAATTTTCTCTAGCTGCATCTAATTCTATTTATAAGCTCTACTGGTAGTCTTTTTTTTTCCTATGAATAAGGTTATAAAGACCCTTTAGCAACAGCTATAATTATTTTACCATTTTCTTTACATCTGTTTTATATGAAAACAGAAGATAATCCAATGCCCAAACTATCTTAGAGAAGAAATTTTAAAAGGATAGTACAAAAGTGTTCCCTTTATTCAAATGTCAGGCATTAATACTTCCTGAAAATCAGACTAAATCAATGCAACAGACTCTACATAAAGATCTGAAATATGCTTTTGCAAATTATAACTTTCCCCTTTTGTTTCACCAAGATATCAGTTTTTCTTCACTGGAATTTAGCATATTACAATCCACAAGAGCGAACAAACACCTCAGGGGGGTCCTTTACAATTGCTATACACAGCAAAAATTTATTCTTTTGGGAAATTTTGGGAAGACTCATCTTGCATTTCTTTTTCACCTATTTTGCATGATGTTCGTGCATGAATAGGCTACTTTGGGAAACCATTAAGAAACAATTTTTCTTGGGATTTGGCTGAAGTGGGAGGAAAAGAGTTTGTGTTTTAAGCTCTCTATAACCTTTTATGCAACACCTGATATATTCTGTTTTTACAGCCACAGAGGCTTATTTCAACCAATTTCTCAAAAACATTGTGATATCATCAGCAAAGTTTCAGATTTTGAAATCACAGAAAGCAAACCAATAAATATTTTATACCAAATAAAAGCAAAACATGCATGTTTACTCAAAAGTGCTTGTTGAGTGTTCCTACATACATATGAATCTAAAGCAGCTAGCTGAATTTGGAACCAAGGACATGAAAAACAGAAATTGGACACAGTACCTCTGCTATTGAACATAGGCATCAACAGCTCTTGAATAATTAATATAACTAGAGATGAATTGCTGTTTCTTAGACCAGAATAATGATTATTTGTTATGTTAGAAAATAAGTCTGAAGGAAAACCAAGTTCTTTTCTTTGTAAGTGACAGTGGTACTGTCAGCTACAGCAAGAACCATCAATGCAGATGATACACTAGAGGTAGGCATACAAAAACTTCCCCAGCAGCACTGATAATCTCTCTCAGGAATGTCTCAGATAAAGTACTTCTGAGAGCAGAGATTAACACATCCACCAGATCAGTGTTATCCTTGACCTGAGCATGTGCTGGTAACAGCATAATTTTATACATGTATAATCAAAGCGTACCAGTTGTGATCTGAATTTGAAAGTTCTCGAATAACTGACTGAGGGAAATGAGATAAAACAACTCTGCTACAACAGAGTTCTTGATAATGTTAGATTTTCAGTGTGAATAAGATGAAAGTTGTGATATCATCAAAACAGAGCTGCCACCAAGCCTAAATTCTCCCATTTACTTGCAGTAAACTATACATTTCCTGATCCATCATATGAACAATTATTTCAGTGGTACTCTCTACACAGATCCCATGCAAAATAGACAATTTTATGTCTGTCTCAATGTGCCAAGCCCTACACTGCAAAACACATGACAAATATCACAGAATACACTTCCTTTGCACACATCTCTCTTTCCACCTAGAAATTACAGTAACACAATACCCAAAGGAGTGCATGAGAGGAGTCTGAGTGTTTACCGGCTTGGTCGGTACAGTAGCAGGAACCCTGTCCACGTTGCCACATGTTCAGGAAGCCATAGCCAAATGTCCACTGCATTAATACAGATGAGCTCCAAAGTGCACATGGATAAAATCTTCCCTTCCCGGGATGCCTGCCTGTGCACTGAGCAGACGGGGTGCGTTTGGATGCACTAAATCTGATGCATTTCGCTTTTGTGGGTCAGACTCTCTGCCCATGCCCAGATCAGCTCAGTGGTACATACATAGTTACTGCTATCCCAGATAAAACAGACTCATTCTGCAAAAGGACTGGCATAAGCTCTTGTGTTTATGGCACCTGTGCATTTTCAGTTCTCGGAAGCGCTGAAACGGACCTGTTTAAAGTTACAGCATAACTTACACTGCTCTTAACTGATGAGGAACTTGCATTTTCCATGCAGGAAGAGGAAGAAAGGACCATGGAGGTTTTTTTCTCTAGCAGCCCTGTACTGTAAGTACTTTTGCAATCTCTTTCTGGTGATATCTGCTTAGGAACTGGTGAAGGTACATGGTGAAAACTCTCCTTAAAGATTCATCTCCAAACTATGCATTTTGTAATTTTAACCTCATTCATCTGCACGAAATATCAGTTGAAGAAAATTAGTGGAAACACTGTGAATTGGCATGATGCAGTGCAAGAGAGCTTGTGAATTAATAAGAAGTAAAAGCTGTTTATTCCAAAAGATAAAGGTTTTAGTGTTGTTGACCTTCCTCAGAGAAGGACACTCTACTAAAATAAATATAATCTTCGGATCACCTATAATGTCTGTATTTTTAGTGAGAATATTAACAGAAAAGAGATTTAGCCTTACTGAAGAAAAAAAAGGGTGCCCTCGACTTTCAGCTCAGCCATTCCTGGATTTTGGAGGAATCAAAAAATACAGCTTGAGTGAACTGACTAACATCAATGATCCTATCACCTTTGGCATTCAGTATTAGGTACTGAAGCAGATGTTCCATGTTAGAAAATTAAGTTCACAAGTCCTGGACACTTATAGTGTAGTTCACATGGAAGATAAGCCTCACTGGCTGAAAAGATTCATTAGTGAAAGCTAATATTCAGAATCTAGACAAAATGGCTGTATTTGTTTCATCAGGTTTACACTCTTTTATGCCAGAACGCTGTTTAGCAATATGGAACCTAAAGTAAGTTAAGTCAAAGATGATGTCTTTCAGGTTTTTCTGCCTGAATTATTTCCTATGCTTTACCTTCTTTAGCAATATGTGCATGCCTTTTCTCAGCACTTGAGTGTGGCTACTTTAGAATCATCAGATTCAATTAGTGGCACCATGTTACCTAAAGGGTGATGCTAAATCAGATAAAGAGGGCAAGAGGGAGCACAAAGTGGTAGAGAACAAAAAAGGATTAGATGCATTTATTAGAAAAGCGCTGCTTCTTTATGGAAATACGGAAGCATCCCAAAAGTATTTGAAGACTACTAAAGCCATTTTTGAGAAAAGAGATACTATAAAAACAAAAAAAAAAATTAAATTTTAGAATTAAATCACATTTCTGCATATTTCCAGAAAAAGTATTCCACATTCAGCCATGGAATAATCTGGCAACAGAAAAAATACAAATCTCATTTTCAGGGGCTTTCAAAAAAGTCAGTGTTATTTCCATAATACACTGATAATGCTGTGATCCCCTACTGAATGCTGTGATTCCCTGCTCAAACAGGGAATGATCTTGTGTTTCCAGGAGACAAGTGTGATAGATCCTCCTATCCTTGCAGCCACAGTAACATGAATGATGGGGCCATTGTCTTCTACTAATGCTGCCTGAGGAAGATAGGAATGCCAGAGATTCATGTAAATCCTCCTCTCTGCACTCCTTCCAGAGACACTGATGTCCAAAATGACAGTAGTTACTGCTTCTTTCTGTGACAGACCCACTTGACAATGTCTTAACATGCTGCTTTTGTAAAGAACGAGAGAAAAAGAACTTTATTTACAGCCTTGCTCTGGTTTGCACATCAATACAGCACAAGGCAGAGCACTATGTTCTCATCACTATAGGTGATGGCTCAACTTAACATTCATATCAGGAGTTAAACATCACATTTTCTAAATTTTTTATTAAATAATGCAATTATTATTGCAAAGACTGCATGATATGCAGGGCAGTCTGATGAGTGATCGAGAGTGTTAATTGTATTTTAATCCCTTAACAGCCAACCTAGAATTGCAATACTTGAACAAATAGATCCTTCAAGCTTCCTATGTACGCCATAGCTACTGCAGAATAAATGCTGTAGTGGCCATTTATCAGTCCATTTGACAAAAATACCAAGCTTGTAACAGTTTCAATAGTTGATATTAATGAGAAAAAATTCAGTATTTTTGAGAAGTGTTTTTGTTCAAGATCGCAATCTTTGTGTCTGTGTCTTCATTCAAAATACACTAAGGTGTTATCTGCAGACCACAGAAGCAGCAAAGGCTAGTACAACATTTTTTATTCAGTTTCATCTTTCCCCGCCAGTAAGTCCAAAGTGTTTTACTATAAAAATCAGTTAGTTCAATGTACTTTTTCCATAACTAAAAAGTGAAAACCATCAGATGTTATGCTAGATGAAGTTGCAGCAAACATTTTACTTCTTTATTTCTATAGAAGTTGGCAGCTGAAAAGGATTGTGCTGATTCTTTTGTGCTGCATTCAAGCGCATGAAGAAATGTGTGCTTGAGATGCAAAACCAAGAAGAAACTAAGGTTCCAGGTACATCACAATAGGAAGTTTGGAGCCCTGGGCTGCAACAATTTTCTAGCTAAACTTGGCCAAAGTGCTACATTTTCAGCTTGCATGGTGGCTTCTATTAATGTCTTCCTATGTAATCTCTCCAGGAGTATTTGAAACCATCCATTGCCTCAGAATTACTCTTTTGACTGCTGTCAGTACTGCTAACACCCTTGTTCCATCACCAGATTTTGAATCTTTCAAAATATCGTCTGAAATGATGAAAATCTTGTTGAAGAACAATTTCAGAAGTAGTATCTGAATATAAACGTAGGTGTTTTCCTAGAATCAATTTATTCCCAAACTGCTTGCAACTTCTTCCACATCTGGCATGCATGCCCAATTTTGCCACAGATAACAAGCAAGAAAGGATTTAGAAAAAGACAGAACCACTTTCACATTATCAATGGATTTTTCCACTCTCTTTATCATTCTGTCAAGCTGTCACAAAATTATGACTGTAAATCACTTGTCTCACATCTTTCTCCCTGCCATATACAAACCACCATCTCACGCACATCCGTATAGCTCAGCTAGTCTCCACCAATTGCTCTCCACAGCTGATCTTTGCAATGATTCCAGTGTATCTTACTTTTGGTTTCTTTGACATAAATCTTTGACACAAAAGAAATCCTATTTTCATAAAAGTGTGTAGTCATTGAGGTATAAGGGAAAATACAGAAAGATGAAATTCAATTTGGAAAATGCAGACAAAACTAGAATGCCCAGTAGAAAATAACCTGACAGAAATGTTCAACAATACAGTGCTGACACTTTATACTTAACTAATGCTTCTCATGGAAAGAGAACACACTTCATCTGGAGTTGGGAACAGTTCTTATGTCCTACACCTGAGATAGCCAAGGTCTCAAAATGTTGAGTGACTTACTTAAGATAAAATAAAATGAAGAAAAATTTAAATAAAGAAATGCAGGCTGTCTTTGGTGTTACATTCCAGGTCACAGGATGAAATTCAAGGTCAGAAGAGGGACAGAGACTACTTCAGCTGTGGTGGGATTCTTATAAAATCATAGAATCATAGGGTTGGAAGAGAATTTCAAAGGCCATCTAGTCCAACCCCCCTTTAGTAAGCAGGATCACCCTGCACTGGATGGGGTTGCTCCAAGCCTCATCAAGTCTGGCCTTGAATGTCTCCAGGAATGGGGCCTCAAAACCACTTCTCTGGACAACCAATTCCAGTGTCTCACCACCCTCATGGTGAAGAAATTCTTCATGATGTCTAACCTAAACCAGCCCTGCTCTAGTTTAAAACCATCCTGAACAGACCCAGCTTTCTCAGCCTGTCCTCATAGGAGAGGTGCTACAGCCTCACATCCTCATGGCCTTCCTCTGGATCCTCTCCAATAGTTTTATGACCTTCTTGTGATGTGGGCTCCCTACCTGGATGCAGTACTCCATGTGGGGTCTCACAAGAGCACAGTAAAGGAGAAGAATCACTTCTCTTGACCTGCTGGCCACAGCTTTGCTGATGCAGCCTAGGATATGGTTAGCCTTCTGGGTTGACTCATGTCCAGCTTTTCATCCACCAATACTCCCAAGCTCTTTTCCACAGGACCGCTCTTTATCATATCACCCCCAGTCTGTAATGGCAGCAAGGTTTGTCCCAGTCCAAGTGCAGAACCCTGCTCTTGTGGTTGTGATCATCCAGCTATTTTGTTTTCTTTGTTTCTGTTTTCTTCTTTTGGGTCAGCTCATGATGGACTCCATACCCATACAAGGCAACAAAAATCTCCCATTATCACCCTAACGCCAGTCTCTGCTCCCTGCATTTACCTTCTCTGGGGACCACAGAAGAAAACCAGTGATCCAAAATCTTTCAGCCTCCATGGAGATGACAAATAACCTTAGACAATAACTTAGACAATAAAAGGTTTTTCTTCTACTCTGAGAATGTGTTGCCCAAACAAAAAAAATACCTAAGACCACAGCTTCTGAAATATCTCATTTATTTTGTTTGGGGTTTTTTGAGGGTAGGGGGAGCAGGAGTTTTCTCTGTATGGACTCACACCTTTTCTTCTTCCTGGACTTTTTCATCCATGGCTTCTAAACACCACTCCATTTAAAGAGAATCTAAGTAGGTATAAAATTGAGTTATGTAAAAAGACTTTAACCAAGAAAGAAAGTAAGCATACACTTATTTAGTATTTTACTGAGGCAATAATCAGTCTCAGGTTAAAAAAGAGACCCACATGCCCTGTGTGTTATGTGTTTACTATCCCTATTCAAGCCACAGCTCCACTTTTGGAAGTGCTAACCCCTGATCTATGGAGAAAAGAGATCTTATTTGCTACTTCCCTCAGCTGTTAGTAACTATTATAACTCCAAGGAAGTTCTCAATTAGCATGAGCTAAATGCTCAACACTTCCCTTCATAGTTTCCTAAATGAGAATCTCTGAGCCTAAATAAACATAATATTTAGTTTCATTTAAACACAGTAGAGGTCCAGAGCTTACTTTTAAAAATACTCGTAGAGCTACTGTTCAAATAATTTGTACCTGATCTTTATCTGGCTTTTACATTCATTTAGAACAGCTACTGTGTTTAAAGAAGAAAAAGATCTCTATTTCATGGCTTCTTGTTTTCTTTTTTTTAAATAAACTGTCATAGTGAGAAGGTGGAGGGCTTTTAAATTGATTATATAACTCAAAGATCCATTCCCTCCTTAGTCATCAGTAACACTATTAACAGAACAGCTGCAATCCACACACTCTTCTTTGCTTTTTCTCATGAAAACAGAATGAAATTTATCAGTTATCAAATACAATACCTTCTCTGTATGAATAAATTATCTTGTGGTTATAACTTACAGAATGTTCCCATCTCTATTCATACCAAATGCATCAAGTCACTTGGATGACAGAATGCTACAAAAATTATCTGAACTGTCAGGAAGCTGCAATGACTTATTGTATAAAAATTATTCCAATTTTTTACCAACTCAAAACAGTAGCAAAGAGGGAAAAAAGAAATCTTTCTAGAATATTGGTCATAAATAGTACAGAAGTGAATCATCATTGAAGAAATCGTGTTTTTCTTTCTAAGGAATCCGTGATTTATATTTCAATGCTACTTGACAAGAAAGTCATGATGCCTTCTTTCAAACAGATCTCCCCCCCAAAGATAGTACTGTATGAAATTTTGAAAGTGTCAATAGCTTTGCAACAGAACTGAATCTCCAGTACAAATATCTTCTGATGTTTCCCACTCAGATAATGTCATGAAATCATGTATAGCCTGAAACACTAAAATCACAACTGATTTATAAAATATTTTTATTTATCTCTGGAAAAACTGCACTTCAGCTGAAAGGAGCTTTACAGGTGAGACATATAGAGCTTACCAATAGTGCTAGGAACCACAAGAGGTCTTAAATCTGCTTTTTGTGATTCTGCAGCTGGAATCCAGTCACAGGGTGTTTGAAAAATATTTGCATAACTGTAAAGAATGTCTCGATCCATTAAAAAAACAAACCTTTTTTTCTGTGCATTTTAGTGATTTTAACGCCAGTTCAAGGTTTAGGTTTTCACAGTAGACCATAAGTATTTTCAAAAATATTTCTCATAAAATAAAATTGTAGCTTCATAAATCAGTAAAAGAAGGTTAAATGATTTTTGTTGTTTTTTTTTTTTTTTTTTCTGGAGACAACAACTTCTCTCTCAACTGCAAAAAACTTCAGGCAGCTTTCACTTGAGCTGAGTCAACACAGATTGAGCTGAAGCATCTGGTCCTATGAAAGCTGCTGTGAGAGTTTGCAGAATTTTAAGTCCTATTTCAGGAGCATCGTTGTGACATTGTAATTTTCACACTGCACTACTAAATAGGCTTGAGCTCTATTTTAAACACACAGTGCTTGTGCTCCAGCATAGCCCAGAACAGTAGGCCAGGCCTGGCCAGTTGCCTGACTAGTCCAGTAATGTCTCCCTACAGCATCCTTGGATCTCTTCAGAGATTCATCTTTTTGTGGGGTGATGTCTTCCTGCTCTCTCCAAACTGCAGTTTGGATTATGCCTTGAAATGATGAGATATTGAATTCTCCAGGGTCCCAGAGATGGATCCTCAGAACATAGGCTGGTGTAACAGCACTGAAGGCAATGCAATGGCTGTGGATGCAGCATCAGCCCAGTTATTGCTATTTCCTTTTAATCCCTGTTATATTTTTGAATGCTTTATACTTCATATAAGCCTTAAGTCACACTTTCAACCTTAGCTCTTTTCTCCAGTGGTATCCACTGGCATTGCAGACCTGCTGGTGGTTCTTTCAGTACAAATCCTTAATCTGTTTTTCATCCATCTGTAGTTTAGATGGCTTGCTCATGCATCTTTGAATTATTCTTATCTTTTTCATGCCTCTTCATTGCTTACTACCTATCTCCATTCTAAACTGATTACTTTCTTCCAGATTTTATTCCCCTTTCAAGACTTCCTCCCTTGTACTATTCTAGTCTGTTTAAAAAATGTTCTTATCATTGATCTTCACTCCTATTATTAACAGGGGAGAAAAAACCCCACACCAGTAGAATCATAGAGTCATAGAATGAATTGGCTTGGAAGGGACCTTAAAGATCATCGAGTTCCAACCCCCTGCCATAGGCAGGGATACCTCCCACTAGACCTGGTTGCTCATTGCATTGTCCACTCTGGCCTTAAACACCTCCAGGGAGGGGCATCCAAAACCTCTCTGGGCAACCTGTTCCTGTTCTCACCACCTTCAAGGTAAAGAACTTCCTTTATATTTCCAGAATAATACTAATCAGAACAGTACACAGAATTGCCCAGATTATCCCAGAAAAAAATGCCTTTATTCATCAACTTCACATGCAACAGGCTTCACATGTCAGGCTCTGCTTAAGGAAGTTGGCACTGAAAGGAGAGGGCTACTGTGAAGTATTGTACTTTTGCAGTCCAGGTGACTAAAAAGCAAGTTCCAGCCTTAGAGTACTCTCTCTACACAAAACACAGCCTTTGCATTTTACCCATAAATGTTAAAATAGAAATACTGTTGAAACAAATGCATCCCATTGACTTTGACCTTGCGATCCCTGACAGGAATCACCAGTAGTCAAATTAGAAGATGTACACATTCTGCCTATAATTTCCTAAGCAACCTCTTGAAGCAGACAGCATTATCCTTTTGATATAAACCTACAGCATGACCTTTATGCTCTTAATGTAGGCCCTAGGAATTTTCTAGGGAAGGCAACAGACAAAACCTTAAGCTGATAGCAGAAATTTGTGGCCTTTCTGTTGTTATTAATAAACTACAAACATGCTGCCATTTTCCTAACAAGGCACAATGAAAAAAAGAGCTTTCTGTGTCTTATATTGACCTTTCCAAAGCCACAGTCTTCCTTCCTTCCTTCCTTCCTTCCTTCCTTCCTTCCTTCCTTCCTTCCTTCCTTCCTTCCTTCCTTCCTTCCTTTCTTCCACTTCCCTCCTTCCTTCCCTCCTTTCTCCTTCCTTCCTTCCCTCACTTTGTTAAAGAACATCTTGTGTATCTGTATAATTCAACCTTAGTTTATTCCAGGGCATGTTCAAAAATATATGTGGTTGTGCTGCTGTTGCACCAATTATTATAAAACACTTTGATTTGCCAAGCGCACCTCATTTTCCTTTTATTCTAACATTTTTCTTAAGTGATGCTCTCCTGAGTAATCACAGAATTAACTTAAGGAGCGTTTCTCCTACATCAACCTTAACCCTGTCTCCTTTGATCAGACAGCATCCAAACTAAAAATAAAACAGCTGAAAATCCTTCCATATTATCACAGACACAAAAAAAATTGTGCCTGACAAAATGACAGACACAACTGTAATTGATCTGGTCTGCCTGTGTATAGCTGAATCAGTTAACAGGAAGGAGGTAAACTGAGGCATCATATGGACTTCTGATATTCCATGTATGGTTTATCCATAGGCAAACAGGAACACATTGCTTTGATAGTGGAAAACTGGAAAAGGAACACATTGTTTTGACAGTGGAAAAGGAAGTGTTTAAGACCAGGCTGGATGAGGCACTGAGCAGCCTGGTCTAGTGGGAGTTGTCCCTGCCCATGGCAAGGGGATTGAAACTAGATGATCTTTAAGGTCCCTTCCAATTATGATTCCTTCCCAATTTATGATTCTATGAAAAGCAATATTGGAAAATGCTGTGATTTCCTGTCATCTACTGAGGTTGCATACATAGTACCTTCAACCAAGTGGTTCTGTAATGTGAAATCATGTAGAAGAAGGGTTTTTCCATTCGATGTCTGCATTTATTTGCTGATACATAGAAGGAGTTCAAATGTGAAATAGATTGCCTGGAGAGGTTACTGGCAGACTTGGAAATACTCAACATTTTACCCTGAGCAGCCTCCTATGATTGGGCCCATACAGAGCAAGAACTGAACATGATGAGCTCCAGAGGTCCCCTACAACCTAAAATAGATCATGATTCTGTATTAAAAAAATGCATTATTTGGGATATGTCAAAAAGCAAGGCAGGTTTTTGACCAAACCTGCTTCCAGCTTTCTTTCTGGAAGGATGCAGATACCCATGATCTACACACAGCACACACAGAAGAGAAGGTCTGAGATCAAAGACAAAAAATCTATAGGTTGTCCAAGGCTACTGTGAGAATAAAGTAGACAAATGGAAGTTTTTTGTTCTTTGAGCCTACCTCTCACTCAAGGGGAAATCTGAGATGCATAAAATCGCTACAAGTAATGATACTTACTTTTGAGAAACTAACCATTGTTTTCAGATTTTGGTAATCACAGACTTTTTTAAATTTCAGAATGTCACCTTCTTTTCTATTTATCTTGAATTGTCTAACTATCTGACCATCATTCACTAATTGAAAGAAGGAAAAGTCTGTTATTCTTAAGTGGGAAAGAAGAAAAAACTAGTCTATGTTTTTAAAATGTACGACTAAATAAGGCTAATTCTCTGAATTGTAGACTTCAAATAAATATCTAAGGTACAATGTTGACATCCAAATTTCAAGGAATTAAGGCATCAAATAAAGTAAGTAGATTTTAATGTGACCAGGCCTGTCTAAACATTAACTGGTGACAGCTAGACAGTATTTACGAAAGCTGTTGCAACATGAGCCTGCATACATAACAAAATGCAAATAGTATGAGTTGTTATTAATAATTTTTCATACAAGTGCAAGGTCACTTAGACACAGGCTCCATCTATGGTAAACATTATCACTATGGAGCTTTAAAAAAGAGGAGTGAAGCAAATACCAACCCCCATTTCTGTCTATAACAAAGACTGATTTTCTCCTCTGTGTTTCTCGTCAGAAAGAACATTAGTGGGAAGAAATTACAGCACAGTGCAGATGCTTCCTCCCTGCCAAAACGAAGGCATTTAGAGGAGAAGAAAATAGAAGTTGCCTACTAAGGCGTCTGTTTCTTTCTAGCAGTTGGATGAAAGCAGGAAAAAAGGAGTTATATAACAGAGGATCCACCAAAAAATTTTGGGCATATCCTGCATCTGACACTGTAATGAATCAAAGACCTTAAAAAAAATCAATATGTGCATACATCTCTGTTAACACAAGTTTAATGTTGTGTTTTTAATTAGACGTGATAATGTAGACAAAACTGATTTTAATGATAGAGACAAAAGAAATTCCTGGATATGAGGGCTGTAGGCTGAAGTGATGAATAGATTCATTTACCCAGCTGATAAACATGAAAGGAGCCTAGATGGGCTTGTTTTTTCCTAGAAATAGCTGCAGAAAAATGGTTAGCTAACAAGTCCTTTATCAACTTTCTGTGATATGAAATCTCAAGGATCCTTTATTAAATACAGATGTATTCCAAGGAGTGAGGTCAGAAGAAATGTGATAGACTGACAAAGAGCTTTTACAAAACTGTTACTTTCAAAACCCTGTATCATATTAAGCAAGATGAAAGGCTTAATTTAATAAAGTATGTTTCTTTAAGTCCAAAAAATCTACTTTAACTTTTATGCTGGCTTTTCAGTTCTGAGTGTTGGAAAATATATCAGCCAAAAATACAGTAGTTCATCAATTCTCAGGGAAAAGAAAAAGAAACACCATAGAGAACTATCAAAATACTTCAAATGTTCTTTAAAATTTTCTCCTAGCTTCTTACTTGAAAACTCCAATCTGAGTAAAACACAACAAATCAAAGTTGCTTTATGGGATTTGTATGGAATATCTCCTGGAAACTCTGTGCTCCCATCCCAGCTCATTGCATAAGTGCTGAAGTTAGTGATGTCCAGAAGGAAGAGAGGAATGCCAGAAATAGATGATCGCCACAGGCAGAGTATATAAGAAGGTGCCACCATCAACTCATTACTTTAAATAACTTTAAAACTATGGCAAGGCATCATTTTTTATGACAAGGTCCTAGCAAAGAGAAAAAAATTACCTAGAGAGAGGTGATTCATAGAATTACCTATAAAGACAGCATGCAGACACTTTTGCCCACTACTGACAAAGATAAAACACTTTCTTGCCTGTACCCTTAAGCAGTGCCTGGTGATTCAAGGAGAACTCCAATACATACGGGCAACTAAACCAAATAATTTGGTTTTAAAATGTTTTCCAGAAAGTTACCTTGTCCAGATGTGAAAAGATAAGGAGACAGAGAATAGAGTCCTCACTAATTTGTTCCACCTGTCACTCTCACCATTAAAAACCTGATGCTCCATTTCAGCCACCAATCATTAGTTTCTGTTGTGCCTTTCCCAGCTAAAGTAAACAGCTACTTTATTTTTGACTTTTTGCTCTAGCACTTGTAGACTGTAATCAAAGCACATTACAAAATACTGTGCTCCCCAAGAATTTTCTTCAGCCTTAAAATCTGTGTGTTTTTCTCCTGAATCTTTGCCTTCTCTTCAAGCCTCCTAACATCAGAACTGCACCCACTGTGCTGTGTATTACCAATCAGAACAATGCTGCACCCATCTGCTTCTATCCACAACATTTATAATAACAAGCTCAAAGACTGAAAACAGACTTTCTGCCAAAGTATCAGCCAGTGCCTGTGCTGAGGTGTTCAGTTGTCATAATTCCTGACTTTTTCTGAAAGTCACTACTTTTCTGCTCACACAGTCTTAATTTCTGTGAACATGGTCTCACTCCCTTGTCCCACTGGTCTAGCAGATAGACCTCTCCAAATAGTCCATGTCATGCCCCATGAGCCCCCTTCCTAGAAGATACAATTATCCACACATTCCAATGTTCTTTTTTTGCTTTAATTTGTCAGTGACTATTAAGTTTTATTTTGAGACTTTATGAAAGCACCAAGCATTTTCTCAGATACTAAAAGTCACATAACTAGAATGACATGTAGAACTACATCCACACCTTTGTGAAACTGGATTTTTTTACACAGTTTTCTCTCTGTTTTCCATCTAATTTAAATCCAGATTGTTTGATGAGACTTATATGCCATAAATCCATGCTGACTGGAATTAACTTTCTACCATTTAAGATTTTAATAAGTACAGTACAATTTTTTTCCATTAGCCTAGGACTGATGTTAACTTCTGGTTAAACATATCAGATTAACTACACTTCCAGCATTAGAGATAGTGACAGAACTGTGATAGGTATCTCAAATTACAGTATTTTTGTGATATTTATTAAAAATTAAGAGTAGGGCAGTAGATATCTTCCCAATCAGCTCCTTACAAGTTCTGCAGCTATAAAACTACTTAGCCCTAGCCCTGCTGTTAAACATCCTAATAAACCTAGTCAGAATCAATAAGTTATTTTAATGCAATAAGAATACATCATCCTATTTCTTTCCAAATATAGAAATGTTTCTTGAACAAATTAGTTTCTTCTGAATCATGCTAACACTTTTACAATTTCCACATCATATTGAAGTAATGAATTTTATGCTTCTTTTGGTTTTAATCTATTAAAAAAAATTAAAAACTCCTTCTGCTATTAGCTCTGTCAGCCACAGATTTCTCCTGATGACTTTTTTGAGATTTACTGATATTTACTTATAATGAACATAGTAATAATATCTAGTCTCTGGTCCCAAAATAGCCACCACATGCAAATGCTATACCTAATTCTTCTTTATTTTTTGTTTACAAACTTAGATATTTTATTGTTTCTTGCTTGAAATAGAGCACATACAATCTGAATTCAGTTTATCTTTACTCACACTACATGTAATTCTGTGTCTGGATAGGGACCTGGGAGAAATCATAATGTATACTGAAAGCATAATATCAGAACCTCTGAAGTAAAATCTGAAAAGGAACATACTGTGAGACAGCAGGGATTTTATTCAAACAGTTTCAGCATCCATAATAATAAAAAAAAGAAGTCAGCAAACAATAAAACAAGGTGATTACTCTGTCTGATAATAAGACATCACAGAAAGAAAATTACTATAGATTAAGACAAATATAAAACATGACCCTAAAGCAGACATGAAAGACAAGAGTTTTTGTAGTGGAGAGAAGCAGTATTATGTCTGGAAAACCTGGAAAGAAATCAGTGAAGAGATAACTTCAACACAGTATGAATGAATAAAGTTCTTGAGTAACAAATATATTAACATGGTAGTGGTATTTCAAAAGCCAGTTGACTGGGAAAAGGAAGTCAATTGCACCAAGTTAAGAAATGGCTCCAAATGTCAAGTGTTTACTAAGATGCAACTCCACATGCAAAATAAATTTAGTGCACTTGTGCTTAACCCCTAAAATTGTGGCTTTTCAGAACAGATTCCTTCACAGTATTCAGGATTTGAATCTACCCTTAGGTTTCTTCACTAAAATATGCTGGAATAAGTTTAAGAAGTAACTACAACCAAGGCACTAATTAACAGCAACACAATGCAATTACTTTCAACTTCCTCCATAGAGAATCACACCATTAAGTAATACTGTTACACTAATCTTCTGAGAGGGGTATTCTAAAAAAAAGTGAAGAAGCTAATCAAAAAGATTCAGCATGAGAATGAGTGCACTAAACCTTTTACCTGCAGCATGAGGGAAACTCAGATTTTTTAAACAGTTTTGCTGGTAAAATACCAAAATACTTGTTTCTCTAAATAGCACAGAAAGGGGAATAAAAGAGACATGGTAAAGAGTGAGTACTTCTATGCTTCAGAGAATAGGACTTAATTTTAGGCAAGTCAATAGGAAGAAATGTCAGCAAGTAAAATGCTTTGAGGGGGAAGTCCATGGACACCCTGCAGAAGAGCTCAGTGAAGACTTTTGCTCACCCTGCAAATCAATAAAACAAACAACACTAGGATGTATGAGGTGCTGGATAGAAAATAATATTGAAATGTTATGAGGCTGATAGGTGAATCAGCATAGGCTTAGCTGGAACATCATGTTAGTTTCTCTGAAAGCAAAGAGGAGTGACAGACAAAACTCTCTTCACCTCAAGCCTCTAGAGCCACAGAAAGACCAAAAGAATATGGAGAATGCTGATGTTAAGGCTTAAAATGAGAAACTTCAGTGACAGAGGGAAAAAAACCCAACCTTAAACCTCAGCTAAAAAAAAGGGAGTGGATGTGTCAGAATGTAAATTTTATACCCACTTTCATATTCACAATGATGAGGGAATGATTAATTAGACTGAATAGTTGCAAAATAGAAAATTTTGAGTAAAATGTTAAACAAATAAAGAAAGTTCTTCTGTTGTAAGGCAGGAACTATCAGGATACAAAGAAGAAGATTTTTTACAGATAGCATTTCCTTTGTATACATAAAGATCTAGACACAGCTTTAGTGTTTATGCCTAAGCAACAGAATCAAAAATGCTTATTGAAAAATGGAAGATACAATTGAAGATCATGGGCCAACTGAATCTTAACAGATCATATAATTAGCAATAGGTAATGAAGGGCATTGAGAGGAAAAATTAGTGACATCAGGAAGAAATCATGGTCAAATTAAAAGCTTTGAAAAATAACTGTAGTAGATTAAAAGTGTGCATGGAAATACTTAGTTAAGCAAGGCCTACCTCTTTCCTTTTCCCACATTTCCAGGAGACACTACAATGTGACCCAGAGTTTTCAATGTAAAATCTGAAGCCTTCAAACTTGTGTGGCAGGGCAACATAATCTCACACTCTATATGTAACTCATTCAACATGTTCAAAACTTAGAAGAAAGAAAAACTAGCATTTCAGATAAACACTAATTTCTTTGAGAACTTCATTGCAGTAATAGGGCAGCAGAGTCTCCTACAACATCTGAATTTTCAGACAGATATAATATTGAACACTATGTTAACATTCTTGGAGGCCTCCCTGGGTTAGATATCTTGGCATCTCATGAAAATCTGCTTCCCAAGGGCTAAGACTTCAGTCAGAAATTTAACTACTATTCGGAGGAAACAACTCATGGTGACTCACAATGTGTTCATAAAGCAGTCTGTAGAAAATAGGTAAGTGAGAGTGCGGCGCTCTAAAGCCCCGTTTAGCCTCTGCAGCTCAGCTCTATGTGGCAGCCTGTAACAGTGCTGGATGTGGACTGAAATAGCTCACCGAATTTATATTATTCTGCCCTGGTTCTTTAAAGAGGATCTCTTGAGAAATACCTACTTTAGCTAATCATAGAATGGTTTGAGTTGGAAGGGACCTTAAAGATCATCTAGTTCCAACCCCCCTGCCATAGGCAGGGACAACTCCCACTAGACCAGGCTGCTCAGTCTCTTGTCCAGCCTGGCCTTAGACAATTCCAGGAATGGGGCATCTACAACCTCTCTGGGCAACATGTTCCAGTGTCTTACCATGCTCACAGTAAAGTATTTCTTTCTTATATCCAGCCTAATGAGGTCCCATGAAATGACCTACTTGACCATTAAAGAACATTTTTTCCATACTTTTTTCTGATGGATTGAGTGGAAACAGTATGCTTTCTTGTTGGTGATCCTCCTTCTCTTTATGTTCCAAAGCTGCTTTTATTTCATGAAGAAACAGTATGACTTTGAGAATGAGGCAGGTAAATATTGACTGGTCTTCAAGTTAAGTCATACAGTCATTGCAGATGGACTAGAATGAGATGATCATGAGAAAACACCCTTCTTTTTCAAGTCTGGATCAATATGTCCTGTGTCCCACAGTCCAGGAGAAATTCAACAGGCCAAGACAGGAGCATAATGTTAGACATGCAGTCTGAGTAAGTCTGCCTGAGGGCCCGGTATTTCCAAAGAGCAAGCCAGCAATCCAAAAAACGTCTAAAAATCCCTGATTAAGCACTTTCTGGAATGGTTGTCTTTTCTCCATCAGCTGTAAAATTAAATTAGGATTATCATAACAGATTTAGAAGTTTAATTCTAAGGCAACTATAGCAACATAACAGGAAAAACCTCCTTCTCAGCTCATATGTTTACCCAGAATACTTTAACACACATTTAAGATTCTTCTTTCCCTCCAGATTTTTAAGGCTTGCTATTCCGGGTGCATGCTAATTGTCATAAAATTGATCCAAGCTCAACAAGAGTGGGAAAGGGAACACACTGAACATCCATCTGCTTACCCCTTACAGATCTTTGTAGGATGTCCTGACTCTGAATAAAATTCTTTGGCTCCAAAATCTTTGCAATTTCATAAAACAAGCATCAAAACCTGGATCCTACTTTCTTATGCCTGCATCCTGATGTACATTTTTCCTTAGGAAATGCATACTGCACTTATTCATCCTTTTCTTCATGATCCAATGATATACAAAGAGATCTCATTTCAGTTACCTCCAGGTCAACTTCTATTAAATATTTTTTTTAATGTTCCGCAGCTTTCTGGAAGGCAACTCATTTGCATTGCTTCCCTTGGCATTCAAGCAGTGTATGTTCTTAGATGAGTCAGCTCATGGAGCCCAGAACACAGAGCCTCTCAAATCGGGGCCTGAGCTCCACTGCCTTTTCAGAGGTGCACCACAACTATGATTTGTGAATTCTCCTCAGAACAACCTGTGCTGCTGGTGTACCAGCCCATCTCCCACAAAAGCTCAGTGACGCAGCTCAGTTAGCAAAATGTCCCTTCACTTGCTAGTATGAATTACATTTCCCTTTCTAAGGCATTTACACTGATTATTTTTAGGACTTCCTGCAGAATGATTTTACTACCAGGCATCAAGTCAGAGCAGATATAACCCATCTTATTCTCCCCTTCCCCTGCCTCCACAGAAAATAGGGAGAAAAACTCAGTATGGTGACAAATTACAAAAAAATTGCCATGGAAGCAGAACGAGTTGATGGCCAAGATTGAACAAGGAAATCTTCCCTACTAGAGGCAAAATGCTTTTCTCTCCTCCTTGTTTGTCACATACCTCCTGAAGTAACACAAGAAAAGAAGGAAAGAAGATCCAGATAAGCCTCATAAGTAACTCACAGCCCTTCAGATGGCTGACCAGAGACAGTAAAGTTTTTGGCAGACTGTTGACAGATGGCTGTAATAAATCTGCTTTCCTGCACCAGCATCACACAGCTTCATGCAGCCAAGGCAGAGAAAGGGAAGATTTTCTTCAGCTCTTTCTCCAGTCATAGAGACTAGCCATCACCAGGCATTCAGCACCTGGCTACTGGTAAAATGAGGGAGGATGGAAAGCCAAGCTTGCAAAGCACCATGCTTAACCATATAAATGTCTCAAACTCCTGCTTTCACTTGCAGAAGACTACTGTACTGCTTGACCTGCTTTGTCTCTAGTGGCCTTTGCTTTTCACAGTTAATAGATTTTTTCTCCTCAACTCCCTGTTCATAAGCAAGACTTAGAAAATACTATTAATTTAAAAATAAAAGTTCATTTGAATATACCTCTGAATGAAAAATAACTGGGTGTTTCTTTTGTTTACAGATGTGTACTAGAAAAATCAGATACTCAACTACTTATTTTTAATATCAAGTCAGTTTTTCAACTAATTTCAATTTTTAACATTAGGAACAGATTTCCCTGTACCACTACTAATCATCAAGTGAATTTATAAATATGTTGTACATCAGAGTTCTTGAGAAAAACAAATCCCTTGCTTTTTTACTTATAGAAAATCCTGGTAAACAGTACTACCCTCATTAAGGGGTGACAGCCATTATTTGGCATTGTTTGCTTTTAAGATACCTCAGTACCTGTAAGTAATGATAATTCTGACAACCAACAATCTTTGCCTAATGAAGGAAAAGTTTTCTTCCCACCTGGATCAAAAGTGGGATGTGGGTGTTACATCTCTGGAGAGAAAGAATTATAGGCATGAGACAGTCTTTGAGAAAAATGCCTGAAGTAACCGTGCCAGATTTAATGTGCTTTTTAATTTATTTATTTCTTAAGGAACTGAAATACTGCTATAAGTTTCCTGTGATAATTGTGTGAGAACAGTAGTTCCCCACATAACTTAGACTTGATTTTAAGAAAATATAAATGTCTCTCTCGCCTTTCTTTTCAGGTAAGTGCATTGGAAAATCATCAAGAAGGTGAAAAATTATTTTCTTTTCTTATAAATTAAATTTAGGCTTCATTACAAAGCAGCTTAAGGGCAAATTTTTTATTGCTTACAGAACCAGACACTTAACAGCTTCCAGTAAACTTACACAATTTCTTCCTTCAAGTACTGAAATCATTAATTTTAGGTAATACTATATCAATTTCTATATCTTATTGCAAATGTTATAAAATTTTACCTTTCTGCAATTTAATTTATTTTATTGCTCCTACATCTGAAAAACAAAACACAGCAGGGAAGCAAGATGATATTCAACATGAGTAGCAGTTCACCAGTCTTTAAAAAGTTGAGTAGAAATAAGCAATAGAAAAAAAGCAATAGAAGCAAAAGCTAAAAACTCGTGAGAAACCAAAGATTTCATAATCAGATAAAATAAGATTGGCCTCTACCAGATCTTAGTATGAAACTTCATTCCCCTGAAAGAACACAACAAAATCTGGCAGGGGAAAGAAAGTTATTATGCAAAATGGACTTTAAATTTTTTTTTTAACTTTTTGGATTAAAGTGCTGAAATTGTAAACTATGCTATTGTGAAACAAATAAAGACATCTTAATGCATTGAGTCCATCCATTTCTTGACTAAGAAGTTCTTAATTGTCAGACTGACAGCAGTGTTTTGGAAAAGAAAGTATTCAAAATTCAGTTTTACTAGAAATTGTCATTAATTTTTTACAAGCAGACCATGAACCACTTCATGGCCAAAAAAGATGCATTTTTTTTCTGGAAAATCTTCTGCTAAGAACAGATGCCTTTTCTATCATCCACTTAGCTTCTCACACAACAAGTTGTCTTATTTCCAAAGACTGTCCAGTATAGTCACCATGATTTAACATAACACTTTCTCCTTTTGAATGTAATAGAGCCACTGCACACACTGCATAAATCTACTAAAAATAGTGCTTTTGAGAACTTCTTCTAAATTAACCATTCCTAGTAGACTTACTCATTTCTGGTAAGACTAACTCACAGTGATGTAAGGACAGAGCCAGGGCAAAAAAGACCAGGAGATCTCTTCTTTGAAACTCTTTTTCTTTAAAACTATTTGCATATGTGTTTGAATACATGTACATACACACAACCAGAAACCAGTTTCTGTCACAAACCAGAAACTACTCTCAAAAGTGGCTTTGCTTTTGTACATAAATACTTAAGCACTGGAGATGCTACTAATGAATATCTTTATCAGAAGTTCGGCTTTTTCACTGACATCACAGCTGAAAATTGCTAGACATGGAAAACAGAAAGAATATTCTCTCAAAATCTAAAGAATATTTTAATTTAATTAAGCACATACAAAGAGATTACATTTGCAATGCTAATCAGAACATAACAATAAAACTTGTCTGCAACTTTTGTTTCTGGGTAAATTCAAAGCAGCTTGCTGTTACCCCTTCGAACTAAACAGACTTTAATCATTCTGAAAAGCCAAGGATTATTTCCAGTTTGTAAAGATTAATAATGATATGCACCATGTTCAGCATTGGGACTCAGTCTCACTGACAGTCTTTTCAGTGATTTTTTTAACCCACACAGCCACTGACAACTACCAAGATGTTTCTGTTGGTGAATTCAGGAGAGTAAGGCCTCCGCATTGCATCCCACGTGTGACTGTACTCTGTTGATTGACCACCTCCATCTCAGGAAGAATTCTGATATCTGTTTCTGCAGAGAAACCAGGAGTCCCTCTTTAGAAAGACAACAAGGTCCTGCTGTTCTGAAATTTCTGGTCAAGAACTCAGGTTTCAACCCTTCAATTGTATAGAGTCAATTCAGAGTCAGGAAAACAAGTAATATTAAAATTTCAGTACTATTGTCAGGTTATTTTTATTCATGCCTTTCCCATGTTTACTGTTACAGCCCCTCCCCCCAAAAAATCACATCTTCAGCATTTCATTGTTGGTGAATTTAAGTCCCATTGATGAGCAAAATTTGTATCTATAAACATGAATACCTTTTGATATCAAATGCTCAGAAATAACTCCTTTCTAGACTGTTTCTCAAGGGACTCACATTTGTGATTCTCTGTCAATCTCATGAAATCACACTATATCACAGTATTCAAAACCATCATTGTAACTTCCAGGAGCTGTGAAGTCTCAGTTATTTTTCTAATCAAGTTTCAGTATCTAGATATTGCAGTGAGAAGCACCATAAAAATACACTTTATCAACAGCTGAGATAGACAGAAATTTCTTCTATGGTAACACAATCAGCAGGCAGTTTGCTAGACACAAATATAACAAACTTTGAGGATTTCCAATGAGATGTGATTTTCTGTCAATGAAGCTGATGAAAAGAAAATGTAAGTGAAGAAAAACCACAAAGGGGAGTAAGTCTTAAAATTGTCCATAAGAATGCATGCATCAGATGACCAAAGCAAAATATGTCATCAGCCTGTAACAAATCTGCCACAATCTGCCACAATCCCATGTCTGCTCTGAGAATGCATGGAAGATTACTGAAAGAAGACTGCAAGCTAAGTGTCTTTGCTGCTCTTTCACACAGCTTTATGGTGGAATACAGACACTGCATTCCTGCCATTATTAGCTCTGGTACAAGTGCAACTTAATTTGGACTCAACATGTAAAATGTTCTATTAATTCTCCAACAATTTAAAGGCCAAAGGTCTAATTCATGAAGAAGTTCTTTTAGAAATCCGACAACCTTGCTATGTGTAAAAATATTCAATAATCACCAGGGGAAAAACAAACAAGTGAACAGCAATAATGGAAAAGGTCATCTCAGCTCTTTTGTCTCCCTTATGAAGGAAACTCTTCTTACTGCAACAGGATCTGGTGAGACCGTAAATACTATTTTGACCTATTTTGACATTCATAATTTTAGAACTTAGAGTCCTAGTTTAAATGAAACGATGAATGAGAATGTCTCAAGGAAAGACACCAAAGTGCAAACCCACACAGGAAAGAAAAACTGTTGTGGATCAAAACAGTCCTTATAAAGCAAATCCGTACCATTCTTATGAAAAACAAGATTACTAGGAATGGTTTGGCAAGGATTTTTCTTACCCTTGGTAACCCCATTGATTCCTCCTACTTCATACCACCTCACAGCCTCTGTTAAAACACTGGTTTCAAAAGTGGAAGTGTGAAACTCACTTGATGCCTCAAAGCAGGACAGGTAGAAGAAGAATTGTCCCTTGCAGGTAGGAATCCCAAGTCCAGGATGGGCAGTTTTTGGAGTCAAGATCACTCTCTGCCACATCCCTTCCTTCCTGTCACCAGACTGTGCTGAGCAGAGGGGCTGGTCTCACCTGTCAAAGGGAACTGCCTCATGAAACATAAGAGAAGATGTGGTTAAAATCTGACTTCTCGCATCCTATCACATCCAGTGAGGGAGATGTGTGCATGCTTGTCTGTGCGTGTTTCTCCATGTGAGGATGTAGCTCCAAGTGTTTTTTCTCAGAGATAAAGACAGTTTAAGGGACTTCTACTTTGCCTTCAGGTCCTTATGCATTTTCCATTTCTCCTGGATGCATCAATTGTGAACCTTTGCTGAAAATTCATTTTTTAACCTAGAATATTTCCCTATCTTGGTGTGCAGAACAGATCCAGAGGCCACTTGTACCCGCACAATCACAAAATTGAAGAGTCTAGGTGGTAAGGTGGGAATAAACAGCCAAGACCAGAGATCTCCTCAGATGCCTTCGCTTGTGCAAATAGGTCCTAGAACTGTGCCCATGTGCTCTCCTAACTCTTCTAAGCATTTTTCTAAGCATTTAGAAAGAAATGAGGTCAAACCTACCGATGACGCACTGCTCAATGCCTCAGCTTCTCACCTTCCAGTAACACCATTAGATCAACAGCTACTGTGTAAAAAAAGGATGTAACCATGTCTATACAATGAAAGAAAAAGGTAAAAGAGGGGACAAGAGAGTGTAGACAGGAGGTGAAAAGAAACAAATTGAAAGATGCAACCTTTGAAAAAAAATACAAAGAAAAAGGAAATAAATCAAAGCTAAGCATGGGGTCCTATTTCACATCTTTCTTTCTGCATGCTATCATAGACATCATCATTGTCCTCATAAAAATAAGCATTGTGTGCATTACCACAGAAATATTTTTGACGAGATATTATTACAACAAAAAGGTAGCCACCTTCAGCACATAATTTCCTTCACCAGTTTCAGAGTTCTTATGTTTGTCCCTTTTCCTTTTTAAACCATTAAATTGATCTTTCCTCCACTCACAGATTTTCTTTACTATTCTAAACAATGCTCACCAGAAAATCACTGAGGCCACCATGCCACATTATGCAGACAATATCTCTAGAGCAGCACTGGGTGTAGAGCAGACACAGTGGTTTGTTTGAGTACACCTGCCTGCCCAGCTGCTAACCTGTGCAGTGCTCCATACTGAGATATTACTGACCTGAAAGGAGCATATGCACAATTATATCTAAGTAAAACACTGGTGTTTGGCATGGTGAGATTAAATTAAATGCATTCAGGCAATTTTTGCCACTGTATTTTGAAAAGAAACTAGGAAGGATGCTTTAAGGATCACTAAAGTTGACTACAACATTTTCAGGTCAACAGTATTTCCATTAACACTCCTAATAAACCCACAGTCCTAATTTAATCAGCTGATGGACAACCCACACGCCAGCAAGCAACACTGCAAACTACTGGCAGTCACACAAAAGGAAAATACATCCCTACAGAAGGTCATTCGTCCTTCAGATAATGTGTGCCATTCATTCCTTGGCACCTGCATGAGAAATATCACATTTTTATCAACCTTGTCGCATATTAGCGATCTTCCCCTTCTCTTCCACTTCCCCTCATCCTGCAGTCAGCTGGTAGCAGGTACCTGTGGCCCTGAAAGCCACACTTGTTATTTTGTTGCCTCGTGTGCCGAGCAGAGCATTATTAAAGCTGACAGACATAAAGACACGTCACTTGCCTTGCAGCTATGTATCACAGAGGTGGAAAGATCGTTTGGAGGATCTGTAACTCCATGGCTGCTCTGGTATTAGAGAGAGAGTGCAAGGCAGCAACACATTGAAAAACTGCTGACCTCCCTCCCAGCACAGACACTTCTCAGCCACACAATTAGCCAAGACTGGTGCCACCCTTCTGCACGTTCTGCAGGTGGACTTGCTTCCACTTGAGCATTGACACATCCTGCTGTGCTTTAAAGGCTGTGAAGAAAAATATGCTTCTGGACAGAGAAGCAGCAATTTACCTTATATCATACAGTGAACTGACTGAAAGGCAAAGTTCAAAGTGCTGTAGTGAGAAGGGCAACATCTGGCTAGTGACCTGTCACCAGTGATTTTCCTAGGACCACTTCTGTTCAAATATTTATCAATTATCTGGATGCAGGAGTTGAATATACTATTAGCAAGTTTACTGATAGTGGTGCTGGGAAGTACTGTCAACTGTTCTGAGGGACAGGTGGCCTTGCAGAGGACTCAAGGCAGACTGGAGCACTGGGCTATAACTAGTGGGATGAAATTTAACAAATCCAAATGCTGTATCCTGCACCTAGGATGAAGTAATGCTGGACACAACTATGAATTGTTAGAGAACTGTCTGGAAAACAGCCCTGCAGAAAGGGAGATGGGGTGCTGGTTGATAGCAGACTCGGTAGGAGTCAGTAGTGTCACCTGGCAGCCAGGAGAGCAAACTGCATCCTGGGGTGCATCACACACAGGGTAACCCAACTCAAAAGAGGTGATTATCCTACTGTACTCGGTGTTGGTGTGGTCTCAGTTTGAGTACTGTGTGCAGTTCTGAGCCCCACAATTTGACAAGGATGTGTAAAGTACTTGAATGTGCCCAGTGGAGAGCAACAAAGCTGTTAAAAGGGCTGAAAAAAATGTCCTTTTAGGAGCAGATAAGGACACCATAGGCTTGCTTATTTTGTAGAAAAGGAGGCTTAATAGTTACCTCACTGCACCTTCCTGAGGAGGAGAAGTGGGGATGGAGGTGCTGATCTCCTCTTGGTATCTAGTGATAGATCATGTGGGAATGGTATAAAGCTGCACAAGGGGAGGTTTAGACTACATATTAGAAAGCATTTATTTACAGAGAGTGTGCTCTAACACTGGAACAGGCTTAAGCCTGTCAGAATTTAAGATGCATTTTTACAATGCTCTTATAACATGCTTGAACTTTTGGACAGCCCAGAAGTGGTCAGGCAGTTGGACTAGGTGTTAGGTGTAAATCACTTCCAACAGAAATAGTTCTTTCCTGTTTTACTTTTTTTGATGTTGTCTATTCTATTTTATAAATTGCAGCAAAGAAAGCATGAGATGTATAGTTTACTTTTTCTACATTCATGTGCCATATGCAGATTTGATAAAGTACGACTGCGATTAAGCAATCCCAGCTGCTAAACTGATAAAGCAAGGAAAACATCCATGGATTTCTCTTTTATCCTTCATGAAAAGGGTGGGAAAACCAACATAATTTGACATAATTGTTCCATTTGACTGACACTTCTTTTACTCATCTACATGAAAGACAAAAGGCTACACTAATGGCAACTACAGCAACTAGCTTTTTTCTTCTAGAACAGACTGCCTTGAGCCCTGGAGGAGCTCTCTCACCAAATAGGCATGTGCCAGGAGAGAAATGGCACATCTTTTCCCAGCAGGTTTCTAGCCTAGCAGCTTCTTTATTTCTCCATCAGAAAGTGCACTGAGAATTTCTCCTCATTTGCAGATGCCTTCAGGTGTGTCCACACTGTAGTTGCCAGAGCCTGTACTACCAGCACACCTTACACACCTATGGCTGTGCATGTAGCAGGAGAACTCTGGCAATCATTTAAATATGAATTCACAAAAATATTTGCTGTGAAAAGTGCTGGCCTCTGCAGTTTCAGTCAACACTGGGCCACTGCCCAAAAATGCGAAAAGACAGCAAATGTTGCATGTAAATGCTTTTTACTCCCTGCTTCATGCCTGTTATAGTGGTCTTGATGAGAGAAATCTGTCATGGTTTAGGAGACGTATTTTTCACACAAGGCTCAATGGATGATCTGGCAATCATTAGAGGGAAGTCCAACCAGTGCTCTCCATGGCATCTTACACAGCAGGTCAAGCCCTGATGTATACGATTTTTCCCATATGGGCTAGTCCCCCTTTTTTAAATTTGAATTTTAAGCAAGAGGATTATTTCAACAGCATGCTCCACTGGTTTCCTATGCTTTTTCAAAATGCTCATCCTGGGTTGCTTTCTAATTTTTTATTTTCTTGATGCAGAAATAAACAAATACTTTGAAGCTAGAGACTATTTCTGACATAAAGTAATTACATCATGTCACTCTCTTCATCTCACTGACATAACCATTGATGTGCTGGACATGCTTATTTCCCCAGCAACAGGAAAACAAAGGCCAACAGTCAGCAACTGCATTTGTTGTCTTACTGTTTGTTGCCAGCTACCTTGCCTTTACCTCCAACATACTCTGGCAGCTTTCACTACTCAGTCTGCTTCATTATTTTGACTGCACTACTCCAACACCTTCCTACATATACTTGGCACAGCCCTTTGACCCTCTTCACTTCAACACTTAGAAACCTACGTAGCCAATGCTTAGTGAGAAGGAGTGTAAGAAAGCTACAAAAAACTTTTTTAGTCTAACTAGTGGTTCTCAAGCAGTCTGGACCAACAGATTGCTGTCAGACCTTGACATTTCTCCTGAACCAAGAAGTACTGTGCCACTAAGCAATATGCCTACCACCAACCAAGGGACAGACTGAGTTGTAGGCAGAAGAGAAGTGATGACTCCCAAATGAGAAGGAAAATAAAAGTATTCACCAAGAGAGCTGCAGGTTGAAATGAAGTAATCCAAGGGACATTGTAGAGGACCTTTACCTAAAATGCTTATTGTATAGCAGGACAAGTAAATCAAAGTCATGAAAGACAAATTCTGCAGGGAAGAAAGGCATGAGATTACTAAAAAGAAGACCCTTGAAACTATATTTATGTAAACTGAAAGATGTAAATAAACTTTAGCAAAAGGCTAAAGCAGGCTTTTTTTGCTAAATTTTTCCAAAAGATGTCACTTCTCAGATGAAGACAACATCTCTCATCCCTATATGCCTGCAGCTAGGAACTGAGCACAAATATGAGTCACTGCCAGAAGAACACTGCTCCAGGGCAAAGCCCATCTTTTATTAGCTAATCACTAAAATTAAGCTACAGTATTATAAATATGATACGTTGTTGCAGTTACAGTATCCTTGTTTCCAGGCAGCCTCAGTCTAAGCTTAAGTCTGATTTTTGTAGCCTGTTCTTGTTACACAGCTCATGAGACCTTTGCAGACAAAAAAATTATTCCTTCTACCATTTCTTACTTGTAACTATTTTGTTTGGCTTTTCTTCCCTTGATAGCTCTTGTTAATTTGTTCTAGGTGAAATGCAGTATGCTACAAAAGTTCTTCAAAAGTCATTGCTTCACTCTCTTTAGCATAATCGGAACTTATTCTTTCTTACCTTTATGTCTTACTCCATTTCTTTTTTTTTTTCATTTCAGACACTGGTATGAGAGAGTTTGATGCTCTGAGGAACTGATTAAGGCCTAAAGACTCTGCTGCACTGTATTAGAGACAGTGTGTCAGCAGAGACTGTCAGCTGTTTGATGCCACTGGACAGCTCTGTACCACTTCCTGTAGCATAAGAGTTCTAGGAACTTCTGCTGACAACTCACAGACTACTAGTGATTCAAGCCAACCAGCAAGTATCAACTAGAGCACCCAGAAAGCCAATGAGCAAATTTCCTCATATTTTCCTTGAACTCACCTCAGTATTACACATTGCCTAAATCTTCCAATGTCTCCATAAATCCTTTGTCCTGGGATAGTGTTATTTGCATTGCCAGTCTGCATTCTGCTGCTGAGACTTTCCACTATAAAACTGTCTCAAGATGCAGATGATGTTTTGACAGCGCAGGCTGTAATGTAAAAATCTTTAAAAAAATTTCATACTAACACAGGAGCAACCAGTTTTAAAATATTTCATCAGAAAGCCAGGCCATCATGGTAACAAACCATTCATAGACATAGAAATGCTGCCTGGGAGAGTAGATTATTTTCAGACAGTATCTTCTTGAAACAGAGACTCTGCAGTACATGTTATTATTATGCACTAGGGCTTGAATTTTTAAAATATGATTGTCTAGAGTCAGCTTCCTAAATCAAATGTAAGTGCTATATTTCCATAAGTGCTGAACACCAGCAAGTCCTACTGCAATGCTTTCTACTTCTGTGCAGTGTTGACTTTAGTGTGATGAATACTTTGATAAAACCAATCCATTTATTTAGATGCCTAAATAAGGGCTGAGCTAGCATACTAAATTGGAAACTGATGAAAATTATTTTCCATTAAAACACAAAATGTCTCTGCAGTGAAAATGCTGACACATTCTCCACAGTAACAGCAAATCAAAATCCTAGAATAGAGTGCACATTTACCTGTTCTCAGAAAAGCAGGTAATTTCATTAAACCCATTGCAACTGCGGTTTGATTCTCATCTTACATGAGTACTCAATATGACTTGGCAAGCTGAGTTCTTCAAAATGCATGCATACAGTTACTGAGCAAATGAGTAGATAGCAGACATTTTTTCAAGAAGCAAAGCCATGGCTAGAGGGTGCCATAAGAACAGTAAAATCACATAACTTTGTGCATCTGAGAGAAAAGTTAGAATTTCTGACATTTGTTCAAACCATCAGTATTTGTCCCACCAACAGAAGTTTAGGGAGCAGAGTAACAGGGAAGCGGAACTGAGCACTGCAAGAGGCAGGAAATTATGGATTAGTAGATTCACAATTATCCAGTCATCCAGGGCACACCAAATCTCTACTCTTTTATTTTAAGAAACAATTTATTTTGCCATAAGATACAAAGTCTGTATTTTTACAAAACAAAGTATGGTGTGGAATATGGATATATTTTGAGGAATAAGAAATATGGGTATATTTTTTACTGTCTCCAGCTCAGTCCTTGATTTTTCTCCTGCTGTCAACAGGGGCTGCTTGGAGACTTTCCATATTAGGTTGTACTTTAGTTTTAATTCAGTAAGACACTGGACTGCAATGACCAAAATGTTGAGGACGGATTCTTAGCAAACAACAGAGACTTGTATCTCAAAATAAAATGCTGCCATACCACCTGTGCCATTTGCAAAGCAATGCACCACATTGTCACTAATTAACCATGGCATGTCACTGTGACTCAGCTGAATTCTTGGTTGCAACATAATCTCTTCGCCAATTGCATAGACGCAACAAGAAGAGGGAAGGAATTGGATGATTCTGATGATCTGAGTAAAGGAGGCTGAGGGAAGACCTCATTGCACTACAAGTACCTGAAAGGAGGTTGTAGAGAGGTGGGAGTCAGTCTCTTCTCTCAAGTAACAGATGATAGGACAAGAGGAAATGGCCTCAAGTTGCACCATGGGAGGTTTAGACTGGATATCAAGAAAAATTTTTACACTGAAACCACTATTAAGTGTAGGAACATGCTGTCCAGGGAAGTGTTTAAGGCAATATCCCTGAAGATATTTAAGTAACAGATAGATAAAAAACATAGAAATACGGTTTAGTGATAGCTCCTGTCAGAGTTAGGTTAATGGTTGGCCTAGATGATCAAAAAGGTCCCTTCCAACCAAGGTGATCCTATGATTTTTATTTTGTTTTCTGATGAAACACAGTGGATATAAAATGTAACAGTAAAGCTGTTACAGCTAGAGTTATTTGCTGGTATAGAGTAAGCATTTCAAGCCTAAGACGAATCAGATAGATGATATTCTAATTTAGAATTCTTAATTCAGAAAGTCTTGTCATTTTTGTGATCATTTCACATATGAAACTCACCCACAGCATTGCTTAAATCCTTCACTCTGCATTCAAGACTTTCACACCTCTTTGACAGTACACAGAAGGAATCAAGCAACCTTTAACAGGAGAGTTGAACAGTATCCACAAAGTTGATGTAAATAGCTTCTGCACTACTGAGGAAGATGACAGAAATGCTCACCAAGCAACTTTTCATAATTTATGAGCAGTCCTGACTAACTAGGGAGGTTCTAAGTGACTAGAGGTTTGCAAATGTGACCCCTATCTACAAGGCTATGGAGCAAAGTTATGGACTAGATCACCTTGGGAGCCATTATGCAGTATGTACAGGACTACCAGATGATCAGGCACAGTTTACAAAAGCCAGGTCCTGCTCAACTAACTTGATCACTTTCTATATCAAGGTAATCCACTTAGTGGATGAAGAAAAGGCTGTGGATATTGTCTACCTAGACTTTAGTAGAGTCTTTGACATCACTTTCGACAGCATGGTCCTGGAGAAACTGGTTGCTAAGGATTAGATGGGTGCAAACTTTTCTGGATGAAAAACTGGCTGAATGGCTGGTCCCAAACAGTGGTGGTGAATCCAGTTGGTGGCCAGTCACAAGTGGTATTCCCCAGGGCTCAATACTGAGGCCAATTCTGATCAATGTATTTACCATTATCCTGGACATGAGGATCACATGTACCCTCTGTGAGCCTGCACATGACACTAAGTTGGACAGGAGTGTGTTGAATTGCTTGACCATCTGTGGATGGGTCTGGACAGGCTGGATCAAAGGGCCAAGGCAAACAGTATGAGATTCAAAAAGGCTTAAAGACATGTTGACATGGTGCTTAAGGACATGTTTTAGTAGTCAACTTGATAATGGTAGGTTAGCTGTTGGGCTTGATGATCTTAAGGATTTTTCCAACCTAAATGATTCTATGACTCTACTCTGTCCCGGAACCTTCGGTGTAGAAAGGGCATACTAGAAGTTTGCTAGAGTAGGAGAGCTATGATATGTGTCACAGTAATGCTCAGAGGCTATCATTAATTCATCAGGAGTGGCAAAAGACCCCTCACTAAACCAAAATGCATTTTCTCATCAAGAATACAATAAATGTAACACTCGTTAGGGAGTATTATTTTCCTCTCTTTCAGCTCATCCACATGAAGTCTTAGAGAGACAACACTGCACTGTACCATTGCCCATGATTCTGATGTTTCCATTCCTAACAGAAACTCTTTCATCTGTGAGGCTGAACACAACAGCTCTGTGGGGGTATGCTTCCACACACATGCATAAAGCACAGCACAATCCAAACAGTATTAAAATAATGATTGTTATATAGCAACCCATGGACAACTTGCTCAGTGAATATGCTTAGCACTGCTTGTCCAGTCCTCTACAGAGTCCAGAAGAGTTTCTCCCCCATCTTCCAGCATGCCTTTGGAGTAACAAGTGGTAGTTATGGTGATTCCGCTAGTCATATAGGGCACAATAGATACTCAGAGACTGAGGTAAGCAACTGAGTGCTCAGAGGACTAAACTGATGCTAGCAAGGAGAAAAGTAAATGAAAATACACAAATTCTTCCATAATAATGTTCCTCATGATGAATGGGTGCCCTGAGAACACTAAGACTTTCACTAACTAGGCTTTTCTCCCAGATTTATGGATGTTTCTGAATATCGAACTGTAGCGGCAGCAATGGAAAACACCTCCCTCTTTCCCAGGCTAAAAGAGGAGTTTACTTCATCTAGTTAAATGAAGGCTGAACCATAATGCCCTCACATATAAAGCCCTCTTCTTATTTACATAGCTGTAGCTCAGAGTAGTCTACAATTCACCTCTGCTCATAACACTTCTAATCTTTAAAGGAACTAATTCAGTCAGAACAGAGAAATCAATAGCATGTGATTAAGTGTATGACTACCTGTCATGTTAAATGATGAGTTAAATTCAGTAATATCAAGACCTCCTCTTCAAAAGACAAATGTCATGCAACCATTTTCATGTGATCCTCCAGAAAATCCATATCCCACTACAGCAACAACAACTGCCATTTTTAACTGAAAAATCTACAAAAGTGCTAGAACTTCTTATTGACACTGCATTCAGAGGTAGAATTAACTCCTATAAGAGAAAACAGAATCCCAGCCTTCAAAGAAAATTGTAAAGGTTATCATCCCTAAGGAAATCTAAACAATAATACAGGTCTGTTATTATTCTGGAAGTGGAAAATAGAGAATGTCACTGACATTACTTTTTAACTTTTGATGTGTAGCTGGGTATTATGTAAATGAACCCATAAGCAGAGAAAGATCTACCTTTACTCTTCTTCATGGACTTCTTTGGCTCTACAGATCAAAGCATAAGTGCAAGTTACTTGAACAGAATACTTACACATGAAGAAGGAAATGCATGAAGTGATGAATATGAACGTTGCTATGAGCAGAAAATAGAAAACCAGAAGCAAATGCTGTTTGGACATAGTCAAGCCAAAGCCAGTTAGTTTACCTCTAGCCAGTTTTGTGATCTCTTTCTTTTCCCTCCTGCACAAGGTACAAATCACATGTCTTGTCAGTGGCTGAGCTAAAAAAATACGAGTTTTACCTTGTTTCCATAAAATACAGCTGTAGGAATTAAACTGTTGAATGCAACAAAAGCAGCATTTCCTCAAAGCCACCAAAAATGCCCTTTTAGTATAGCATTGTTTTGAACTAAAAAAATCATTGGTGTGGCAGTTGCAGACTTAAAAATGGTCTGTTTAATCATTAACACAGATTTATGGCTCCACAGTTCTGTAACTTTCTGTGAAGAAATCACAGTCACTATCAAGGTTTCTATGGAAAATTCTTTTCTTCTTTGGAAACCAATGACAGATTAAAGATTATATATACACCCACATGCACATAAACACATTTTTTGGTTTACTGGATATATTCACCTCCTCTCCGATGGAAATATTAAGAAGCCTGAGCTTAGAATATTATATGTGAAAGGAGAAGGCAGCTCAAAGTCTGCCTGGTAAACCAGTTATTACTCTGTAAATTTTCAAACACTTGTTGCCACTAAAGTCACACTTTGGAGCACTGCATCCAGGCTTCCACAGGTACAGGTGCTGATAGTACAGCTTGAGCTATGCAAGCTTTGAGCCCTCTGACTAGCTTCAGCTCCAAGCTGCATCTGTAGGGCCTCGTCAAAATCAGTGCTCGTGTGCCTGGCTAATTGCTGGTCATTTTCTCAACAAAGCATGAGCATTGACTCAACAGCAGCTATGTGTTTGATCTTTCTCTCCAATCACTGGGGAAGATGGAAGCACATCTAGTCTTCAGCCTTTTTCAAAAGGCTAAAGGATGAATGATAGACGCAGCAGCTTGCAAGTGGATAAAGAAAAGAGGTTGCAGTTTTTACTGGAATAATAAAATAATGAATAACTGATGGATACTATTCATAGCACACAGGTGCAAGCAGAAATCAGACTGGCTAGCAACAAAGACCAGCCCAGACAGTACAATGAAAATGATAATATTTAAAATAGAAAAAGCAGCAGCTACAGCAATAGGAAAGATGAAAATCAGAAACACATCATTTTCCAGAAAGGAAATTGCGACTGAAGTCAGAAGCAGGATAATATGTATGCCTTGCTTAGCAGTCTGCTGTGTAAGACAGTGCTTTAGCAACATGTAATTGTTAACTTAAAGGAGTTACTTTGACACTATTTATCTGCATGTATGAATACAATATTTATTAGCATTTCAACTGCTAACAATGCAATCTAAAAGAATGAAATAAAACTAATCCAAAACAGCATGAGTGTTCAGAAAGATATATGTTGATAAGAAATAAAAGACTCATAGGAATCACAAAGTATGGGCCTATCAAATATTTAAGTTTGCTTAGCCTCAATGATAGGAAATACACTTCATGGTGATAATCCTCAAATCATTTTTTTCAAGTCTTTTTAAAAATATTGTGCAAAGCACTATGCCACTTCCATGAAGCAGCAAGTATTGTATGTCCTCTTCCAGTTTTGAACACGCCATAAAATCCTACAAAGGAATTACACATCTCAAATTATAAGAATGTGGCTACTGATAATATAATAAACACATTGTGAACTAATAACAAACTACTGTGAATATTTGTAATGAAATTAATTCTGACATTTACAGCACTGCATGACCTTAAGCCAATGCAGACATTGTACCTGCAATGCACCTAAAAGCTGCTGTTCCTGTCAATAAATTGTAAGATTGCATGAGCTTTGAAAGGAAACAGAGATATTGAGTCTGTAGCAACTAGAAGACAGTACAAAATCCATATATAAAAGCACCCCTTTTCAAACTTTCCTTCTCTGTAAAGACTGTTGGCAATGCTCATGTGCTTTAAACTGGGGGGAATGATCTGTTTAACACTAAGAAATTACAGTGTTCAGTAATTCAATGCTTTGGCTGTGTGTCTACCCTATCTAAACAAAGTGTATACAAAGCAATTTCATTTCTTCAGAGATCATGACATATATAAATTACTCTCTTATAAAATGAGATTAAGGTTGCTAAATGACCCGCATAGGCCCATTTTACTTCAAAATGAGATCCATAACTCATAGCATGATGACGGTACACGGATACCCATACAACACACCAGTGTTTATACTACAAAAGGTTTCCAGTAACAGTGCTGACTTCTGTCGTGTTTTCTTTTACCTTTATTTAGTCATAGAAATGTAGCATAGCAGCATTTCCAGAGACAGATTTCACAAAACACACAAGTGATGCACAGAAATCCCTGAGGCATTGTTCCTCCTTCTCAAGCAATGAATGTGGCTCCCAGCCACAAGTTATTTCACAGCTGTGTAGAAAAAAAAGGTTAAAAAATGCACCCATGTTAGTGTGAAGCCAATAAGCTAAGTCCTCAAAGCAATCTATCAAAAAAAAAGCACATTAAGAAACTGTTAGCATTTGTCTATATTAAAATGGCACTCTCTCCTACCCAAATAAAAATCAACAGGCTTTGCAAAAGTAATGTTATAAATACAGAATAAGACTCCAGTCCTTCAAAGCACACCATTTATGCTGTCAATACCACTATGAGGTAGCAAAGTGCCCCTCCAGGCTGAAGTTACAGATCTCAGAGAGATAGTTTGGTTTTCCCAGCTTTCCAGGTTCTGACATTTAAAGTTGAAAATTCAGTACAAAGCATATGACAATCTGCATAATGGTAGTGGACTGAGGCTGTTTAAAGCCTCTGCTTTTTGAAGGAATTTCTGAACAGCTGGATTTTCTGTACTTTTGAGACACAGAGAATGCTGTGTGCACATGTGCATGTAGGCTAGATCTCAGAGTTATAAGAAAGTAGTTTTCTGGAAGGAGGTTGAGCTTTGTGTCTATTGTTACATTATTTTGATTCAAACATACAACCCAACATGAAAAGCAAGACTTCACCAAAATAGGACACTCTGCAATGTGAAGTATTCTAGGGTTCCATTGAGTGAAAGATAAGGTGTTTTCCACAATTCAGATGAAAGGCACAAAATTATGGTGTAACATATGCATAGTCAAAATTTTTTTTGTAAAATCCAAGTTCCTTTATTTAACATGTTAAGCAAATAATCTGCTATTACACCATTACAGCATACTTACACTGAGAAATAACCCAAAATCCTCAAAGAGCAAGTAAATAAGCATCCCAAAAGGATGTTCTAAATATTGTCTGTATAGAAAATATGTCATATATCAGTTGCAGCATACAACACATTCAACTGCAATGATGCACAACTAAAACTACAGACTTCTGCATTTTGTATTCCCAACCATGACTCTCTTCCTATCAAGTTCTGTCACACCATCATACCAGGTTTTCAAATTCTAATCCTTGATTCTGTAAGGGAAACAGGGTACATTTATGCAGTGATGAACCAGAAATCAACAGCTTAAAATATTTTCAGCCTGATTATGAAGACTGCTAGATAACTTACTCACTCTAGGGTTAAGCAGGCAAGTTTTTGCTGGTGACAATTACCATTGTTTGGACAGTTTTATCATCACAACTACAAACAGCTGTTCTTGAATCCAGGCTTTGTCTTCACCACATTAAGCTTTGCTCATCATTTGTCTTTACAACATGAGAACTGGTAATGGCCCACACTGTTTAAATCTCATTCAATTTGTCCTGTCATATTTTATTCCAACAACATAAACTGTGATATCACAAGATACTGAGTGATAAAGAACTGTGTGACTTGTAGTCTTGTGAATGTCAATTAGAGTTTGGTTTCTTACAAAACTGGGATGATATGCCCCATCCTCTCTGATCAAACAATACACTTTAAGAAAAACCCTAAAATACTGCATTAAGTATATTTCTGTGGCACAATATCACAGTCTTCTTGCTGACATTGACAAATTCTGAAGGTTTGTTTGCCAACAATAAAACAAAAGCTATTAGTAGATTACAGATCTAAAATTCAGCATGCAAATCACCAGATCTAGTGTCTTTCTTATAGTTCATAGGTTTGAAGTGAAATTTACAGGAATTTTAATGAACTTCAGCAGACTTCAAGGTTCTGCACAAAATGGGCCTTTATCAGAGCACCCTCTTGTGATATTCACTCTTTGAATATTTTTTTTGAAGATGTCAACAAGTTTTCAGCTGCCTTTCATCCTTTATGATCTCTGCCTTTATCCTTAAGCTATAATAAAGAAGGCATAGATGCAAACATACCATTAACTATATATTCCAATACTTTGTGATTTTTAACATGCTCTGCCCTTCTCTCTGAGTGAGTATTCAGCAAATCTTTAGGGATTTTGCAATCAGCTGTCCTTCAGTCTAGATTTTGAAACAATTTAATATGTTCCTTTCTAACATAACTGAGATGCCAGTAAAGATGTAACCAGTACCTGAAGTCACTTAAACTATTACCATCTACATCAATATTATCCAAATATTGGTCTGGAAGATTCCTACCTACAGCTATGCATTGAATTCAGTCTATACTAAGACTAGATATCTCATTTAGTCAAGGTAAGCAATTGTGCTAAGAAATAGAAAGATTTCTACCTACAGCTATGGATTAAATTTAGTCTATACTAAGTCTATATATCTCACTTACTCAAGATAGGCAATTATGCTTAGAAATAGAAAGGAAAATAGTATTTTTCTAAATGTAAATACTGAAGGATATGATACTAAAAAGAAAGGTACTGAATTTTTGGTGTTCAGATAAATGTAAGTAGACCTTTCAATCAATTACATCATCACATAGTGTCCAGAAAAATGTATGCATCAGCAATAACGGAGATGCAGCTATTTCATGGAGTCTGATATATTTATGACACTGTTAATCAAGTCAAGGCAAAACACTTTTTGCATAATTTAACTGATCTTAAGAACTCTTTGTAAAGTGAAAATGGGAAATTACAGTTAGAATACATTAAAGAACCCAAAAACCTGGGCACCACTTGACACTTAGATGTAAATAAAATAAAATTCCTGCAATTCTTAAGTACTTTATTTCAATAAAGAAATAATTTAATTTTGTTTCTTATGGCCAAAGCTAACAGAACCAACTGATATGTCTATTTGTTGAATTACTTAAATTGCAGCTAGAGTACTATAAAACCATGGCCAGAACCAATGAATTATTTGGAAAAGGACCATATTCATATTCGTCTGAAACCCAATTAAGGAAACCACTCCTGACTACTCATTTTCAACAGGACAGCTTTTAAGCAGGAAATAATACCTATGCCTGGTAATAAAAAAAAATCAATTTCTAAGTGCAACTGGTTAGCTTTGGCTGACCTAATGCAGTGATTGCCAACGTGACAGTTTTCTAGCTGAAATATAGAACAAGTCGTGTCTTACTGATTCCAATTACTAAGAATGCAATTAGAAGATGGAAGAAATAACATTCCAGCAATGTCTGCTGGCAAAACTAGCCTGTCAGATCTATGACAGTGTGACAGCATTTTGAACAGCTCTGAGATTTTTCCAAGTCACACTAAGATCCAGTCTATCCCTCAGCAGTGCAGTGCCAACATAGTGCACAATTACACCAGCTATTTACTACAAAGGAGAGGCTCTATTTAGGTTGCAAACTGCACTGCACTGTTGATGTGCTCTACAGTCCCAGTGGTACTGTGACTGCAGTTGTGGGACATAGTGCCCTTGGAGCACCCTTCCTGTTGTACAGACACAGCATCTGGTGTTGCCCAAACAGGGATTCTACTAGCAACTGCACAACAATATTGGGTGGCTGAACAGCAGTCTGCTACCTGTTAGGATCATAGGGTAATTTGAATTGGAAGAGACACTGGGAATCCACTCGTTCAACCTCCTGCCCACAACAAGGACATCTCCAAGATCAACCCAGGGCACCATCCAGTGTACTCTAGAAGACCTCCAGGGCTGAAGCCTGAACAACTTCCCAAGCAGCTCATGAGTTTAGGCACACTGTGGGTGCCTATAGTTGGCAGCTGGCCTGAACATCATCACCCACATGCACATCATGTCCACTTTGAGCCCTGGAAACAAAATGGATTAGCCTCATCCTTTCCCTTCTGTGCTGCACCAGTCGGTGATGTAGACTCTGTGGGCCAGATGAATTAATCACTGTGTATGAATCCCACTTCCTCCTAAGATGTAGCAAAAGCAGCTCTGCTGCAGCATCAAAATTGCCTTCTTACAGAAGTGCCTTAATTACTGCAACTTCAGGAGAAAGGGAAATTTTGAACTCACATGAATTATATATATGTTCTCACATGAATTATATATATGTTCATATACTTAAAAAGTATCATTACTAATCATGTCTTTGGACTGTCCTCTGGAGTGCACTTTTAAAAACAGCTTCCATGGATGATTTTCATGTGCACAGGAGTGATTCTCTTGGTATCTCTCTCAGGAACTGATTATTTCCACTGCCTCTTAGAGAACTGATTCAGCAAGAGATAATGGAGAAGAGAATCGTATCCTTATTTACAAAACAACCCACAAAGGCTTTATTAAATACAAAAGAAAACAAGACCTTTACAGAACTTTAACTAGGCTATTTAACAGTGCTTTCAAATGAATAAAGCAAAATAAATACATAATAGCATTTGAGAATACAGATAAAATGTTAGCATGCAGTTTTTCATAGGCATTCACAGAGAAATTACTATGTCTGCATCCAAGGATTCCAGCATCAAGTCTGAAAGGTCTCTTTGCTTATGTCAGATGCACATTACTATAATGACAGTGACTCCCCACTGATTTAGAGTGGTTATTCTAGATTTTATTTAATTAAATCCAAATCCAAATCTAACAAGATCCCTGCACTTGAGAGAAATGCAATATTTAGAAGCTCAAAATTAAACCTTCAGCCTTTTTGATGAGCACTTGTTGTCATCCAGTTCATTCATTTTAGAGCATTGTCTCAGCTACAGGTGGAAGCTGCTCTGTCTTGTGACTTCTTACTCATCTAGAGAAAGAAGACATCTTTCCCAATAATTGTTTTAAAAACAAAGGTGGACAAAAAGGAGAGCTTTGCCATGGAGGCTACACACAACAGTAATTAAGCCTGTGAGTAAAAACAGATATTTCAGTTTCTCCCCAGGGAAACTATTACAGAAGAAAGCCTATTACAAAGGTTACCTGTCTTCCCTTAATTGCATGAACAGAAAATGTTACAGAAGGACCATTTTAATTATAACTACATTCATTTCTATCAAAACTACAGGTGTACACACATACAAATGTAAATTCAGTAAGGCTTACTCTCCTTATTCAGTTCTTGCCAGATAAGAATAGCTAATCTGAAAACTCACCTTTTAATTGCACCTCTTGACATGTCAAATCACTTACAGGTATTGTGTTCAAAGGGAGCAGTGCATAATCAAGCTGTATATAACCATAAAGACTTTCTTCTGGCATTTAACTCCACATATGTATATGTGATGGTACATATAACTGCAGAAAATACTTTCTGTTGCTTTCCAGGCTGCATTTGAAGAGGTGATGCACAGATATATCTATGTGTGTGACCAGAAGCAAAAGAGGCTTGTGCATATTTATTAATCTAGAGAAGTGATGTCAATAGAGTTTACTTGGTTTTCCCTATTAAACTGAAACTGTAAATGATTCACTTTTTAGCTGTTAAGTCCTGCACTTTCCTATGGTGTTTATACTTTCATCACCACCCAGATGCAGATCAGCAACTTAATCTATACAGAAGAACGAATACCAAGTGACTCAGTCTATTATTTTTTATTTATATATATATACACTAATAAAATTTAATACATTTCTGAAAGAGACAAACCCTTCCCTCACATAAGAAATGTTAAGCACAAGACAAGGTTCTGGTCAGTCACCCTTACTCAACAAATGTTTTATTTCACTCATATACAATAACTTATAACTATCCTATGACAAGAACACAGTAAATTGGCTTAGATACTGTATGTAACACCACAGCTTTTTTGTAACTTGTGTATACTTATCCACATGTGCCCACATCCACAGCCCAAAGACCAAGTAAAGGAATTAGAGAAGTATTCGTTAACTAAATACAGCCTAATTTATTTCATCCTACCAGTCTAAGCTAGCTAGTCCAGTTAAGCCATACTGGTTTCTGCAGCCAAAAGCTCCATTCAGGAGTCCAAGATAGCTTTGGTACCTTCTATAGCACCTGACCCCCACTGTTTCCCAAGCCCTAATGACCTGCTGCCCAGCTAGAAATGGATCAGATAAGGTATCTTTGGCATAAACTCAGAGCAGTCTCACAAGCTTAACATTGGTTTCATATAATGAAATGCAGTGCTCCATCTCAGCTCATCCAATTGCATTATCATCTCTGATTTTCAGGAAAGGGTTTACAAACCTATTTTGGATGCACCTTATTTTTATTTAGTGTCTTAGAAAGCATTTCTCGATACACAATGAAGTAAATCATCCTTGCTATTTCACTTTTTTTCCACTGAAACCCCAATTCACAAAATTGGGTTATTTTCAATGGGTTTACCACATGAAACAGTGAGAAATAATAATAGCCAGTAATTAAGTCAAATTTAGCACTTATTACTCAACAAGAATTGCCTAGGAACAGAACATGTTTTCCATAAATGCTTTCATTGTTCAGAATTCTTTTGAGTATGTTGTAATGTATGCGCCTCTTCTCCTACAGACTTTTAATAAGCTGCTCGTTCTGAGAATGTATCATAAATTGGATACTCATGATCCAAAATTGAAGTTAATTTGACAAGTCTCAAGCCTAATGTGTCGTTGGCTGATTACATAAGCCTAACTCATCTGATCTGCATTATGTCCATTCATGAGCCTGAATCACATACTTAAGTTTCATTAATATTCTCCCATAATTAAAAATACCTGGTTTTGTAACTTTTCCTATGAGTAGCCATATTCTCCTGAATGGGCAAACCACCTACAGGGGGAAATCAGAGCGAAGCAGCTTTGTTCCTACTTTGAGCACAAATCCAAGAAGACATACTTGAAATATGACTATAAAGTTGTAAAATGGAAACATAATGTGTCTTTGCTATGATGTCAAGATCATTGTGCTTCTCTTCCTATAAAACACAAATATAAGTTATTGCCTTGCCACAAGTGCAATCATTAGTGTCAAACGTTAATAATTTCACAGCAAATACATAAGTGAGCCATCAGACCTTCTTAAAATATGTACAAAGTCATGTACCAGACATGGTTTTCTGGACCACTTGATTTTCAATCCATAATGCACTTATAAAATCACAGTGTGTCACTTCTCTCTTGTTAGCTTCAATTGTAACTTGCAAAAAAAGTCAACACCCCCTAAAAATAGGAATAACTTGGGCTGAATACACACTGTGTGATCAAAACAGAAAGCAAAGAGATCGAACAGGCACACTGTCTTTATACAGTCCTCGGATTGTATAGCAGCAATAGATTCCCAGCATGGAGAAGCGAGTCTTTTTAGTTAAAAATAGCCTTCAAGTCTTTGGCCTTTAAGTTAAAATTAACAGTTGAAAACATTCACACTTCAGGAATCATAACTCAGGCAACAAATCTCACCACTTCAGCTGCAACATGTGATAGCGTTCTTCTGCAGCACCCAAAAAGATCACATCATGGGTTCCCCTATTAGGCAGAGACTCAGGAGGCATAACAGTCTCTTTACACCCAGGCTGGGCATAAAGGGGGCTGTGAGCTAGAAGCTTGGAGCATGGTGCCACAGACACCGCACTAGACATCCTGACTCCATCCCACAGGCTCAGGAGAGCAGTGTCAGTGTGATGACGACAGTGCCACCAAGGCAATTAAGTCAATCTGCTTTGGGTCTGCGTGGCATGTCTCTGAATGGTACACTTTTCCACTCATCAGACTTCATCCTGTAGCTTGTGCAGTTCATAGCCATGCAAAATAAGAGTGAAATAAGCAGGCAGATTGGGTCGTTATGCTTTGCACAAATGCAGGAGGCCTGACGCTGCACACAGCAGTGAAGAAGTCAGCCTAACATTTCTCTAAGTTGTTTACCAGATAGCTCTCACTCCCACATATTTGCTGACTGCTAAAAATGACAACTTTTTTACATTTCATCTGGCTCCATCTGGTTTGAATTTTTCAATATGACCACTGAAGCAAATGGGAGCCTGTAATGAGGCAAGTGAATCAGTGAAGGTTTGTTTTTCAGACACTGTTTGGCACAATCCAAAGCACCTGTATTGGTCAAATCACTGTACTGACTCATTATTCAGTGTTTGCTTGGATATCTGTTCATCAGAACCCACAACAGGCAAATGATGTTGGCTAGCTACTGTCTTCAAGTATGCACCACCATATGCAAGAATATAAAAGAAAATTAATTATATCATATCTGTCTCCTAAGTACAATAAACTTGTTGCACAAGATTGCTAATACTAACAGACTAATATCAGGCAGGAGTAATTATGTATTTTGTTAAAAACTTCAAATGTATAAAGCGTCAACTTAATAAAGGTAGAGCTGCCGCTTCAGCCCAATAAGGGAGAAATATTCTCTGTCTCCCATTTTTGTCACTTCAAATTTCACCAAATTTTCCAGGTTTATATATACACATACACATCACATTACTAACCTCCTGAGGTTAACAAAACCAAAACCAGCCACAATGTTTGTACAGGGTGGTTTTATCTTGACTTCAGCCATTCCTTGGAAGGGGGCAAGTCTTTTTGATTTAGAGTGTTTTAGGGAACCCTCCCACAGGGATCTTCACTTTTCTACTTCTGCAGAAGGGCGGGGGCACTTCCCCTGGGGTCTTCATCCCTTGCAGCTCTGTGACCATGAACAAGCCCCTGAACTCTTTCACAAATTCCATCTTCAAGTATTAGTCCTCCTGTCCAGTTCCCTGTCTCTTGCCAAAACTTCTGCTTCCCTTTTTCCCCATAAAGTCTGTCTAATTAGAGGAACAAATGTCCATCTCTCTTACCTCCTATCCTACAGATATTTAATTTCCAAAGGAATCTTGGCCTTTTCCTCACCTCACCTTTTTTCCCCATGGGCTCTGATGGTATGCAGATGGGGAAATACATAGATTCTGGGCATCTGCTACACATTCTCTGCTTCTCTCTCTCTCCCACATCACACCAAGTAAAGAGAGAGGGTGGATAAGGAGATGCAGCAAACTTCTTGGTTTGTCCCACAGGTTGCAGCTCCCAGGAAGGCAGAAACCAGTGCAGAATGTGCAACAGCTGCCTCATCTGGAAGTATCCTGCACCCCAGTCCAAAGCCATCTTCCACCCTCCTGCTCTGGCAGCCATCCCACCCTCTGCAGCCAGCACTGAAGCAGAACTGCTGAGCTGTCAGCAACTTCTCACAAGAGGCCAATTTTTACACCGCATAATTGTAGCAAAAAAAAAGAAAAAGAAAGAAAAAAAAAATCATGAAAGTTGGCAATCCATGTTAAATTTGCATGCATATCTGATTAGCTGCATCTTTAGAATACAGTCTTACAAAATATTGCAAAATTATTCATTTTAATTTTTTTTAAAGCCTGGATTAAATTCTGTCAAAATATAAAGCCAATTTTCTTCTTCCATCCCTCTCTCCAAGTGAGTATAATCCAATTTTCCTTTGAAACTGTAGCATTTTATTTCACATTGCTTGTGAGCAAAAAGAAAGAAAAACAGTAATAGAAATGAAAAAGGAATTTGCTACCCTTATTTTTATTTAAGCAGACAGGGAATGAAATAGAACTCTTTCCTACAGTTATTCTTTGCCTTCCACCCACTTCCCCAGAAGATATCTACAAGAGAAGACTCTAAAACGGTTAATCAACGCTTACAGAAGTCAATCTCAGGGGAATTTTTATCTATCATCTCCTATATGGCCTTAGCCTGAGAGTTCAGACTGCTGAGATCATCATGCAGGACAGCAGCCAGGATGCTACAGACCTAGACACTGCTGGGAGACCTGCTCACAGAAAGGTTTGCCTCAACAGTCAGTGTCAGAAGGCCAGAAGCACAGTCACCATCCAGGCTTGAATGTACAAGCTGTAGAGCACTGGCAACAGACATGATTTTAATCAGCTCACCAGGCTGACTGGGACTTATTTTCTGAGACTGGAAAACAGGGAAGATTTGGGGAGGAGAGTTGGGTTGACATCTTCTGATCCTGAAGAAGTTAATTCTGAGATGCTGTTGTTCCACCTTTCCTTGTGAAGGCTCAGGCTACCAAAGCTGTGCTTCAGGCTGTGGCCAAGACTGCCAAACATCCGTTTGTTTGACTGAGAGCAGTCTCAGCATACAGTTAGGCCTCTTGCATCCAGTAGAGCTGCCTGAGAAGGCTGCTGACACCCTTGTCATTGCTCATCATATCATGTGGGACTAGCCCAAATTTGTCCGGTCCATTTGGGAAGTCAGAGTAAGGAAGGACAAATAGTTTTATCCCAAGAGGAAGCACCCAGTTTTACTTCCTACCTCTTTATTTGCCAAGCTGCTGCATATGACACTTCCTTTCAAATTTACCCTCATGTCAAAGCTGCTTCCGAACTTCCTTCCCAGTCATTCAGGAGTAAGCTCACTTGAGTCATCTTTCCAATCACAGGGTCCTCAAAACAATCAGAAACTTTCAGCAAGACACGACCACCTGCCTTCACCACATCTTCCTCAGTGCCTTGTTGGTATCTGCTGCTCAGTTTGCAGGCTCTCCAGTTCATGTCTGTAAAGGCTATGGTTAGGTGCAAATAGCAACTAAATATGCAAATTGGTACAATCACCAATATTATGTGCCACACAAGCAAAACCTGCAAGTCTATAATAAACACAAGACAAAATATGCACATCTGTGTGAGCTAGACCAAAAACCTCTCCTTCCCTTCTCTCCTGTTTCCAAAGTTACATATTCTTTATTCAACGAATACACATTATGCAAATTGACAAATAATACTGTAAGAAAAGCTGTATGAAATGGTCTAAAGTTTCCTTAGGTAGCATTCCTTAGGTAGCATTTTTAATGCTGTATTTTCCTCAGTGTGAATATCTGTGGATTAAAGCTACTTTCTCAAAACAATATTTAAAAAATTTTTAGACCTCATTTACAGACTTCCATATGATGTTCTGGCTGCATTTGTACAGCACTTTCAGAAAAGAGAAATGCAAAACTCAAGCTTCTGTTCACAAAGCACACAAAGGAAAATGTTGCAATGGCTACACCACCTTTGCTTCAGTACTTTGATATCTAGGTACTTACATACATCTGACAAAAATAAAGGCTTCCTGTAAGGGGGCTAGAAAGTTCAATGGAATAAATTACTCCCATAAATAAATAAAATTCACCCACTTTCGTGTTGAAATATCATCTCTAATTTTTCATTGTTCTCTTACAGCTTTGAATACTGTGGTCACCACAGTTCATTTTCTTAGTGGTGAAACTTTATGCTTAAGTTCATAAAAATAGAAAATAAAGTTTAGCCACAAAAAAATACTTACTTAGTGCTTGGTCATGTTGTCATGACCAAGTGTGAAAATGTGAAATAAATAAATAAACATATAAACGTGGGAACAGATTAACTATGAACCCTGTATATTTTTTGTACTGTTCACACACAGTAGATGCTATCTCAAACAGCAACTGCAACTGTTTCTCTTGTCAAAGTCCACAGAGTCTCTGTAGCTAACCAGATGGTAGTGCTCAACCCTGAAAGGTGTTTGGACACTGAACACCTCATAAGGAACTGCCACCTACCTTAACAACTCTGGACGGGGAGAGTACACCTCCCCTCCCTAGTTAGGTGCACACTTGCAATAAACTGTGAAATGGTGTGTGGTACCTGTCCTCAGACTGCATCCATCAAGGTGTTTTAGCACCATATGAGCACCAGTTTCAGATGGGTCTAGACAGCTTCACTTAGAGCCACTTGGACATCTCTGCATATTATAGGAAACATTACTCACTTGGGCATGGTGCAGCACAAGTACACACAGACAGCCTAGTTTCTAATCACACCTGAGCTAATAAGTTCTCCTGAGACTTATTAGTGACAGCTTGAGATGTCTGGTAACGTCTTGCCCATATTTAAAAAAAAAAAATGTATTACTCTCAGTCATTCCTCTGAAAAGGTCTACTGCATCCATAAAGCAGAGCAGACATCTGTAAAAGCACCACAGAAAACCTCAGACTGTGTATTCATAACAGACTTACTAGAATTTAGCAGCCAAAGTCTCTCGTTGGGCTGTGCATGCTTCAGCCCAGGATTTTGATCGGTGGGCAGGGAGGATTTTCTCTGCTGTTGCTACTAACACCTTTCTCAAGCTGTCTAGGGAGGTGTTCCCTCTGGTGCTCCTGCAGTGCTCGCACGATGCTCAGCACTCAAGCAGTGAAGACAAGGAACAGAATCCAACAGGCAATCAAGTCATTAAAACCCAAATCTATCATAATTAATACATTTAATGGAGATCAGCTAAGAAGAAATTTAACTGCTCTGCCAACACCCAGTTGCTTTATAGCGGGATTCCCATTCCTTCCTGGTACAGCAGCCTAAAAATGATGGGATTTAATCCTGTTGCAGCAGTTAAAGCAATACAGCCTTGTAAAACTAATTAGATCCAACATTTGAATACTTGATTTTGCAGCTCTTTTTAATGAATTTTAATTTATCTGTTTGTTTTTAATAATGTATTAACAAATATTGTCAAGCAGCAACAAAAACAAGTTGAAAACAAGCACTGTGATTACATGCTGCAGGTTTAAGCCCCTCACATCCCTGGAAGCTATTTACTTTTTTTCCGGATGCCTGATGCCAGGGTACGAAGTTGAGTGAGCAAAGAATGGTTTCATGGTTAAGGCACTAAAAAATCAAGTTGTGTTCCTAGAAAGAGTATTATACAAAACTGTTCAGTCCTTAACGTTTTTCTATTCCTCCTTTCCCTATCTCTGTTTAGAGGTTAGGAAGACTTCCTCAGCCCATAGAAATTATACAAGTCCAAATTAACATCTGCAGAATAATTTATGATCATGGATGGATACAACAACTTTAAAGCAATTAATTTTTTATTGGCTATCTTTTCTGAAGGGCATGTAGCAAACTGGAATTTCTATCTCTGGTATAGAAAGAAAGGGAATCTAGAGTTCCTGGATATGCTCTGTTCTTTGAGAGCATTCAGCACACTACTGAATGAATTGATTTGATTGGACCTGATTTTAAAGGAAAAATATAAAAGTAATACTACCATGCATATGATAAGTTTCCATAGCTCTAATATTTCTTTGCACTCTTCCCCACC